>CM076580.1:292239260-292827669 GCA_034641835.2 Pinus albicaulis | reverse complement strand
TCAACACTTTGAAAAATTATTATTCCTTAAAAAAAAAACTATTACAAATTCTTCCTCACTGAGAGGGATTACAAAATGTGACTGCTGCAAAACGCAGTGCACTCAAAATTCTTCTTTGTCTCTAAAACTACGCACTACTTTGCTCTTCAAAACACTTACATTACTATTGTGTGTAATAATAAACTTTACAACTACATTCTGAAATAGGCTCAAAGCACTTTTCTTTTATATGCAACGCATATATTAAAAACATAACAAAACTATGCAAATAACAAATCTATTAAAATGCTCCTGGGGTCCACAATTTATAAATGTTTTAATATATATATGAAATATATATATATAACATATATACGTCGCATTTAAAACAAAATATTACCAAAACTAGTGTGGGACCTTAACAAACAATAAAAATATTCTGTCGCGTGTTATATAAAACATATAACAAAACCTTTGTCAAAACTTCAAATGAACCCTTTAGCCGTGGAGCCCGCCGGACTTCAAACGATGATAAACCATTATTCAAACCAAATTCACGTTCCAAAATAGACTGCTGACGTCGGCCAATTTTGTGACGCGAAAACCAAATGAATTCCGCCCTAATCTTTTTCAGGTCTGAATTTGGGCTGGCGTACGGAGAGAGAGTTGTGACGCGAATTTCTTATCAAATTCACCCTAATCTTTTTCAAGTCCAGATTTCCACTGCGCGAGCAGCCCAAATAAAGATCTACTCCAATCAATTTCTACCATGTGTCCTCAATCAAAATTTTCCCTGTTTCCGGATGCAGGTGCATTCGATGGCATTTAAGGCGATGGGACATGGATGTGGCGATTTCATATCAATCGCATTAAGTTTTAACGTTTGGTTATGGTTCAATCAACCCATTTAAGTTCCGTTGCTTCTCACATCAACTCATTAAGTTTTGGGTCAAAGCACCAAGACTCTCCACCGCCACCCTCGCGCTATCTCCGCATGCTCCAATATGATCCGGCCCTTCGGCTCACCACGAGGACGATAACGGGCGTTCTTTCGGGATGCCACGTGTAGTCGGGCGCCGGGTGCTGCACAGGTGCTTCCTCATGCTTTTTCAGACGAGCCACAACCTTTGAATTGCATATGCTCTCCGGTTGCTGGGTTACACTGCCTGCTCACTGTGACGAGAAGTAGAAACCAGCTGAACTGCTGCTTATACCTTGGTGCAAATCTACATTTCTCTCGGTCTGGTCTGTGTCTATCTTCCTCATTTTCTTGGAATCCTACTTCTTCATCTCGTCTTGTGCCCACTGCTGAGACTGCACCCATGCCTCGCCTGTGTCAAAGAATGTGTTGCCGTAGGGGTAGCACCAGAGGTCAACCCCTGCGCGCTCCCTCCAGCCCCTCAACCGAGTCATCTTCCCAGTCCAGTGATTATTACGCAGGTCGCTATCCAAACACTAGAAGGCATGTGGTCAGTTCAGACAGGTCACACCGTAGGCCCCTACTCCTCATTTCCTTCCCCCACCTCTTCACTCTTCTCCCACGATGCTAATCGCTTTTTCCTTTAATTTCTCTCTCTCGAACCACCCACGACCGCGCCCAATCACTATTGTTTTCCGTGAAGAGACCCAAGTGGAGGAACAATGCACCCGTCCCCGAGGGTCTAAGCCCCGAAAAGCATTGCCGCGGGCTCTCAGAGGGGAGCGGTGGTGTGAATGTGGAGATAGCGCCTGGATATCCTGTACCTTCTGAAGGATGGTGTCAAATTTTCGAAGAACCACCGGATGAGTAGCTGCTTCTCTTTGGTTTGGTTTTCTTGTTTTGCAGCCCACTTAATTGGGCATGTTTTTTCTTATATTACTGTGCTGGACCTCTGTTTTATTTTTGAATTTTGTAAACACTGTAATATTCAAAGATATCAAACGATGGTTCCCCTGCGTGGGCAATGCAACGACCTGAAAAAACGTTCAAGACCGGTTTCCCCGTATGAGGGCAGTCTTCTTTTTTTATTTTTTGATGACAAATTTGCCATAAGTCTGGGCAATGTTTTTGACTTCGATCATGCTGTAATTGTATTCCCACTGTTGATAGATTAACTTTACTTAGAAAAAAAAATGTTGCCCTGTTTCTATTTTAAACCTGTTTTTTGAAACACAGAGCCATGTTTATATGATTTTTTATAGTCGAAACGTTGCGGGGTGGTTTATTATATTAATATTTCACGGTTGAATTATGTTTATAACAATTGGAAAAAAAAAATGTTGCCCTGTTTCTATTTTAAACCTGTTTTTTGAAATACAGTGCCATGGTTATATGATTGTTTATAGTCGTAGCGCTGCGGGGTGGTTTATTATATTAATATTTCACGGTCAAATTATGCTCATAACAATTGGAACGCCCACAATTCATAACAAATATTGGAGATTTACTATCCTGTTTTAAAGTTTCATTTTTATGTTTGCCGAAGGATGGTGTTGAATTGTCGAAGAACCACCGGATGAGTAGCTGCTTCTCTTTAGTTTGGTTTTCTTGCTTCCTGGCCCACTTAATTGGGCATGCTTTTGCTTATATTACTATGTTGGACCTTTGTTTTATTTTTGAATTCTATAAACATTGTAATCGTCAAAGATATCAAACGATGGTTCCCCTGTGTGGGCAATGCAACGACCTGAAAAACGTTCAAGACTGGTTTCCCCGTATGAGGTCCCCGTATGAGGGCAGTCTTCTTTTTTTATTTTTTGATGACAAATTTTCCATAAGTCTGGGCAATTTTTTTGACTTCGGTCATGCTGTGATTTTATTCCCACTGTTAATAGATTAATTTTACTTAGAAAAAAAAATGTTGCCCTGTTTCTATTTTAAACCTGTTTTTTGAAATACAGAGCCATGTTTATATGATTGTTTATAGTCGAAGCACTGCAGGGTGGTCTATTATATTAATACTTCACGATCGAATTATGTTCATAACAATTGGAAAAAAAATGTTGCCATGTTTCTATTTTAAACCTGTTTTTTGAAATACAAAGCCATGTCTATATGATTTTTTATAGTCGAAGCGCTGCAGGGTGGTTTATTATATTAATATTTCATGGTCGAATTATGTTCATAACAATTGGAAAAAAAAAATGTTGCCCTGTTTCTATTTTAAACCTGTTTTTTGAAATACAGAGCCATGTTTATATGATTGTTTATAGTCAAAGCGCTGCGGGGTGGTTTATTATATTAATATTTCACGGTTGAATTATGTTCATAACAATTGGAACGCCCACAATTCATAACAAATATTGGAGATTTACTGCCTTGTTTTAAAGTTTCATTTTATTTTTTTTAAATTGAACCCGCCGTCGGTATATCGATGCTTTGTAAGCGTCGGTCTTCCGATGTCTTGAATGATTTCCATTTTCGTCGGTCTTGTGACATCCGTCGATATTGCGACAGTTCTTCCTAGGGTCAGTATTGCAACGCTTTTCGAATGTGTCGGTATTGTGACGCTTTTGCAATGCGTCGGTCTTGTGACACTTTTGTATGGCGTCGAAATTGCAACAGCTTAAAAACTTCGGAAGAGAAACAGTATAAAAACGTCAGAAGAGTGATGTTCAAAATGTCAGACCACATTTTGTTAGAATTGCGACAGTTTACAAACGTCGGAAGAACAACGTTCAAAATTTCAGACCACATTTCATCAAAATTGCGACAGTTTACAAATGTCGGAAGAGCGACGGTTTGGAAAATGTCAGAAGAGCGATGCTTGTTTGGAAGCGACGAAAAAAGTGTTGGTATTGCGACACTTTGTCAAGACGTCGGAATTGCAACGTAATGGCAAACCATGTTTTTCCCGTCCTCGAACTGTCGCTGTTACGACGACTATGTGTCGGAATAGCGACGAAGTGGCTGTCGGAAATTGGGCCAAGTTTTCTAGTGTAAGACATGCGATAAAACCACTGATATTTGAAATGTGAAAACCCCCGCGCCATGAAATAAACCCCAACATTCCAAAATAATAAAACCTCAATTTATTGTTATGTCATTATCTTTGTTTATTTCCGAAAAAGACAAAAATCCTTTACCGACCAAGATTGAAGCTCGCAGCCACCTAAACCCTTCTGCAAACCAAATTCATGATACTCCAGGTAATTCTGAGTACCTGAAACCATCAATTAAGATTATTAAATCAATAACTGAAACAAATTAATGGCTTCCCAAAGCGTCCAGACAGTAAACCCTTTGCAACCACCCCTTTTAAATAGTGACCACACCCCTTTGGCCAATAAAGACTTTAAAATTAATGACACTGTGACTGATAGAAAACTTTTAGAGCTCCATTGCTGGAGCCATGATAAATTTGTTGATCAGGCAGATGATATCCATCTTCCGGACTCTAACTTGCCCAAGTACATATTTCCACAAACCTATCAATTCCATGAACTCATCAGATTGTGCCAAATCCGCTATTTGCCCAATGAAAGAGCTATAGCTACCCCAAACCAAGAAAACCTATTTACAATCACTGCTCAATCCATCAATCAAATGCTACATATTCAACCACAACCTGATGAAGTGCCTTTCTCCATTAAAACCCTTACTGAGCTTTATTTAAAGTTGGATTTTCCTAAGAGGTTTCAAATATTTCAGACTTTCCTCCCTCCATCAGTAGAAACTCTTAAGAATAATCCTCCATACTCTACTACCATGTTTTCAGAAAGAACCAGGTAAATTGTGACTATGTTGTCCTATATTTTAGGATATTTCACTGATGAGAATGTAGATGCATCCATCCTTGGTTTCCTCTCCATATTTTTCCCAAGTCAGCCTCCAGCTACAATTTTTAACTTTGCCCAATACCTAGTTGATGTCATACATAATCAACTGATAAAACTTTCAGAATAAGGAGTATTCAAATACTCCTCAGTATTGTTTCATATGTTCATATATTTTCAATCAGAAAGGTTTTCACTCGACCTAAAAAAATTGGACGCAGAGGGTAATCCCGATCTGTTGTCTTTTGGACATCCTTGATTATAAAGGATTCCACTGAATTCAGTTTCAAATATTTTATTGATTCTTTTGTATATCCAGCAGTTAATGTGCTTAGCAGCAACATTCAACCTAGAATCGGTGAAGAAATAAAAAAGCTTCTACAGCTATCAGAGCAGAGCAAAACAGGAGACTGGTATTTATACCATAATCATACAGAAATCAGAGTGTATGGAAGCCAATTAATTCCATACAAGCTTCCCAAATACCTCCCAATGAGGATATTTTCTTTACAATACATCAGAAAAATCTTGAATTCAGATGAAATCAATTTTCTTTCAGTTAAAAAGAAGACCCAATTCAAGATTAAAAATCAACTAGGGCCTTTTATATGTAACAGTAGGAATGCTGGGAAGGAAGTAGAAAAATGCTTACAAGATTTAAAGTTCGGTAGTAGTTTCAAATGGCCATATGACCCCTTGGGTGTCATAATTAAATTGAGAGTTAAGTTCAAAGTCACCCCATTCATTCATGAGTCTAATCCTGAAATCGAAAAGTATTCAAACCAATCAAAATGGTTGGAATACACTTAATAGGAGTTGGATAAGAAGCTTGATACTAGTTCCATCCTACTTACTCCAGCCCCACAGGATAGAAATTCAAAAAGGGCTAGAGAAGAAGGCTCTTATTTAGTAGAAACTACATCAGATACTAAATTCAAGCTCTTGTACAAAAAGAAAACAAAACTAAATCTAGTGATAGAGAAAGAAGAGACAGTTGAAACCATTGAAACATATATTGTTGTCAGAGATGATGCACCTCCAACACTTTTAGAAGAAACACATCAGCCATCAACATCTAGTGCAAAAATTATTCAAAAGCAACACAGTGCAGAGGTTTCATCATCTAGCAAACTAGTTTAGAAAGAAAAAGATATCATGGAGAAATACAAAGAGATTAAAATAAAAAATGAAGCATTAAAGGCTGTTACTTATTCACAATACTGGAAGAAAACTCCTAGTGATCAGAGTAGGTTGCTTTCATCTTATGACCTCAAAACAAGGAAGATACAGATGAAATTTATATAGCCAAAGGTGCAGGCCCCTAAAACATCAGAAGATTATACGAAAACAACCTTTGATTTTCTTGCCAAAGATGTGCATCCAATTGACCAGATTGAATTTCACAAACAGGTGGGAGAAATGATCTATTCAACCATGACACACAAAGCTCTAAGTGTCCAAAAGTTACAGAATTATCTAGAAAATATAAAATCATAGTTAAAGCTAGAAAGAGCATCATCACAAGCAAAGGATAACAGGATAAAGTCACTTGAATATTTGGTAATTGAAACTGGCTATAATCCAAAAGATATCAAAGCAACATAAGAACTAATAAAGAAGAAGAATGCAGACATAAATGCACTGAAGAAACAGCTAAAGTTACCAACTACTGAGCCTCCACAAACCAAGGAGGTTTTGGAAACTGATAATAAAAAATATGAAACGATGAATCTAATCATTCAGCTGATAACTCAACTGAAGGAAATTGAAACAGAAATGGATAAAATTGTGCAGGAAAAGAAAGCCAGTATGGAAGAAATTCCCATTAATACTATTCCTATAGCATCTACAGTAGTTCCATCATCTACATCAGCTCCATTGTCTATAGCAGCTCCAGTATCAACATCAGTTCCAGCAACTACATCAACATCAGCATCAGCACTACCAACAACCCATCCCATTGATGAGGCCAACAAATTGATCAAAGAAATGGAAGACATGTCCATTGAAACCACAGAGATCAACAAGCTCAAGGAACAAGTAAAGAGTTTAAAAGATGGAAATAAGTTGGCAGAATTTAAGTATCAAGCAGAAGTACAAAAATAAAATAGATTTACTGACAGAATGCACAAGTTAGAGAAGGAATTATCACTAAAATATCCTTTAGCCCAAGCAAAACAGCAATTGTGGGCCAATATCATTCACTCAGTTAATGATATTTGGCCTTCTATACAGATTATATTTGAGAAGAATGACTTGATAAAGGAGACTAGTGATGCAATTCAAAAGGTCAAAGCCAATCTTGGAAAGAAACTAGACGAAGCTTCTGAGATAATCAAATTTCTTAATTCTAAAAATAAATATGAATTAGAGGAGCTCGGGATAACTAACCGAACAGAAACTATCTTAGAGGTGAAGAAAGTGATTTCCAAGAGCAATCTGATGATACAGCTTGAGGATAAATGTCAAACTATGGAACTCGCAGTGAAAATATTTATGAGAAAGTTTGAGGTATTGAGACAGAAAGGTATACCTAATCCTCTGGTAATCAATGATAAACTTATGAGACATGAAGACTATGATAAGAAGATGAGGGAAGTATCCAAACTTAAACTTCCAACAGTTCATCAATGAAGGGCGTACCCACAGGAAAAGTACTTTTACATACTTTAGAAAACTTCTTTTACCTCCAAAATGAGGTAAATCACATTTTTGTAAATAAACCTACGTTTTCCAAATACACAGAGGCAGATGAGATTTACCGGAGGATGATGAAAATCAAACTTCCAGATGAAGAAACATGGGAAAAATGGTGTGATTTACTATGAAAGGTGAAAGAGCACACAAGTGAAAGAACGCACAGATGCAAGAAACAAACAGGCAACAACAATCAAAGAAATCAGGGCTAGATATCAGTTAGTTAGAAGGTGTCACTATCTTTTTGCAAAGATATTTTATTTTCTTAAAATAAATCCTAGTCAGTTGACAGGATATTTTTTGTAATGTTTTGTATAAATACTTCATCATTCAAAGTATCAAGGGTCGGTCAAGTGTGGACTTCTGAACATTTTTTGTTAGCTGACTGATCTCTTCCCAAAGGGTTATTGTGCCAATTTCCAGTCGACAGACAGAATCAGTAATAAATAAAATTCTTTACAAGATTCATGTGATGAGCCATCTCAGTAAAGTATAATTTCAATTATTCATGTTATTTCTTTAAGTACTCCATAAACTTATATGTGTTCTGAATTTGAATGTTATAACAGGAGTTTTAATGCAGAATTTGTTTAAACTTACACTCTTCTTTTAACTATTTTACCTTTCTATGTTTTCTTTTGATATTTGGTTTAGAGAATTCTTAGTTGCTCTCTGATCCTGATTGACTCCTTCATCCTTCTTCATTATCTGGTTTAAGGAATTCTTAATTTCTCCTTGATCCTGATTGAAAAACCACTTCACCATTCAGCCTTGAGATCCGATTTTTCTCACCTATCTTGCCCTGTAACACTTTCCTTATAATTTGATTCAGTTCTGTTTCAAAGCACATTGACTCTGTAGCCTAATGGAAAGTTGATAAGCACCTATTCATCTAAATTGTTAATTCCACCAACCAACCAAAACCAATCAAAAACCAACCCAACCAAACATACATAACTAGCCTAAAATCTATTAAAATAAACAAAGTTAAATCACTAAGAGAGAGCCCTCTCTGAGCATTAGGAAGGCTAGATCCTAATCTCCAAAAGTAGATAGTAGTTACCTCTAATATTTATTTTAAACACAATAACAACCTTTGGAAATTTCAGAGATATAACATATTGGCGACCATACTAGGGAAAAACCAGTTCCTAGTTTAAACAAATCTTAAAAGAAACAATTCTTCTCAATTTTTGCATTAAGATTTGAAAAGGTTGTTTGAATTTTTCATAGAAAGTTAAAATTTTGGCTTCTAAAAGAACATATTATACCAGGGCTCATCCTAATCCATAGTCTGCTACAATTATTGATGATCCTGACATAATTTAAGAAAACCTAAAAAAGTAGAAAGTCTAGGAAGTAGTACTCAGTTAATCAAAGAAAATTCACTTCCTAAGGAGTTATCAAGCATAGAGGATATTCAATTTGATTTATCATTTAAGAATTCTTTATTTCGTACCAAATCTGAAAACGTAGTCCATGATATTGTAATAGACCCCAATTTTATTCAATTTATTGAATCAAAGAAGGATACTATACAACTTGATTTAGATCAATAAGCTTTAGATACTTTTGACAAAATTGATGTTTTGACTTCAAATTTGATAAAAAGATATAGATGAAGCCTATTTTCAACAAGTTAGTGTCAGTCTTGTCATACTTCCATTAGTTATCAAACTTACTCTTTTGCATTTGCATATTAGGAGTCTCATGCCATAAATTTTCATCATTCCATTAGGACATGGATTCATTGATGGTAGTGGTCTTTTATCAGTTTTCCCTCATGTAAAACTTGTTGATTCTCCTCTCTATGGTCTTTAGTCATAATTCACTTTCATTCCCAATTCATACTAGCAGGTCATAGGGTTGGTCTCATTAGGTTCTAGGGCCTCATTATGGTCAAACTAATGATTCAAGTGTCAATCAATATCAGTAAGGTCATGAGGAGGTCAAATAAACTCAAAGGCACAGTATCTGGAAAGATCAAAGAATTGTTTTATCGAGCTTGATATAATTTTCACCTCAAAACCATGTTTTGAGATGAAAACATGGTACTTTGCTTTTATTATCATCTTTTATGTAATTTTATGTCTTCATATGTAATAAGTTGAACTTCAGAAGCTACTATCTCCACAAAGCCACCTCCATACCTTTCAGAGGTGTTTTCCACAACATTTTCAGTGTAAAATCATGTTGTAAGTATGTCCATCAGAAAGAGCCTGGAAAGAGCTTTCCAATGGTATATTATACTTTCAAAACTGACTCCTGGATTGAAAAATATGCCTAAGTGAACAAAAGTCCCCAATAGCCTAACCTTACCCCTTTTCCCATTTGTCCCTTAGACTTTATTTCATAAAATTTCAAAGTTTTTCATTATAATCCCCTTCCTCCGATCGCAAGTCCCCTCCTCCGATCTGATCGTAACATTTAAATCGCAACTCCCGATTAATCTACCTTCGATTGAAACTTGCGATTGCAATTGACCCTTCCCCGATTACAAAAATGCTGATGCGATTGACTCATATCCAATCGCAATCGCTTGATCGCATTGCAACTCCAAAAATTTTCCATCCGCTCCCCTTCCCGATTGCGATTTCGATTCTCCTTTGGGTCCCACCTAAAGTCTTCCGCCCTTTTCAAAAGAAAATGGGTTTTTCCCTATGTAAAGTGCAAATTCACATTTGTTTTGTTTTATAAAGACTTCCCCTCCATCGCACCATCACAATCGGCATTCCCAAATACTTTGCCTCCACTCCCCTTTCGATTGCGATTGCGATTTTCCCCGGTCCCACTAAAGCCCTCCGCTCTTTTCAATGAAAAATCATTTTTTCCTTTGTAAAAGCGCAAACTCATTTTTATTTGTTTAAAAGGTATTTCTCCATTATTCCATCAAATTTTTCACATCGCGTTTCTTCCCCACCATGTATTATGACCACTCCTCCGATGCGATTCACGATTTGCGATTGCGATTTCCCCATGAGGCTTCCCCTATACACTATCACATCGCAAGTTTTCAATCGCTCCATTATGTGATACATCCCTCCCCCTTATGATTGCAATTTGCGATTGCAATTTGCGATCGCATATGGACCCACCATCCTTTCCTTCGCTCCTTTTCACCCAAAAAGGGACTTTTCCTCGTTTAAACGGCTAATATGGTTTTTCATTGTTTCAAGGCATTTCCTTTGACAATTGGTTTTTCTTCAAAGGATAAAATGTCGTGAACTAATTATGAACTAGAGACATCTACAACAGCGATGAAAAATGGATCTGTTCTTCGGATTTCCCATTTTCATTCATTGGGTGTAACGGAAAAATCTTCAAGATGGTCAAATGTATTGTTGCTCTTTCTTTTCAGGGGCATACAGTTGGTTTTTTCTCCTATGTTCAGATTTCGGTTTATGGGCTAGTGAAATAGCTCCTTTTTTTGTGGATCTACTCCCCCTCAAATTTTGTATATTTAATGTAGTTCTTCATCATTGTAAAGGGGGGAATAAAGTGTGGAATTATTTGGAAATCACTGAGGACGCTCTGCGCTCCATTTGTAACAGTTTGGCAGGGAATTAATAAAGAAATGCAGCTCTGATTTGTGGGATCCCTGTGGTATGGATTTTAGCATTGTTCTTTCCTTTATGTTCATCTGTTAATTGTAATGTTTACCATTCATTTCATTCACATTTTTGGTTGAATGATTTCAAGATAGATAGGTAGAATCCATTGTATAATGCTCTGCCTTGGGAAATCATTCAACACTCTATGTTTTCTTATGTTTGAAAAGGATCCATCTCCTATGCCCTTTTCAGCTCCTCATCAGTCTTAAACATTCCATCATTATTTAAACTAAATTGTTAAAATCCATGCCTACCTTGCCCCATGAAATACCCTGTATATCCGATTTAATTCCATAGTTTCAAACTGCCCCTTCTATTCCATACAACCCTGATAATTTATAAAAACATTTCCAATTATTATACCTAGCCGAATATCATTTTACTCTCATACTTCATTGAACATTTTTCCCAGAGAGAGCCCTCTCCTGACCTTGTAGGGCTAGCTACAAGGCTGAGTGTGGTTTCAGGTTACCCTGATTTGCCTTCTTTCAGCCTAAGATTCAAATTAGGTGCTAACATTTCTGGCGACCATACTGGGGATCTATTTAAAATAAAGGACTGATCACCCCAATAATATCTTCAATATAAATTCCTGGACTCTGCATGATAAGGTTCAGAGTTTGCTAGGCTGAAATAAATATTGTAAAGTAGAAATTTGATCACATTGGCTTCAAGAAGATACACAAGGGCTAATCCTGATCAAAATCCTCCCCCTGTGTTTGAAAATCCCAATCTCATTCCAAGGATAATTAGAAGACAAGAAGGATCACTAAGTCCTATACCTATTTTTAGATCCCATACCTAGCCCAGTGAGTGGTTGTTTGTAGAAGAACTTTCTTTTGATGAGTGTTTTGAGCTTTCTTTGTTCAGAAATAAGTCTGAAAATACACTTGATGACACAGTTTTAGATCCAGAATTTCTTGTAGATATAGAAGTTCAAAGGGAAGATACATCAATTGATGATTATATTTTGAAATCCCCTCAGACATCTGTCACTGTAACCAATATCCCTGAGCCTTCAGAGTTATTAGAAACAGCATTTCCTGCCCTTAATTCATCAGCATTCCCACCAATTTCAGAATTCAATTCTCAGCTTTCAACTCCTCCATCAACACCTCCCTTGAATCCTTGTAGCACAAACACTGTTTTACATCCACCTCGAGTCATGGCTACCCGGTATGCACCCCTGGTTTTACCTCAAAATTTGAATGATATGCCTGCTGATTACCAAAGTAAAATACCTATCTTTGATGCCACTCAAAGCATCATAGCCCAGCAGCATGTTGATAAGATGAATGATTTCTTTGACCTTCATGAGGTAGAGGTAGAAAATGTAACCACAAGATTGTTTGTCCAAAGCTTTGGAGGTGAAGTTCGAAAATGGTTTAGAGCCTTACCAGCAGGCTCTATCCACACTTTGCAAGAGTTACATAGACAATTCTTAAACCGGTGGGAGGTAAAGAAAAACCCACTTCAAATCTTGTCTGAATATGAAAATATTAAAATAAATGTGGGTGAAATTGTACAGGATTATTGTGTGAGATTTAATGTTGTATATAATGCTATTCCGGCCAATCTGAAGCCCCCCATGGGGTTAGCTTTGCTCAAATTTCCAAATGGTTTCGATGCTGATATGGCATATCAACTACGAGATAGAGATCCTACCACACTTGAGGACATGCAGAAGATAGCTGTGAGCATTGAAGCAAATTCGTTGGCCAGAAGAGCACGGACAAAAGTTGAAAAGAGAGTAACCGTGAAATAAGAAGCCTCTCCTTTAGACAGTAAGATGGATACTTTGATTCGGACAGTGGAGAAGATGGTCGATTGGCTGACTATTTCAGATAGGCCTGAAGCACAAATCAGGAATCCAAATTTCCGAGGACATCAGCAGCCACAATTCAGAATTAAGCAAAGAGAACATAGAACGCAGGACCAGGCAATGCCAAAACAGCAGATCATAATTCCATTGCAGCAAAATTATGTTCAAGGAATGGAAACAGATGATGATGATGATCTAGTCGTTGAAGCCAACCATTTCTTCACTGCTGATGGTGCACCCATCTTTCTCATAGAAGATGAGGAATATACAGTGATTGCAGACATTCGAAAGGACGAATATTTCATATTGGCCAATGATGTAGTGTTAGAAGAAGAGTCTGATGATTATCAAAGAGGATACATGAATGCTTTGTCAGCACAACAAAAGCAGTATTCTTTGAGGAGAAGATATGTGCCGATCAATCCTATTCAGAAGAGAAAATAGTAGCAATCGAAGAATGACTCCTCAAATACTCAAAGAAAAGGGAAAGAGCCTGTTGATCCTTCTCCCAGCAAAGCATCTTCATCGATTAACACTACAAATGAAAAGAACCAGCATAGCACAGCAAAGGAGCAAGTGGAGAAGAAAGATTCTCCCGTCAAAGAGGTAGAAAAATTTCATTCTTTTAATTTGGAAAATGAAATTTCTAAGTTGAAGGTGTCCATGCCCTTGACTGAGTTGGTGAAAAATATCACTTATAAACATCAGGTGTCTAGAATTTTACAAATAGACTCTATATCATATATGGTAAATGTTGAAGATGATTATCCTGAACTCATTTTTGGTCCAGCCATAGAAGGTCAGTCAGAAGAAAGTGAAGTCCCTCCCTTTTACCTAAGTCTTAGATTGCATGAGTTCATTTTACATAATGCCATGTTGGACTCCGGAGCCTCCCACAATTTGATGCCTAAAGCCATTATGGAGAATTTGGGACTTGATATTACCTGCAAATACCATGACTTGTATTCCTTTGACTCTGGTAGGGTCCATTGTATTGGTCTTATCAAAGAATTGGTAGTATCTTTAGACCAAATCCCAGCCAAGAATGTTTTGATGGATGTAGTTGTTTCCGATGTTCCACCACGATTTGGAATTCTTTTTTCCAGTTCATGGGGTGCAAAACTAAAAGGAACCATACAGCTTGACTTCTCTTATGCTACCATTCCCGTGTTCGGTCAATTGAGAAAACTATATAGGGAGAAGAAAATGAAATACATGATCACTAGCAAAAAGAAGCTAGTTAATCATCCCATTAATGTAGTCCACACAGATTTAGAGTCCTTTGTATTATATTCAGATGGTGGTTTGAATGATGAGAATGTTCAGTTGGTAGAAGTAGATGAGATACCTGAAATTTTAGAAAATTTTAGGGAAGTCCTTAAACAGGAAAAAGATAAAGCAGTAAGCATTTATGAGCTTCCTGCCTACCAGCAGCTAAAGGACAGTGAAAAGAAGAAAGATGCAAAAATCAGTCAAGATAAATAGAGAAAGAAGCAAAATTTCAGCATCTAGAAGAAGAAGAAGAAGGCCTTTGGAGCATGGACTTTGACAGAGTTGTTGGTAAGGATGGTGCTGGTATAGGAATATGGATTTGGAGCCCTGTTTTCCAGCCTAAAAAGTTTCCTAGTAATGTTAGAGTATGTGCTTACAAGTTGGCTTTTGACTGCTCTAACAATGAAGCAGAGTATGAAGCTTTGATTGCAGGATTGAAAATTTTGAAGAAGTTAAATGCAAAGAGGATTTTTGTCTATGGAGATTCTGAGCTGATAATCAAACAGGTAAAAGGAGAGTACCAAGCAAAGCATCCATGATTAAGGGCCTACAGAAATGTAGTCCTAGACATTTTGAGGAAATTTCTTGAGTACACTTTAACAACAGTACCCCGAATGCAGAATCTTATTGTTGATTCTCTTGCCACAACAGCAAGCAATTTGAAGATTCCAATGAATTCTAGCAACAAATTTGAAATTTATGTTAAACATCGGCCTGTTGTTCCGGATAATTTAAGGTATTGGCAAGTGTTTTGGGATGAAAATGAAATCAATTCTTTTTTTTTAGAGTGAAGGAAAATTCAAGGTTACTCCCATAGAAGGTGATCATGAGGTCGATGATCAAGAAATCAGATCAAATCAAATGGACATGTTGCAGCTGAAAGACAATGTAATTCCTAGAGGTCTTATACCTTTAGAGGAGATTTTTGATCAGGATGATGTTGCAAATAAACCAAGCTTGGTGCCTACTGATAAAGGAGTTGAAGATGTTAATCTTGGAACAGCTGACAAGCCTAAGCTTGTGAAGTTATCAAAAGCATTGTCCCCTAAGGCAAAGGAACAGTATGTTAAATTACTTTTTGAATTTTTTGATGTGTTTGTGTGGGATTATTCAGATTTGAAGGTGTATGAAAAAAATATAATTCAGCATACTATTCCCATCAAGCCGGATCAGAAGCCATTTAGACAGAAGCTGAGAAGAATCAACCCAAAGCTGCTTCCATCCATTGAAAAAGAGGTAAACAGATTGTATAAAGCTGGTATCATTGTCCCAATTAGACTTTCTGACTAGATTTCGAATTTGGTCCTGGTACATAAGAAGACAAGAGAGATAAGGTTCTGCATAGATTTCTGGAACTTGAATAAAGCATCTTTAAAGGATAACTATCCACTTCCCAAGATGGACCACATTCTGCAGAGAGTAGTTGGAGCATCAAGGATGTCACTACTTGATGGCTACTCAGGCTATAATCAGATCTTGGTGCATGAAAAATACCAAGACAAAACTGCTTTCACAACACCCTGGGGAACTTTCCAGTATGCCAAAATGCCATTTGGACTAAAGAACGCTGGAGCCACTTTCCAGTGAGCAATGGACATATATTTTACCAATGAAAAGGATGTTTTTCTGGTTGTTTAATTGGATGATCTGACAGTATTTTCTGGTTCTGATGATGAACATTTTCACCACTTGAAGGTTGTTTTTCAGCGATGCAGAAAGTTTGGGATTTCTCTCATTTCGAAGAAAAGTCTGTTTGCTATGGATGAAGGCAAGCTGCTGGGACATATCATCTCTAAAGACGGTATCCGCATTGATCCTTCAAGAGTGGAGGCAATCCAGCACATATACCTTCCATGTAACAAAAAGGATATTCAGGCATTTAATGGTAAGATGAACTTCTTGCACAGGTTTATACCCAATTTGGCTGAACATTTAAGAGAAATGACTAACATGTTGAAAAAGGATAGCCCTGTCAAATGGAGTGAGGAGGCTATCAAGTCATTTAATCTGGTAAAATTTTCTCTGTCCAATGCCCCAGTCTTGATTAGTCCTGATTACACTCAAGATTTCATTATATTTTCATTTTCATCGAAGCACACTATGGCTGCGGTATTAATGCAAAAGAGAGATCAGATTGAAAAGCCAATTGCCTTTTTCAGTATGACCATTTGAGATGCTACTTTACGATATAATATCATTGAGAAACAAGCATTGGTCCTTATAAAAGCATTGAAGGATTTTAGAGTATACATTCTGCATTCACATACTATAGCATATGTTCCTAATGCGGCAGTAAAAGATGTCTTGATGCAAACTGATCCAGAGGGAATAAGAGGTAAGTGGATAGCAGCTATGTTGGAATATGATTTGGAGATTAAACCCACAAATTTGATTAAAGGACAAGGCTTGGCCAAATTAATGGCACAATCAAACCTGCGTGCTCTGGATATAAATCTCATAGCAGCAATGTCGAAGGATGAAGATGATGGTTCGCTTGTTCCAGTTTCAGAAATTTTTCTACAATCCCCATGGTATTCAGACATAATCTATGTTCTTCAACACCTTTCACCACCTCCTGGGATGTCTAGAAGCAAAGGTAGATCACTGAAACTTAAGTCTGCTAAATTCTGTATTTTAAACAGTGCTCTTTATTGGCAAGATCCCGGAGGTATTCTACTTAATTGTTTGGTTGAAGATGAGGCTTAGCAGGTGATGCATGACTTTCACAAAGGTGATTGTGGGGGTCATTTGTTTTGGAAAACTACAGCTAACAAAGTGTTGAGAGTAGGATATTATTGGCCCACTTTATTTTCAAATTCGTACAAAACAGTGATGAGCTGCCATGAGTGTCAAATTTTCCAAGGGAAAAGGAAACTGTTTCCTCTTCCTTTGAAACCAGTTTTAGTAAATGCTCCCTTTCAGTAGTGGGGACTCGATTTCATAGGGGAAATCCATCTCGCATCATCAACACAACATCGATGGATCTTGACAGGTACATATTACTTCACCAAATGGATCGAGGCCATTCCAGCAAGGCAGGCTACTGATACGATAATCATTCAATTCTTAGAATCAAATATCTTGTCTCGTTTTGGTTGCCCTCATAAAATCATAACAGATAACACAGCAACATTCAAATCTAAGAAGATGGTGGATTTCTGCGACAAATACAATATTGTGTTGGGCCATTCAATAGCATACTACCCATAAGGTAACGGCCTGGCAGAATCATCAAATAAATCTCTGATAAACATAATCAAGAAAATGATGGAGGCAAATAAAAGAAATTGGCATCAAAAGCTCATCAACACGTTGTGGGCAGATAGAGTCAGCAGCAAGAAATCCATAGGTATGTCACCGTTTGAATTGGTTTATGGTACTGATGTTGTTTTTACCACGTCACTTACAGTTCCGGTCATGATATTATTGCAAAAGGCTAGCAACGAAGAAGATGATAATCAGCAAAGGATCAATCAAATGATCCACCTTCAGCAAACAAGAGAGGAAGTGTCTCAGAACGCTATTCAGTTGCAGGAGAAGATAAATAAAATCTATGACCGTAAGACCAAAGCAAAAAAGTTTCAGTTGGACGATGTGGTGTTGAGATGGGACGCACGAAATGAGGGCAAAGGGAAGCATGGTAAGTTCGACAACCTGTGGAAAGGATCATACAAGATTTCAGCATACAGGGGACAGAAGGCTTTCCTACTCTCAGAGATGGATGGCCAAGATTTCCCTGGAGGAGCAGTGAATGGTAGGATTTTGAAGCACTACCATTGTTGAAGATAATGGATCAAAAACTATGTCACAATCATTGTATATACCATGTTATTTTGGTCATATTTCAAGTACACAGTCATTGAAGTTTGGGGCCCGAGGTGAAGGCTATAAAACTTGAATGATATGTGTAAGGTTTGCTGCTTTTATTTAAGTTTTTAGAGTCAGAGTCAGTCTGCATTGTGTCAATTTCCAGTATTTTGACCATATTTTCCCAATGGATAAGGCTACTTGGTCTACAGTGTTCTTGGCACCTCCAAGGAGCTACCATCCCCATTGGAGCCAATGTTAGTTTCAGTATTGTCATACTGCCATCAATGATCAAACTTACTCTTTTGCATTTGCATATTAGGAGTCCCATACCATAAATTTTCATCATTCCATTAGGACATGGATTCATTGATGGTAATGGTCTTTTATCAGTTTTCCCTCATGTAAAACTTGATGATTCTCCTCTCTATGGTATTTAGTCATAATTAACTTTCATTCCCAATTCATACTAGCAGGTCATAGGGTTGGTCTCATTAGGTTCTAGGGTCTCATTATGGTCAAATTAATGAGTCAAGTGTCAATAAATATCAGTAAGGTCGTGAGGAGGTCAAATAAACTCAAAGGCATAGTATCTGGAAAGATCAAAGAATTTTTCTATCGAGCTTGATGTAATTTTTGCCTCAAAACAATATTTTGAGGTGAAAACATGGTACTTTGCTTTTATTATCATCTTTTATGTAATTTTATGTCTTCATATGTAATAAGTTGAACTTTAGAAGCTACTATCTCCACAAAGCCACCTCCCTTCATTTTAGAGGTGTTTTCCACAACATTTTTAGTGTAAAATCATGTTCTAAGTATGTCCATCAGAAAGAGCTTTCCAACAATATATTATACTTTCAAAACTGACTCCTGGATTGAAAAATATGCCTAAGTGAACAAAAGTCCCCAATAGCCTAACCTTACCCCTTTTCCCATTTGTCCCTTAGACTTTATTTCATAAAATTTTAAAGTTTTTCATTATAATCTCCTTCCTCTGATCGCAAGTCCCCTCCTCCGATCTGATCGTAACATTTAAATCGCAATTCCCGATTGATCTACCTCTGATTGAAACTTACAATTGTGATTGACCCTTCCCCGATTACAAAAACGCCGATGCGATTGACTCATATATAATTACAATCACTTGATTGCATCGCAAATTCGCAGCGCTCCCAAACTTTTCCATCCGCTTCCCTTCCCGATTGTGATTGCGATTCCCCTTTGGGTCCCACCTAAATTCTTCCACCCTTTTCAAAAGAAAACGGGTTTTTCCCTATGTAAAGTGAAAATTCTCGTTTTTTTTGTTTTATAAAGACTTCCCCTCCATCGCACCATCACAATCGAAATTCCCAAATAATTTTCCTCCACTCTCCTTCTGATTGTGATTGCGATTGTCCCCGGTCCCACTAAAGCCCTCTGCTCTTTTCAATGAAAAATCATTTTTTCCTTTGTAAAAGAGCAAACTCATTTTTATTTGTTTAAAAGTTATTTCTTCATTATTCCATCATCTTTTGCACATCACGCATCGTGTTTCTTCCTCGCCATGTATTATGACCACTCCTTTCATGCGATTCCCAATTTGCAATTGCGATTTCCCCATGAGGCTTCCCCTATACACTATCACATCGCAAGTTTTCAATCACTCCATTATGTGATACATCCCTCCCCTTTCCGATTGCGATTTACGATTGCGATTTGCGATCGCATATGGGCCCACCATCCTTTCCTTCGCTCCTTTTCACCCAAAAAGGGACTTTTCCTCGTTTAAACGGCTAATATGGTTTTTCATCGTTTTAAGGCATTTCCTTCGACAGTTGGTTTTTCTTCAAAGGATAAAAGGTCGTGAACTAATTATGAACCAGAGACATCTACAGCAATGAAGAAAAAGGGATTTTTTCTTCATATTTCCCATTTTCATTCATTGGGTGTAACAGAAAAATCTTCAAGATGGACAAATGTATTGTTGCTCCTTCTTTTCAGGGGCATACAGTTGTTTTTTTCTCCTATGTTCAGATTTTGGTTTATGGGTTGGTGAAACAGCTCCTTTTTCTGTGGATCTACTCCCCCTCAAATTTTGTATATTTAATGTAGTTATTCATCAGTGTAAAGGGGGGAATAAAGTGTGGAATTAGTTGGAAATCACTGAGGACGCTCTGCGCTCCATTTGTAACAGTTTGGCAGGGAATTAATAAAGAAATGCAGCTCTGATTTGTGGGATCCCTGTGGTATGTATTTTAGCATTGTTCTTTCCTTTGTGTTCATCTGTTAATTGTTATGTTTACCATTCATTTCATTCACATTTTTGGTTGAATGCTTTCAAGATAGATAGGTAGAATCCATTGTATAATGCTCTGCCTTGGGAAATCATTCAACACTCTATGTTTTCTTCTGTTTGAAAAGGATCCATCTCCTATGCCCTTTTCAGCTCCTCATCAGTCTTAAACATTCTATCATTATTTAAACTGAATTGTTAAAATCCTTGCCTACCTTGCCCCATGAAATACCCTATATCTCCAATTTAATTCCCCAGTTTCAAACTGCCCCTTCTATTCCATACAACCCTAATAATTTATAAAAACATTTCCAATTATTATACCTAGCCTAATATCAGTTTACTCTCATACTTCATTGAACATTTTTCTCGGAGAGAGCCCTATCCTGACCTTTTAGGTCTAGCTACAAGGCTGAGCGTGGTTTGAGGTTACCCTGATTTGCCTTCTTTCAGCCTAAGGTTCAAATTAGGTGCTAACACAATAATCAATTGAAATAGCTACCTTAAATGCTGCTACCCATAAGCGCTCTACAACACCTTTAGAAACTGTAAATACATATTTATTCAGTACCACCTCATCTGTAGTATCCACTACAATTCATTCCACAAATCATTCATACCTAAACTTCCTCTCCAACCTAAAGTTTCGAGCCCATATTCAAGCTCGAGTCCATCTTCAAGAACCACTAATTTACCTCCCAGTCAAGCTAAAGTCTTAGCCATGCTAGCTAGATTTTCTCCTTTGGTCTTACAAGCCCCTTTACATGCCATGCCACAAGATTTCCAGAGTAAAAATTTTCAGTTTGATGGTACTGGTCAGTATACTGCTCAACAACACGTAGATAAAATGACAACCTAATTTTTTGAATTACATGAAATTGATGAAACATATGTACAAATGAGATTATCTACACAAACACTCGCAGGAGATGTTAAAAAATGGTTTAAAGCTTTACTTGATGGTCATATTGTTGATTTAGCTACTTTTCATCGATTTTTTATCAGTAGATGGGAAAGAAAGAGCTCCTAATGAATCTGTTCAGGATTACTATATTAGGTTTAACAACATTTACAATTAAATTCCAGAAAATATCAAACCTCTGCCAAACTTAGCCCTAATTAAATTTCCATATGGTTTTGACATTGATATGTCCTATCAATTAAGAGAAAGAAACCTTGAAACTTTAGAACAAATGCAGAGTAATGTAGTTAGTGTAGAAGCTAACTTACTAGCTAAAAGAGCAAGGATGAGGAATGAGAGGAGAGTGACAATTAAGGAAGAATCATCCACCTCAGATATTAAGATAGATAGTTTATCTAAAAATGTAGAAATAATAATGGATAGACTAGAAAACATGGAAAGAAAACCTCAGTGGGAAAATCAACAACGTCCCCAAATTAGAAACCCAAACTTTAGGAAAAATCCTAATACTAGTAAATCAAGAGAAGTAGTACCCAATCAACAGATTAGACCACCTTTCCAAGAAAATTATGTTGAAAGTTCACAACAACATGAAGAATACCAGGACACCCAGATAAACTTGATGGGAATAAACATTGAAGGTGCCATTTTTCTTACTCAGGGAGAACAAGAGTTGTACATGTTACAGCAATTACAATTAGAGTCTAGAGATTCCTTTGACTACAAAGAAGCCTATGAATCTGCTATCTACGAATTTCATAAACAGTATAACCTTAGAAGCAAAAAGAACACAAAGGTTCATATTAAGAAATCAGTCCAAACCCAAACTAAGAAAACAATAGAAGCTCCTATGACCAAAGTTCTACAAATTCTTCCTAGAGAAACTCAGATAACTTCCACCCCAAATATTGTAGACATCACATCAACTGCTACTCAAAATTTTCTATACAAGAAAGTTGAAAACAAAACAGTTGACACGCAAACTGAATTACCAACTTCTAATAAAGAAGACAAAACCACACAAACCACAATTGGTAAAAATGAAATGCTTAAATTAGACAAAACTCAAATGCCATTCAATATCAAAAGTGAGATATAAGAATTGAAAATACTAGTTCCTTTAACAGAACTAGAGAAAAATGACTCATACAAGGCAAAAATTACTGAAACATTAAGCATATCTAAAGGTGAAGATATTTTCAACCTCAATGATGATCAACCTGAGTTATTATTTGGCCTTGAAGTAGATGGAAAACATCAACAAGGGGGTGTCCCTCCATTCTATATTAACCTAAACATTCATGATAAAATCTTACATAATTCTATGTTATATTTAGGAGCATCTCATAACTTAATGCCTGAAGCAGTCACAGAAAAATTAAACTTAGACATCACCAAACCATACAAGGATCTGTTCTCCTTTGATTCTAGTCAAGTAAAATGCCTTGGAGCCTCTAGGTTCAGAAATAGAGGAATGCAACATATGAACAAAGGAAGATCCCAAGCTTATCAAAATATCAAATAAATTACCTCCAGATGAAAATTTGAAGTACATTAGCTTGTTTAAAGAGTTCCAAGATATCTTTGCCTAGAGTTTTGAAGACCTCAAGTCTTATGATACCAGCATTATCTAGCATAAGATAATACTAAAAGAAAATCAAAAACCCTTTAAAAAAAAGCTAAGGAGGATTAACCCTGTTGTTATGCCAGTAATAGAGAAAGAAGTTAAAAGGATGTACGATGCTTAAATTATAGCACCCATCATGTATTTTGATTGGGTCTCTAATTTAGTCCCCACTAGGAAGAAAACAGGACAAATCATAATCTGTGTTGATTTCAGAAACTTGAACAAAGTATCACTGAAGGATAATTGTCCTCTCCCTAAAATGGACCACATTCTATAAAGGGTAGTGGGGTCATCCAAAATTTCATTACTTGATGGATTTTCTGGATATAACCAAATCCTAGTCCAACCTGAAGATCAAGCTAAGACTACATTTACCACTCCCTAAGGAACTTTCATGTACTTGAAAATGCCCTTTGGACTGATGAATGTTGGAGCAACATTCCAAAGAGCCATGGACATAGTCTTTGCAAAAGAAATCTATGACTTTTTAGTCATTTACCTGGATGATATCACAATGTTTTCAAAGTCAGATAATGAACATCTAGATCATCTAAGAAGAGTATTCATAAAGTGCAGAAAGTTTGGCATATCCTTGAACCCTAAAAATTCACTTTTTGGATTAGAAGAAGGAAAACTCATGGGACACATTATTTCAAAAGAGGGAATCAGAATTGATCCAGCTAGAATAGAAGCAATCCTAAATATCAATCATCTTAGAAACATTAGAGAATTACAATCATTTTTAGGAAAAATAATTTTTTTTAGAAGATTCATCTCTAACTTATCAGAACTACTTATAAATTTGAATAACATGTTGAAAAAGGATTAAATACTTAATTTGACAGTAGAGGCTAAGTAGTCTTTTGAGGCAGTCAAAGAAGCCCTTACTAAAACACATGTCCTCAAAATTCCTAACTTTAAAAAATATTTCATAATTTTTTCATTTGCTTCAGAACACACCATTGCAGCAATCCTGTTGCAATAGAACGATGAGGGTTATGAACAACCCATTTCTTTCTTCAGTAAATCCTTGAGAGATTCAACACTAAAGTATAATATCATGGAAAAACAAGCTCTTGCTTCAGTGAAAGCCATAAAATATTTCAGAGTGTACATTCTATACTCTCACATAATAGCATATGTTACAAACTCAGTTGTAAAGGACATTCTAACTTAGAATGGGCCTAATGGAAAGAGAGGCAAATGGATTGCCACAATACTAGAATATGACATTGAAATCAAGCCTACAAAATTAATAAAAGGCCAAGGTTTAGCCAAACTCATGGTTGAATCGAACTGTCAAGCCTTAGACATAATTTTTGTTGCTGCCCTAGATGATCAGGAAGAGATGGCGACTCCACAAGTCAGTGAAGCTTTCATAGATTCACCCTAGTATGCAGGCCTTATATTTATTCTACTCAACTTACAAGCTCTTCTTGGTTTATCTAGAACCAAAAGTAGATTCTTAAAAATGAAAGAAATGAAATATTGTATCTTAGATCATGTTTTATTTTGGAAATATCATGGTGGCATCCTGTTAAATTGTTTATTAAAAGATGAAGCTGAAAAATTCATGCAGGAATTTCATGCAGGATATTGTGGAGGACACCTATACTAGAAAACAACTACTGACAAAATTTTGATGGCAGGTTTTCACTGGCCCACTCTTTTTTGCAGATGTTAGAAAGTATGTGACCTCCTGTCACAATGTCAAATATTTGAAGGGAAAAAGAAACTCTTACCATTACCCCTCAAACCTATCTCAGTATAAATTCCATTTCAACAATGGGGTTTAGACTTCATTGGGGAAATTCACCCACCCTCCTCTGCCCAACATAAATGGATATTAATAGCCACTGATTACTTTACGAAGTGGATAGAAGTTATCTCTTCTAGACAAGCCACAGACTCTGTCATTATTTCATTTATTGAGAAGAACATCCTTTCCAGATTTGGATGCCCTCAAAATATCATCATTGATAATTTTGTTGCCTTCAAATCCAAGAAAATGATACATTTTTGTAACAGGTACCATATCACCCTAGGCCATTCCACTGCCTATTAACCTCAAGGTAATGGACTAGCAGAATCTTCAAACAAAAGCCTAGTTAACAGTATCAAAAAGTTACTATAGGATAATAAGAAAACCTGGAATAAAAGGTTAGTTAATGCCTTATGGGCATACAGACTAACTACAAAGAAATCTAATGGTACCTCTCCTTATCAATTAGTATATGGAATGGATGTTTTTTTTCCATCTTCATTAGGAGTGCCAGTGATGAAAATTATTCAAGAGATGCAAGTAGAACCAAATGACATCCAAATGAGGATAAATCAAACAATTCATTTGCAGCAAACCAGGGAAGAATTTTATATCAAATCCCAAGTAATTCAAGACAAAATCAAGAAGATATTTGATAAGAAAACTAAATCAGATGATTTATTCATCGGTGATAAAGTACTCAAATGGGATTACAAGAGGTAAGATAAAGGAAAACATGGGAAATTTCACTTTCTCTGGAAGGGACCATACATTATTTATGGTTACAGAGGCAACAATGCATTTTTCTTGAAAGAGTTAGATGGAGCAGATCTACCAGGTGGACCAATCAATGGTCAAATGTTGAAGCACTATTTTTCACTAGAATAACCAATAGTTAATTTGATTCTATTTTACTCACTGTAAATATCATAACAAAGTTTAGATTGGATTGGATGTTTATCTTGAAAATTTGAAGCTCGAAGAGAAGGCCATAATCTTTAAAAGATATAACATCATATGTTTGAATAAAGGAGATCACAAAAATCAGTTCCAAACAAAGCAAAGCCAAAGTTCCAAGGCCACTGATCATAAAGTTCTTGACATTTCAGAAGGAGATTCCATCCTCAAGTGGAGCCATTGTTAGGGTCCTATAATAATAGGGATCATAATTTTGAATTGGCTATGTTTAGTCTTGTAATATTGTACATACCTTTGCTTTTCTGCAAATGTTTTCCTATATTAAAAAATGAAAAGAGGGTATGTCCTAAAAGAATAATCAAAGGACCAAACGAAATAAAGATAAAAAAAGATATAAAATATGAACCCCACAAAAAGAAGCAAAAATAAATTCTGAAAGTATTGCACATTCAAATGCCACTACTCTTAGTTTACTTTACTTTTACAAATAAAATTGTGTGCGGATTTTCCAAAATGTCACAATTCATGATGATCATACAACCTAATCTTGGTCATTCATGCCTTTAAATTTCATGTTATGATAGTTAGCGAATAAATATCTGACCAAACCATTTAATCTTG
The DNA here is from genome assembly GCA_034641835.2 of Pinus albicaulis. Taxonomy (NCBI): domain Eukaryota; kingdom Viridiplantae; phylum Streptophyta; class Pinopsida; order Pinales; family Pinaceae; genus Pinus; species Pinus albicaulis. Next base: position 292,801,601 of record CM076580.1, on the reverse strand, counting down.
GCAAATCAGTAGTTAGGTAGAGAATAAAAATGAGCTCATAAGTTTAATCTGAGCCATTGGAAGATATAAGGTTAGAAATAAGTTAGTTTTCTTATCAAAAGAAAATAAAAGGGTTAGCAAGCTCAAATGCACCCAATAAAGGAAATAAAAAATGTTAGGATAAATAAAGGGTAAGTAGGATACTTTTCAAGAGTTATGGAAAGCATCATTTGGCTTATCCCTTGTCACTAATATCCTTATAACACCTTCCCCTTATGCTAAATTCCTCTTTCCTCTCTTGGAATCAATTTCCCTTTGAAAATTCCCTTCTCCTTACTAAAACCCCTTCCCCTTTACTAACATTTCCCCTCCTAAAAACCTTGTTCCCCTCCTAAATCCCCTTTCCCTAGTTAAAACCCCTTTTCCACTTGAATAAACTTTATATTTTCGTAAAACACAAAAACCCACTTATTCAAAGTTTTAAAGCACGAGAAAAAATATCAAAGCGAGTCCCACTTTCCCTCTAACTTAACAACCCCTCCCCCGTGCTTAAATATAACTCTCAATACACTTTGATTTAACATCCCGCTTAATGTATTTTATATTCCCCGACCCCATTCCATATTAACCCTCCACATATATAATCCTCGACCCACTTTATATTAAAAACTTTCGCATATATAATACCCGATACCACCTCTTTAAAAACCCACAATTTCATCATAAAGCTCGATCACCGTTGATCTAATTTAATGGTCCGCGATCCCTTTCGCACTCCCCGTTGTTTGAACTTTAAAACAAGGGGGGGGTGAAAAATGGGTGGTTTCATTCCCCCGCTCCCCTGCCATGCGGCACCACCTCGTTTTATCTCACCCCCTAGTCCCAAACCGCCAAACCATCCATCGTCGTGTGATAAACCACTAAACTGTTTCTAAGACATGTGATAAAACCACCGATATTTGAAATGTTAGAACCCCCACGCCATGCGATAAACCCCACATTCCAAAATAATAAAACCCCGCTTTACCATTATGTTATCTCTATTTATTTCCAAAAAAGACCAAAATCCTTTACCGAACAAGATTGAAGCCCACGGCGGCCTGAATCCTTCTACAGATCAAATTCACAACACTCCAGGTATTTCTGAGTACCTGAAACCATCAATTAAGCTTACTAAATCAATAATTGAAACAAATTAATGGCTTCCTAAAGCTTCCAAACAGTAAACCCTCTGCAACCATCCCTTTTATATGTTGAGCACACCCCTTTGGCCGATAAAGACTTCAAAATTAATGACGCTGTGACTGATAGCAACCTTTTAGAGCTCCATTGTTGGAGGCATGATAAATTTTTTTATCAGGAAAATGATATCCATCTGTGGGACTCTAACTTTCCCAAGTACATATTTCCACAAACCTATCAGTTCCCTGAACTCATGAGATTGTGCCAAATCTGCTATTTTCCAAATGAAAGAACTATAGTTACCCCAAACCAAGAAATATTATTTACAATAACTACTCAATCCATCAATCAAATGCTACAGATTCAACCACAACATGATGAAGTGCCTTTCTCCATTGAAACCCTTACTTAGCTTTATTTAAAGCTAGATTTTCCTAAGAGGTTTCAAATATTTCAGACTTTCCTCCCTCCATTAGTAGAAACTCCTAAGAACAATCCTCCATACCCTGCTACCATGTTTTCAAAAATAACTAGGCAAATTGTGACTATGTTGTCCTGTATTTTAGGATATTTCACTGATGATAATGTAGATGCATCCATCCTTGGTTTCCTCTCCATCTTTTTCCCAGGTCAGCCTCCAGCTACAATTTTTAACTTTTCCTAATACCTAGCAGATGCCATACATGATCAACTGATCAAACTTCCAGAAGAAGGAGTATTAAAATACTCCTCAGTAGTGTTTCATACGTTCATATATTTTCAATCATAAATGTTTGCATTCAACCTACAAAAACTGGACACAAAGGGTAATCCCCAATCTGTTGTCTTTTGGACATCCTTGATCATAAAGGATTCCACTGAATTCAGTTTCAAATATTTTACTGATTCTTTTGTATATCGAGCAGTTAATATGCTTAGCAGTAGCATTCAACCTAGAATCAGTGAAGAAATCGAAAATGTTCTATATCTATCATAGTAGAGAAAAACAGGAGACTGATATTTATACCAGAATCATACAGAAATCAGAGTGTATGGAAGCCAATTACTTCCATACAAGCTTCCAAAATACCTCCCAATGAGGATATTTTCTTTAGAATAAATCAGAAAAATCTTGAATTCAGATGAAATCAATTTTCTTTCAGCTAAAAAGAAGACCCAATTCAAGATTAAAAATCAACTAGGGCCTTTTATATGCAACAGTAGGAATGCTGGGAAGGAAGAAGAAAAATTATTACAAGATTTAAATTTCAGTAGCAATTTCAAATGGCCATATGACCCCTTGGGTGTCATAAGTAAATTGAGAGTTAAGTTCAAAGTCACCCTATTCATTCATGAGTCTAAGCCTGAAATTGAAAAGTATTCAAACCAGTCAGAGTGGTTGGAAGACACTTTACTGAAGGTGGATAAGCAGCTTGATACTAGTTCCATCCTGCTTACTCTAGCCCCACAGGATATAAATTCAAAAAGGGCTAGAGAAGAAGGCTCTTATTCAGCAGAAACTACATCAGATACTAAATTCAAGCTCATGTATAGAAAGAAAACAAAACTAAATCCAGTGATAGAGCAAGAAGAGACAGTTGAAACCATTGAATCAAATATTGTTGTCAGAGATGATGCACCTCCAACACTTTCAGAAGAAACACATCAGTCGTCAACCTCTAGTGCACAAATTATTCAAAATCAACAGAGTGCAGAGGTTTCATCATCTAGCAACTCAATTGAGAAAGAAGAATATATCATGGAGAAATACAATGAGATTAAAAGCATAAATGAATCATTAAAGGTTGTCACTTATGCATGATACTGGAAGCAAACTCCTAGTGATCAAAGTAGGTTGCTTTCAGCTTATGACCTCAAAACAAGAAATATGCAGATGACATTTCTACAGCCAAAGGTGCAGGCCCCTAAAACATCAGAAGATTATAATAAAACAACCTTTGAAGTTCCTGCCAAAGATGTGCATCCAATTGACTAGATTGAATTTCATAAACAGGCAGGAGAAATGATCTATTCAACCATGACACACAAAGCTCTAAGTGTCCAAAAGTTACAGAATTCTCTAGAAAATGTAAAATCACAGTTAAAGCTAGAAAGAGCATCATCACAAGAAAAGGATAACAGGATGAAGTCACTTGAATATTTGCTAATTGAAACTAGCTATAATCCAAATGATATCAAAGCTGCAGAAGAACTAATAAAGAAGAAGTATGCAGACATAGTTGCACTGAATAAACAGCTAAAGTTACCAACTACTGAGCATCCACAAACTAAGGAGGTTTTGGAAACTGATAATCAAAAATATGAAATGATGAATCTAATCATTTAGTTGACAGCTCAATTGAAGGAAATTGAAACATAAATGGATAAACTTCTGTAGGAAAAGCAAGCCAATATGGAAGTAGTTCCCATTATTTCTATTCCTATAGCATCTACAACAGTTCCAGCATCTACATCAGCTACATTTTCTATAGTAGCTCCAGTATCAATATCAGTTCCAGCAACTACATCAACATCAGTTCCACCAACTACATCAACATTAGCATCAACACTACCAACAACACATCCCATTGATGAGGCTAGCAAATTGATCAAAGAAATGGAAGACATTTCCATTCAATCCACAGATATCAGCAAGCTCAAGGAAAAATTAAAGAGCTTAGAAGATGGAAAGAAGGTGGCAGAAGTTAAGTATCAAGCAGAATTATAGAAAGGAAATAGATTGACTGAAAGAATCCACAAGTTAGAGAAGGAATTATCACTAAAAGAGCCTTTAGCCCAGGCAAAACAACAATTGTGGGACAATATCATTAACTCAGTTAATGATATTTAGCCTTCTATACAGATTATATTTGAGCAGAATGACATGATAAAGGAGGTTGGTGATGCAATTCAAAAGGTCAAAGCCAATCTTGGAAAGAAACCAGAGGAAGCTTCTGAGATAATCAAATTTCTTAATTCTAGAAATAAATATGAATTAGAGGAGCTCGGAATAACTGACCGAATAGAAACTATATTAGAGGTGAAGAAAGTGATTTCCAAAATAAATCTGATGATACATCTTGAGGATAAATGTCAAATTATGCCAGAACTCACAATGAAAAGGTTTATGAGCAAGTTTTAGGTGTTGAGACAGAAAGGTCTACCTAATCCTCTAGTAATCAATGATACACTTATGAGACATGAAGACTATGATAAGAAGATGAGGGAAGTAGCCAAAGAAACTTCCAACAGTTCATTAATGAAGCATGTACCCACAAGCAAAGTACTTTTACAAACTTTAGAAAACTTCTTTTACCTCCAGCATGAGGTAAATCACCTTTTTGTAAATTAACCTACATTTGCCAAATACACAGAGGCAGATGAGATTTACCAGAGGATGATGAAAATCAAACTTCCAGATGAAGAAACATGGGAAAAATGGTGTGATTTACTATGAAAGGTGAAAGAGCACATAGGTGAAAGAACACACAGAGGAAAGAAAGCAGATGAAAGAAAAAAACATGCAACGTCAATCAAAGAAATCAGGGCCAGATATCAGTTAGTTAGAAGGTGTCACTATCTTTTTGAAAAGATATTTTATTTTCCTAAAATAAATCCAAGTCAATTGACAAGATATTTTTTGTAATGCTTTGTATAAATACTTCATCATAGAAGTATCAAGGGTCTGTCAAGTGTGGACTTCTGAACATTTTTTGTTAGCTCACTGATCTCTTCCCAAAGGGTTATTGTACCAATTTCCAGTTGACAAAATGAATCAGTAATAAAGAAAATTCTTTACAAGATTCATGTGATGAGCTATCTCAGTGAAGTATAATTTCAATTGCTCATGTTATTTCTTCAAGTATTCCATAAACTTATATGTGTTTTTAATTTGAATGTTATAACAAGAGTTTTACCGCAGAATTTGTTTAAACTTACACTCTGCTTTTAACTGTTGTACATTTCTATGTTTTCTTCTGATATCTGGTTTTGATAATTCTTAGTTTATCTCTGATCCCGATTGACTCCTTCATCCTTCTTCATTATCTGGTTTAAGGAATTATTAATTTCTCCTTGATTGCGATTGAAAAACCACTTCACCGTTCAGCGTTGATATCTGATTTTTCTCACCTATCTTGCACTATAACAATTTCCTTATAATTTGATTCAGTTCTGTTTCAAAGCACATTGACTCCATAGCCCAATGGAAAGTTGATAAGCACCTATTAATCTAAATCATTAATTCCACCAATCAAAAACCAACCCAACCAAACATACATAACTAGCCTAAAATCTATTAAAATAAACAAAGTTAAATCATTAAGAGAGAGCCCTCTCTGAGCATTAGGAAGGCTAGATCCTAATCTCCAAAATTGGATAGTAGTTACCTCTAATATTTCTTTTAAACACAAGAACAACCTTTGGAATTTCAGAGTGATAACAGAAAGGATATTCAATGATATGATTATTTTATCTTTCATCATGGACAATCTCACTACCTTGTGTCAATTTAGAAGTGAAATCATCTGATGAAAAACTTGGAGTATGGAGTATCTTCATCACATGTAGCTATATCACAAACAGCAGAGAAAAATGGATAGTGAGACTAAGAGGAAGTTTTCACAAGAATGTCTTATTTTACCGAATCAGAATATAGATCTAAATATTTCAGGTAAAAATATTCATGAGAAACTGAAAGATCAACTGGTGCACTTGGGCATTCTTCATCGCTTACATTAACAAAATTATCATCACAAGAATGATTTTTTCCCAACACTACGGGTATAAACAAATTAATTTCATTCGATTCATTACCATGATTAACAGATTCAATATCAGCCAAGAATGAGGAAATTCCATCTTTACAAGGAGGAATTTGGAAAAGAGAAGAAAGATTGAATGAATCTTCACTTTTTTACTCCTATACCTGTGTAATATGACTCCCTTGTACCAAATAAAAGTTTGAACCAACAACTTGAAAATCAAGAGAGGGTGAAGAATTAGTTGGTGGAGTATATTGATTAAGCAGATCATGGTACCACGAGTCATGGTATATGCATAAAAGAGGATGGCAGATTTCCCTTGAAGAAGTAACAATTTTAGTGGAACCAAATTCAATATTGAAGTTAAGAGCACTAATGTCATCTTTAGGAATGAAAATATTATCCTTCACCCCAGGCTCCATGAACCACTTCGGAATTTCCTCCATGGGATATGAGTCATGAAAAGTGGGAGGATGATGAGGAGATGGATTAGGAATTTGATGCGCAAATTTTCCAACTTTATTATCATTGCAAGAAGGCACTCCCATTGGAATTGGAAAAGGAGGAGGACAAGTAACAAAAGGAATAGAAGGTTCCACCTCTGAAATTAGAGGTGTCTCACGATTTAAAAGATTTTGGGAAGAAGAAACATCAAGTGGTTTGGATTCACTGCGCAAAGAGATATGAACCAAACGCTTAAAATTTTGTTTCAAGAAATCCCAATCTGTATCTTCTTTAGGAAATTCATAACAAATGTGAATGAATCGATAGATAAATACTCAACTGTTTCATGGGGTTTCATTCTAAGCTGATGGATTCTTTTATAAACATATTGGTAATCATAACTATTAAAGGCTTGATGAAGCTCCTTGAGGAAATAATGAAAATACTGTATGGAAGCAGGTGGTAAGGTATGACATCATTGATTAAGACGACCGTCAAGGGTGAGAAAGAAAGCAATACATGCAAAATATTCATCATCAATTTTGTAATATTCACAAAATTTAAGAAAATTAGAGATGTGGTCGGTTATGGATGTTCCATCCTCACCATCAAAATTTAATTGAGAAAAGTGATAAAGAGGCTCATCGGGAATTAAAATTTTACTAGGGGATAGGTTAGAAAAACACCCTAGGAGTATGATTTGAGGATGAGAAATTTCAGATAAGAGGTTCAAAATATACTCAATGGGAAAAAATTGTCATCTGGCCCTCCTTCAACATCATTTTATTGATGGTGCTAGAAATTCTTCAACCAAGGGGATCTCTCCAATGTGAAGTCGCAATTATACCTCACATCGTTTGGAGTAGGAGCCACATCTATAGAATCATTCTGACTACCATGTATCCTTTTAGATTTTCCTTGGCTATAAAATTCAACACAAGAGAGTAATACAAAGGTATCTTCGGATCAATAAGTGTTGTGTAACCAGCTCCAAAAATAGAAGAAAAGAGATATTAACGCCTTAGAAATAAGCCACTTCGAGGGGGCAACCTCCAATACATTACATAAATGAAAAATTCTTGGATGATCCAATTTACAAAACCTCCTTTCTATATATAGGAGTCCATGGGGCCATAACAGATCGGACTAGTGGGCCACAATGTAATCCTAGCCGACCTAACAATAATAATAATTTATGCACAATAATAATAAAATGGGGGTTACAAGGGCACAATAATAACAATAAGGGGCTACACTAACAACAAAAAGGGACTACACAAGTAATATATAGAACTAACATGCCCCTCTCCTTCAAAAGAGTGTTGTCCTCAATGCTTGAGTAGCTCTGGGTGCTTCTGTATAAAATTCTCATCCTCCCATGTAGAATCTTCAATGGGTAAGTTCTTCCACTTGATGAGATACTCTGAAATTTATCGATTCCGTAGCTGTCGAGTTCTTGTTTCCGTGACTGCTTCAGGTTCCAATATGATTTTTCCTTCCTCATCAAGTTCTGGTAATATTGTTTGAATTGGAAGATTTTCACCTATAACCTTCTTTAAGCATGAAACATGGAAAACTTGATGCACTCGCAAAGAAGCAGGAAGCTCGAATTTGTATGCCATAGTACCAATGTTTTGCAACACCTTGTAAGGACCATAGTACTTTGACGATAATTTATTATCCTTCTTAGCTGGCTTGAGGTACATTTGTTTATATGGTTGTACCCGTAAAAATACCCAATCTCCTACATCGAAACTTCTCTCACTGCAATGTTGATCTGCCTATTGTTTCATTCGATTTTATGCCAAATTCAAGTTATCCTTTAAGAGTTGAAGAACTTCTTGCTGATGCTCGATGTGATCTTCCAGTGCTTTAACCTTCAAATTTTCCCTCAAAGATGATATGATGGATGATGGATGATATCCATAAAGTGCCATAAATGGGGTCATTTTTGCTGCAGTATGGAAGGAAGTGTTATACCACCATTCAGCGAGAGGTCACCACTTGACCCATTGTGTTTGTTTATCAGATACAAAACAACGAAGATATACTTCCAAACATTTATTTAATATCTCAGTTTGACCGTCAGATTGAGGATGATAAGATGAGCTATGAGCTAATTGAGTAACCAAACAAGAAAATAACTTCGTCCAAAAATTTCACGTAAAAATGGGATCTCTGTTACTCACAATAACCCTTGGGCTTCCATGTAGCTTTTGAATTGTGTCCATAACTGTAGCAGCAACTGTACTTGCTTTAAATGGATGAGATAATGCACAAAAGTGTGCATACTTGGTAATTCTATCAACTACCACCATGGTGACACTCTTTCCTTCGTACTTAGGTAAACCTGTGATAAAATCCATTGAAATCTCCTCCCAACATTGACTTGGAATGGATAAAGGTTGTAGAAGTCCCGGTGTCTTAATTGTCTCAACTTTATTCGTTGGCAAACCAAAACATTCCGCTCTCACAAACTTTTGAATATCGACGTATGTCATCCCAAAAAAAAATTCTTCAATTGTAAAGTTTAAAAATCCCGAGTGTCCTCCCAAAGGAGAAGTGTGCAATTCCAGAAGAATATTTTGTTTTAGATGGGAATTCTTACAAAGATATAAGTGATCTTTGTACCATAAGGAATCATTTTTCCAACTAAATGTATCAGTTGTACTAGAATCTTGCTGCAACTTTTGGATGAGTGTCCATACATCTTTGTCCTTTTTCCATTCATCTCTTGCTTCAGTTATCCAATATGGTTGGATAATAGAAATGGCACAAAGCAATGCTTCCACCTCTTCATTCTTTCTTGAGAGTGAATCTACAACAACATTAAGATTTCCTTTTTTGTAGATTAAAGCCAACTCAACATATTTGTGGACTCCATTTTTGTCAAGCCTTTCCGACGATAGTCTTTGCTCCAAAAAGTGTTTAAGACTATCATGATAATTTTTTACCTTGAAGTGTCTTCCCATTATGTAATTTCTCCATGTCTTTAGTGCATGCAGTATTGCTAACATTTCATTCTCATAAATAGGTTTCTGTAAATACTTTCCTTTGATTGGACGACTTTCAAAAGCAATGGGTCTTCCTTCTTACATTAAAACAAAACCAATTCCATTTCCTGAGGCATCACATTCCACAATAAAGGTTTTTGTGAAGTCCGGCGTAGCTAAGACCGGTTCTAGGCACATTGCCTCTTTAAGATGTTCAAAGGCCTTAGTTGCTTCAGGAGTCCATGAAAATGAATCTTTCTTCAATAATGTTGTTAGAGGTGCTACTATTCTCCCATAATTCTTAACAAACTTGTGATAATACCTTGTTAACCCGAGAAATCCTCGCAACTGCTTTATGGTTTTGGGGACTTTCCATTCATCGACGTACCTTGTTAGGGTCTACTTTAACACCTCGTGAGATACAATATGACCCGTATATTCCACCTCTTGTACTCCAAAGAAAAAATTGGATGTTTTTTCATATAATTGTTTCTCCTCCAATAGTTTGAGCACCCTATCAACATGTTGAACATGATCCTTCCAAGACCCATTGTAGATTAGTATGTCATAAAAAAATAATAGCACAAAATTTCTAAGGAACGGTTTCAAAATGGAATTCATCAAACCTTGAAATGTAGAAGTTGCATTGGTAAGGCCAAAAGGCATGACCAAAAACTCATAATGACCATCATGTGTTCGAAATGTTGTTTTTGGAATATCTTCAGTCTTCATTCTAATTTGATGATATCCTGAACGAAGATCCAACTTGGTAAAATAAATTGCTCCATGCAATTCATCTAATAATTCATCAGTCACATGAATAGGAAATCTATCTTTAATAGTGAGCTTATTGAGCTCCCTATAATCCAGACACATGCACCATGATCCATCCTTTTTGTGCACCAATACTGCTGGATCGAAGAAAGAACTTTGACAAGGTTGAATTATACCAGCCTCTAAGATTGCTGCAATCATACGTTAAATTTCACTCTTTTGGACATAAGGATATTTGTAAGGCCCGATGTTTGGAGGAACACTTCCTAGAATCAAATGAATATCATGATCATGATCACGAATAGGTGGGAGTCCTTTGGGATTTTCAAACACCTTGGAATGATTATCCAAGACTTGTTGGAGATCTGCATAAATAGATGATTTTGATGTTGGAACTTCTAGTGAGCATAATTGTGCAATTACGCCTCGTTGTTATTACTTTAGAAGCTTTGTCATGACATTAGAGCTTATTATCTTTCCTGGCTTCCCTGCAATACCCCGTAATTCGACTTCCTTTCCTTCTGAGAAAAATTTCAAGAAAAGTTCTTGAAAATTAAAAGCTACTGTCCCCAAATATTGTAACCATTGTACTCCTAGTACAACATCAACACCTCCCATAGGAATGGAAAGCATTGGAATATTCAATACATATTCCCCCATGGTTAGCTTGATATTATGGCATTTTTGAGAGAAATTTATAGCTCCTCCAGTTGCAACCATCACTTGACATTCTGGTGCTGGGTATAGGAAACAATTCAATTTCTTGGTTACCTTACAATGAATAAAATTTTGGGTACTACCCGAATCAATCAACACCATTACCTTTTTCTTCTTGATATTTCCTTCTATATTGAGAGTTTGAGGAGTGGTAATTCTCACAAAGCACACGATATATTCTTGATCATTTCTTGCTCTCAGGGTTGGTTCCCAGTATATCCTCTTCTTGTTCTTATTTTTTTCTTCCTTTCACAATCTATGTAAAATAATTTCTTCTCAGCACACTTATTACCTTTAGTGTATTTGCTATCACAACTGTAGCAAAGCCCTTTTTCTCTTTTTTCTTCCAATTGTTGTGGTGTCAACCTTGTAGGTTGTGGAAATCTAGGCGTAGAAACACTTCCTTCTTTATAGAAGGGAGTGGCAGGCTTCCTTGTCGCCATAATTTTACATTCAATTTTTCTTGCCAACATGAATGCCTTTTCTAATGAATCAGGTTCCAAAACGTGAACTTCATGTTGGATTTTATCCTTTAAAGTGCCTATGAAGAGATCAATCCTGTGTTCCTCTGGAATATCAGTTACCTTTATATTCAATTTTTGGAAGTCCTCAATGTGCTCCCCCACTAAACCCTTTTGTTTGAGATTTATCAATTGGATAAAGAAGGTGTTTCTCTTTGTATCCTCATAATGTGCTATCATTTCTTCCGTAAAAATTGACCAAGTGACAATTTTTTTATGGGAGAAAAGCCATCGATACCATACAAATGTATTTTTCTCTAAATGTAAAGTTGCAATGCATTTTTTGTGTAGTTTACGTTATTTGGATCAAAATATTTCTCCATCTGTGGCATCCATGTTGCTGTGATCATTTCCATCAAACTTCTCATATCCCATTTCTTGAATATAGGTTCTTTCCCCACCAACATTATTAGAGTTTATGAAATCACGATTAACATTTATTTTGTTCTCATCATGAGGTTCTTTCACTATCTTTCACCATTATGAAATATTTCTTGTATCAACTTTGTCAAACCTTCGATGTCCGTTTTTAGATCATTCTCTGTTTTCCATCTTAGCTTCCATGCCAGCTCTCCTGCTGCCATCCATCCTCGCTTCCACACCTTTCTTCAAAACTTCCATTTCATTTTTTGTTGCTCTTTGCGAGAGTGAAATTTGTTGCACTTGCTCTTGTAATTTTGATAGATCATGTTGCAATTCTTCATCTTCATGAGTCATAGTAGACCTTTCTGAAGGCTTAATCGGTGTTGAATTATTTTTATGGGGCATCTTTTAGAACCCAATATTGATATCTATTCTACAATATGCCCTTGGAATCAATTAAAATTGAATCTTCAAACAAGACTTATGCAATTCGGAAAAAAAATACACACGTTTTTCTTGCTTTTGAGGAGCTCGATATTGAAATTGGATTATCTCTGTGATTGCAACACTTCAATATCTGAATTTTGGTACCGACTTAGCCCTTTGAGTTATCTTTCGAAAACCACAGGTCTGAGCTGATTTGGATTCTCCAAGACAAAGTTGTGTCCAATCTCCCACAATGACCTAATTATGGACTGGTTCAGTAGAGCGAACTTGTACGAATTGCCACGTGTCACTGTTTCATCCTTTGTCTCCACAATTGATAGCCAAAAAACTACAGTCCGTTTAATTGCGACCAATTTCAACGAAACTCCAATCCGATGCCCAGAGAGAGATTTATTGAACTTTTCCCACAATCACCTCTTTGAGATGAAATTCAGGAGCCTGAAAAAGCACTACCTTCCATAGATCATATCTCCAAAAATATTGTGAAAAAAACTCTGAAATTTTTTTACGAATTTCCTCAGGATTTCAGCTTCACACCATACAAATTTCAGATTCTGAACCTTCGTAGAAAAAACGTTATAGCGAAAATTCCACGATGACCTGTTTAGGAGCTTGAAAACAGACCTAACTTCCACAGATGATATCTCCGAAAATATTGCGAACCAAGCTCTGAAATTTTTAGAAAATCTTCCTCGGGATTTCAGCTTCGCACCCTAAAAATTTCAGCTTCTGAAACTTCGTAGAAAAAAAGTTATAGCGAAAATGCCACGATGACCTGTTTGGAGCAGCGAAACCCTAGAATCCAAACCTTTGATACCAAATGTTGTGTAACCAGCTCCAAAAATAGAAGAAAAGAGATATCAACGCCTTAGAAATAAGCCACTTCAGGGGGGAAACCTCCAATACATTACATAAATGAACAAATCTTGGATGATACAATTTAAAAAACCTCCTTTCTATATATAGGAGTCCATGGGGCCATAATGTAATCCTAGTGGGCCACAATGTAATCCTAGCCGACCTAACAATAATAATTTAAGGGCACAATAATAATAAAATGGGGGTTACAAGGGTACAATAATAACAATAAGGCGGTTACACTAACAACAATAAGGGACTATACTAGTAATATAGGGACCTAACAACAAGCGAGTATGCCTTGTGAAATGTTTAGTTGCTGAAAGTATCAAGTTCCTTCTACCAAAAGGGGAGTGAAAAGTGGGCCATTTAAAGACAAGTAACAATACATATCTAGACAAGGCACATTAGCACATAAATAAGAATGAATCGTTGAACAACCAACGAAATAGTTCACAAGGAAGCAACGATTTTTAAATAAAATACAAAACACCTTCAACAAGATAAGTACCAAAGCCACTGAAATAGTTCAATTTATTTAGTACAAATTAAAACAATGTACATCACAAACATCCAAATAAAAAACTTACAATATTCACGACATATGCATGAAAGTGTGTTAGCTCAATGATCTTATGAATTAAATAAAATTTCCAAGATACATCAAGACAATGAACACCACTAGCTCCAATAAACAACTATCTTCCTCTCCAATTCTTGGTAGGAGGAGCCAAGATGAAAAGTCTTTTTCTTGTTCAATGAGGGTGTATATATAACAAATGAGGGGACAATTCACCTCCCTTGTGACTCTTGGACTACCCTCATGATTGCTTGACTTCTCCATGACTCTTTGACTCCTTCATGACTTTTCACATAAAATATATGACCCTTGGACTTCCACTTTACATTAAATTTCTATGATATTGAATTTACATAATCCAAAAATGACGTGACAAATAATGACTCGTGACAAGACATGACAAGACATTGATGACATGCACTGCATGATGATGTGGCAGTGCCAAGTTGTCCTTCTTCTTTTTTCTTTTTTTTTGTCTTCAATAAGAGATGTATCCAATACTTCATCTTCCTGAGAGGTATGCTTTGTTTTTCATATCCACCCTCCAAAGGGTTGTGAATCCGATAGAGTCTTCATGTGGTCCTAATATTTGGTCTTATGTTGTTATCTAGTGTTCCTTCATCTTCTTACCTGATGATCATTTAATCTCCTCGGCTACTTAGGTGTCTTCTAGCATGGTATCCTTATCCATCTCCTTCATTATCATATTTTCATGACATAATAGAATACCTATGACTGCAGTACACTCAGGACAAGAATACATCAGTCCAATAAAACCCTAACCTAAGATGCTTCATGAAATCACTTGTTAGGGTTGGAACTGGTGACTGACTGAGTGAATGACTCAAGAATTGCGAAGTTATAGAGGCCAATGTCCGGGATTGAGGCTTGAGACTATGAAATGTGTAGCTCAAGATGGTCAAGTTCAAAGGATTGTATAGTTGAGGGAATCAAGGACTCAAATTGGAGGTTTGAGCCTTGTGACTACGCAATGCACAGTTATGGAGGCCTAAGCAGAGGGATTGCACAGTTGAGTGACTCAAGGGCTCAAGCTAGAGGCTTGAGGCTTGATAATGTGTAGTGTCAAGTTCTAAGGGCATGGGATAAGTGACTGTCCAGTTGGGGAACTCAGGAGGTTAAGCTTGAGGCTTGAAGTTGACAAATGCGTAGTTCAGACAAGAGAAAAAGTTGGGAGATTGCGCAGTTGAGGGGTTCAAGGGATAAAGTTTGAGGCTTGAGGCTCGAAGTTGTCTAATGCATATTTATGGAGGGAGAACAGTCTCAAGGATTTCACAGTTTCAAAACTCAAGGTGCTAGGTTGTAAGCTTGAGACTTGATACTGTGCAATGCATAGTTAAGGATGTCTGGGAGGCAAACAATGTGCAGTTCTGGAGCTCAAGGGTCAAATCTGAGCCTATGACTGCAAAATATGCAGTTCCAAGAGGTAAGGTCGGGGCTTGAGGGTTAATACTACGTAATGTTTAGTTCAAGAAGGTTGATTGAGGGCAAGTTTCTCAGGAGTGAAATTTCCAAATGAGGCTAAGTGTGGAATTAGTGAGACCAAAGTGAACAAGGAAAAAAATTGAGCATGATCACACACTTAGAACAGTTGAAGACACAAAATTTAACAATCATAATACATTAACAACATACTTACCTCAATACGACGACATTGCGATGACTTTCCCGAAGTGCAACACTAAAGGTACACTTTGCGACGACAATGATGAAACTTGTGCGATAATGCATAAAACTTTCACAATGAGTCTAAAAAATGTATATATGACTATAGAGACTCATAAACACCAAATTTAACCTTTTAAATAAATTAAAACTCCACTTTACATGATAAGCAACACTTCCTGTGCCAAAATATGACACGTGATATGGAAAGTAAAGTGTGAACGACACTTGCAATATGAGAATGACAGTGAAAGAGACACATGTCAGAGCAAAGATAACATGAAAATGACACTAATTAAAGTGAAAGCAAGAAAAAGTGACAACCAAAAACATGAAAATGACACTCACAAAAACAAAGGTGTGAAAAAGCGAAGTTTGGAAAACTCACCGAAGTAGAAGTACAAACGCAACTAGAAGTGAGACACTGTCCATGTTAGTTCACAATGAGTGTCAACATGGATTGAACATTGCACGAGCATTGTCTTGATGGTTTTTGCTAGGATTATTCAAGCTCGCGTGAAGGACTGTTCTCATGAATTCATTACAGACTGGGCATGTGTGCAAGTGACTTCAACACTTACAATCCAAAAGGGAGCTCAAAAACTTAATAGAGATAAAAGTGACAATGAAATTTTCGATCCAAAGTTCCATAGTAGGCTCCAAAATTCGAGTATAGGAAAAAAATTTGAGGGTGTTTGTCACAATGAAAACAAGATGAAAAACAAAATGGTGGACTACAGTTCACATGACTCTCCCTACAAATCATATGAGAAACATGGTGATGAGTAATCCCCTCACGTAATATATATATTGAGAAGTTTGAAGGAAGAGATAATATGTTGCAAAGAAGATAATGATAGGATCATTCAGTGACATGAATGACTTTCTAGGGAACAAGAGAAATAAGCAAAGTTTAATGCAGTCATTCAACAGATTTTATCAGATTTGTAGAGATAAGGATCACTTAGAATCAGTCATGGATAGGAGGAGATGAAAAATGGGGCATATGGTAGTAGGTCTCAATCAGGACAAAGGTTAGATAGAGTGGATAGTGTCAGAGATGGAAGATTTCTAGATACACCTGACAAGAGGGGAAGTGATCATGGGTTCTATCCTAGTTCTAGTTCAGAGAGATAGTATGGTCATCACCATCACCATCCATATAGGAGGATTGAGAAGAAATATTTTCTAGAAGAGTTCAAGAAAGCAAAGCCACCTACATTTGATGAAAAATGAAGAAGTCATAAGATGTAGAAGCTTGGTTTCTTGGGATGAATAATTACTTCAGATTTCATAATTATTCAAGAAATATGAAAGTGAGGATAGCTACTTTCAGTATTATAGGTAAATCATACATTTGGTAGGAATACTTGAAGAATGTTAAAGGAATTCAGGAAGAGTGGTTGACTTGGAGTGAGTTTGAAATACTTTTCAGGAAAAAGTATCTATCTGAGAGATACTATGATGATAGGGAAAAGGAGTTCTATGAGTTGAAAATGGGATCTATGGCCAATGAGGAGTATATTAGAATATTATTGGAGTTGTTGAGATATTTGCCTTATCTTAAGGAGAGAAAATGAATATTCAAATATTCATTAGTGGGTTATCGGTAGTGTTCAAAGGAAGGATTGAGTTTGATGATCCTATATCACTCGAGGACGCCATCAAAAAGTTGAAACATTGTCATGATAAATCAAAGTGCATGTTTGAATCTAACTAGGATTGGAAAGGTAATCACAAGACTAAAGGAAAGTGGGATAAAAAGTGAGGAAGAATAAAAGGAATAAGTAACAAAGAGGATGCATTAGCACAAAATAAATTCAACGCATCTGACCAAGGAAAATTATTTCAGTTTGAGGAGAAGAACAAGGGTGATGGTAGGAAGCCTTTACAATGTTGGACTTGTGGCAAGGATCATCGCAAGAGAGATTTTCCACAACATCAGGGTGGTAAACTGAAGATTTATAGTGCTCAGGAGGCATAAATAATGGGGTATGTTGGACATATTATTCATCGTATTTATACATCGTTGGATGATAGGTAAGCGGATCATTAGACATCTATTATCGAGATGGACGGTAAGATTTTGTTTTCAAGTTGTTTCTATTTTTATTGACCATGGATCTAATTATAGTTATGTTAATCCTGACCTGGTGGATAAGTGTGTTTTAAATAAAAAAGTGCATGTAGATTATTGGTTAGTGCAATTGGATACAAGTATTATGAAAAATTTTCATCATTGGGTGAGAGCTTCTGCATTTTAGTTGAATGGTATTCCTACATCAACACATTTGAATGTACTTCCATTGGGATCATACTGTGTGCTTCTGGGTATGGATTAGTTGTATCTTCATAGGACTAAGGTGGATTGTTATGAAAAGGATATCGAGTGCCTGGATGACAATTGAGAGCAAAGAATATTGCAAGGTAAGAAGAAGGAAACATCAGTTAGAATGGTTACAACTATGTAGGCAAAGCGTAGTCACAAAAAAGGGTGTGTATTGTTTGTAGTGCATATTTCCAGTGATAAAGGTGATAATGTCGAGGATGTTGACATCTTGAAGAGGTATTTGATTTTACAACAGTTTCAGGATGTGTTTCCAAAAAATATTTCAAAGTTTTTGCCTTGTGAGGAAGTGGATTTTTCTATTTAGTTGGTACTAGGGGCAACACTAGTATCAAAGGTGCCTTATATGATGAGCACACACGAGTTGGTGGAATTGAAGTTTCAATAGAAGTAAATGCTTGACAAGGGATATATTAGGACAAGTGTGTCACCTTCGGTTGCACCAATGTTGTTTGTGAAGAAGAAGGATGGTACTCTAAGGTTATGCATTGATTACAGACAGTTGAACAAGGCTACAACTAAGAACATGTATCTGTTGTTCGGGATTGATGACTTGTTTGACTAGTTGAAAGGAGCGGTGGTGTTTCGAAGATTAATATAAGATCATGATACCATCATGTACACATCAAAGAAGAGGACATATACAAGCCTACTTTCCGGACTAGGTATGGGAATTATGAGTTTGTTACAGTCCCACTTGGTTTGACTAATGCTTCAACTTCTTTTATGTGTTTGATGAATAATGTGTTGTGACTCTATCTGGACAATTTTATGATTTTTTTCATTGATGATATATTGATATATTCTAAGAATGAGGAAGTGAATGCAAAACATTTGGCAACAACGTTGAAAACATTGAGATAGCATCAATTATATGCAAATCTTAGTAAATGCAGTTTCTTTCAGACAAAAGTACATTAATTGGGGCATGTGGTTTCCAAGGAAGGAATAACAGTGGATACAGAAAATATCATAGCTATCATGGAATGGGAAGCTCCTAGGAATGTGGATGAGGTTAGATCATTTATGGTGTTAGAAGGTGGTTCATCAGGAACTTACCAGGGATTGCTTTTCCTATTACATCCTTGCAGTGAAAAGGGAATAAATTTGAATGGATAAAAGAATGTGCAGCTAGTTTTGAATAGTTGAAACAATTGCTTACAAAGGCTTTGATATTGAATATTGCAGATACAAACAAAGAGTTCGTGATGTTTGTAGATTCTTGCAAGAGAGGACTTGGTGGGGTTCTGATGCAGGAAGGATAGGTAGTATGAAATGAGTCAAGGAAATTGAATGAGCACGAGCAGAACTATGTCACACATGATCTTGAGTTGGCAACTACTATTCATACACTTAAGGTGTGGAGGCATTATCTTCTTTGCAATAGGTTCATCTTGATAAGTGATCACATTGGATTGAGATACTTATTTGACCAGCCTAATATGAATTCCAAGAAATCTAGATGGTTGGCTACAATAAATGATTTTGAATTCACGATTAGGTACATCAAGGGTAAAGAGGACCAGGTTGTAGATGCTCTTAGAAGAAGAGTGCAGGTGAATCACATAGCAACTATGAGCTTATATGAGGAAGATTTAAAGGATCAGATCTTACAGGTAGGAGAACAAGATGATAGGTATAGGGAACTTAATCATGAGTTACAATAACGAGGTACAGGTGAACAAGATGTGGACTATCATCTCATGGTAGATGGTTTGGTGAGATTTAAGACAAGATCTATGTGTCAGACAATAGTGAACTTGAGAAGCTTATCTCGAGGGAGTCTCATGTTAAGGCGTATTCAGGTCACCCGGGGTATTAGAAGACATTTACAGTTGTGAAGAAGTTCTACCATTGGCCGAATTGGAAAAAAGAGGTGGCAAAGGTTGTTTCTAGATGTTTGGATTATCATAAGGTAAAAGAAAAGTGTAAGCATCCATGTGGGTTATTACAATTGATTATGATTCCAGAGTGGAAATGCGAGGTCATTTCCATGTACTTCACTACAGGTTTGTCTAGGACCTCTAGAAATCATGATTCTATTATGGTTGTGGTTGACAGGTTTAAAAAAGCAACACACTTCATTCCAGTAAAGTCTACGAATTCAGCCATTGAAGTAGCATAGGTATTCATCAAAGATATAGTGAGGTTGCATGGTGTTCCAAAGAATATTCTGTCAGTCAGAGATGCAAAGTTCACTTCCAGGTTTTGGAAAGAGTTATTTGTAGGTTTGGGTGTAGATTTCACCTTTAGTACAACTTATCATACGTAGAAAGATGGACAGATAGAGAGGGTCAACAAGATTTTGGAGGACATGTTGAGGATTTACTTCATGCATCAACAACGAAAGTGGGAAGAATATCTTCCACTGGTGGATTTTTCATATAACAATGGGTATCATGAATCTTTGAAGATGAATCCATTTGACGTGCTTTATTGGAGGAGTTGTAATAATCCTATCAGTTGGAGTGATTGTATTGATTGGACTAGACATGTTGGACGAGATGGAACAAGAATTGCATGTTACCAAGAAGTATATAAAGACAACACGGGATAGACAAAATATTTATGCAAACCAACACAAGGTGTTTAATAAATTTCATGTTGAGGAATAGGTGTACTTGTGCATCAAGCCCAAGAAGAGATCCTTAAGTATTGGATAAAGTGCCAAGTTGGCACCTCGATATTGCAGACCTTTCAAGATTCCTAATAGGATTGGACCAATAGCCTACCGATTTGCACTACCTCCAATAGTGAAATACCATAATGTTTCCCATGTGTCATTTCTTAAGAAGTATATGAAATATTTTGATCATGTGATTGATTGGTCTATATTTCATGTGGAACCAGAAAGAGAATTCCATTTGGAACCTCTGTGCATTTTTCAGTGAAAGATGATCATGCTCCAGAATCAAGCAATCAAGCAAGTTAAAGTGAAATGGAAGCACTTTGGGCCCAACGAAGCTACATGGGAGATGGATGATTAGACACGAGCTATATATCCTTATCTATTCACTGGTTGATAGGATTTCTTTTGGTATATGTTTATTGTTCTTCTTGGTTATGTCTATATATGCATATGTTTTAAATATCATGTCGAGTTGTGTTATAAATCTACAATAAGCAGTATGGTGTTCATGATATGTTGGTTGTGATTTCAACAGATGGATATGATGTAAATGCTGCATAGATTTGTGTTATAAAGATCCATGGAAAACATGTGTTTTCTAGTTTATAAGTATCATTGAACAATGAGGATGTTGTTTCTCCAAGGGGGGTGGTTCTCTAACAGCCTCGATTAAAACTCCATGTAATAAATTTAATCAAGGAAAATAAGACCAAGGTCACAGGACATGTATTCCAAGCTAAATTTTTTGCAAAAACATAGTGATGGGGATTACTTGTGATTAACAAATGGCGATGGAAATTGACAAAGGAAATGGAAAAGGCAGAGTGTTAGGGCCCTATATTACTAATGTAGTCCCTTATTTTTGTGAGTGTAGCCCCCTTATTGTTATTTTTGTACCCCTATAGTCCCCATATTGTTATTATTGTGCCCCATAATAGCCCACTATTGTTATTGTTGTGCACTTACAGTATTATTGTTAGGTCGACTAGGATTATATGGTGATCCCATGGACTCCAATATATAGAAAGGAGGTTTTTTCATTTGAATCATCTAAGAATTTTTCATTTATGAAATATAAAGGAGGTTTCCCCCTCGAAGTGGTTGATTTATAAGTCATTGATCTCTCTTTTCTTCTATTTTGTGAGTTGGTTTCATAACATTTGGTATCAGAGCTTTGGATTCTAGGGTTTCGCTACTTCAAACAGGTCATCATGGAATTTTCACTATAATTTTTTTTCTATGAAGGGCCAGAAGCTAAAAAAACCCATTTGTGCAATTTCAAATCTTGGTTTTCAATATTTTCGGAGATATGATCTGTGGAAGTTAGGGTTTTTGCAGACTCCTGAATTTCATCTCAAAGATGTTACCTTGGGAAAATCATCATAGCTCTCTCTCTGAGAATTGGATTGGAATTCTGTAAAATATAGATGAAAGTAAATGGATTTTATTTTCCTATGTATCGATTTTAGAGCCTAAATAGATAAGAATGACACGTGGCATGCGGTATAATTTCACCCTACTAAGCCAATCCATAATTAGGACATTATGGGAGATTGGGAATAACTTTGTCTTGAAGAATCTAAAGCAGGTCAAACCTATGGAATTTCAAAGAAGACTCAGATCGATACTAAAGGACCTAATATAAAATCTTTGGGATCCTAAATTAAATATATACATCAATTTCAATATCGAGCTCCTCAAAAGCAAGAAAAAGGTGTGTATTTTTTTTTTAATTGCATAATTCTTGTTTGAAAAATTAGTTGAAGTGATTCCAAGGGCATATTGAAGCATATATATCAGTATTGGGTTCTAAAATTCCCCCTAAAAATAATTCAACGCCCATTGAGCCCTTAGAAGGCTCTACTATCACTCATTAAGAGGAAGAAGTGCAACATGATATATCAAAATTACAAGACTAGGTGCAACAAGTTTCGCTCTTGCAAAGAGTAACAAAAAATGAAATGGAGGTTAAGATGGTTGGTTTGAAGAAATGTGTGGAAGATAAGATGGATGGTTTGAAGAAAGGTGTGGAAGCTAAGATGGATGGTTTGAAGAAATACGTGGAAGCTAAGATGGATGGTTTGAAGAATGGCATGGAAGCTAAGATGGATGGTGTAAAAGCTAAGATGGATGGTATAGAAAGAAACATGGAATATTTGAAGAAATATATGGAAGGTTTGAAGGAAGGTTTGGAAAAGTTGCTACAATAAAGGCTTCCTAATGGTGAAAGGTAGCAGAGGAAACTCATGATGAGAACAAAAGAAATGTTAATCATGATTTCATAGAATCTAATGTTGGATTTAAGACCCACCATATTCCCAAGATAGATATGAGGAAGTTTGATGGCAAGGATCCCATGGAAGATCTGAAGAAAGAAATGAAAGTTTTGAAGGAAGGTTTGGAAAAGTTGCTACAAGAAAAGATTCCTAATGGAGAAAAGGTAGTAGAGGAAAATCATGATGAGAACAAAAGAAATGTTAGTCATGATTTCATAGACTCTATTGTTGGATTTAAGGCCCACCATATTCCAAAGATAGATATGAGGAAGCTTGATGGCAAGGATCTGATAACTTTGATACTACAAATGGAGCAATACTTTGAGCTCCATAATACGCAAAACACACAAAAGGTACACATTACAACTTTATATTTAGAAAAAAATCAGTTTGCATGGTATCGATGGTTTTGTTCTCGTAAACCACTGGTCACTTGGTCAATTTTTAGAGGAAACTATAACACATTATGATGATACAAAGAGAAACACCTTCTTTAGCCAATTGATAAATCTCAAACAAAAGGGTTCAATGACGAAGCACATTGAGGATTTCCAAAAAATGAATACAAGGGTAAATAATATTCCAGAGGAACATAGGATTGATGTCTACATAGGGAATATAAAGGATAATGTCCAACATGATGTTCACTTTTGGGAACATGATACGTTGGAGAAGGAATTCAGGTTGGTAAGAAAAATTGAAGGCAAAATTATAGCGACAAGGAAGCCTACCGCTCACAACTATAAATATGGAATTGTTGCTACTCCTAGACTTCCACAACCTACAAGGTTGACACCACAAAAATTGGAAGAAAAAAGAGAAAAAGGGCTTTGTTATTGTTGTGATAGCATATACACTAAAGGTCAAAAGTGTGCTGACAATAAATTATTTTACATATATTGTGAAGAGGAGGAAGAAAAGGAACAAGAAACTTCAAAAGAAGAGGATATACACCAGGAAAAAAATCTAGAGGAAGAAGAAATGAATCCGACCATATCCTGTAATGCATTGGCAGGAATTACCATTCCTCAAACTCTCAAGATAGAAGGACATATCAAGAAGAAAAATGTAATAGTGCTTATTGATTCGGATAGTACCCATAATTTTATTCATTGTAAGGTATCCAAGGAATTGAATTTCTTCTTATACCCAGCGTTAGAGTGTCAAGTGATGGTGGCAGATGGAGGAACTATAAATTTCTCTAGAAAGTACCATAATATCAAGCTAAACATGGGGTAATATGTATTGAATAGTCAAATTCTTTCCATTCCAATGGGTGTTGTTGATGTTGTACTAGGAGTACAATGGTTACAATCTTTGGGGATGATAGCTTTTAATTTTCAAGAACTTTTCTTGAAATTATTTTCGGGAGGAAAGGAAGTTGAATTATAGGGTATCACAGGGAAGCTGAGAAAGATAATAAGCTCTAATATCATGACAAAACTTCCGAAGAAATAAAAACGAGGCGTAATGGAATAATTATGCTCACTAGAAGTTCCAACATCAAAATCATCTATTTCTCCATATCTCCAAAAAGTCTTGGACAATCATTCCAAGGTGTTTGAAACTCCCAAGGACTCCCACCTATTCATGATCATGATCATGCTATTCATTTGATTCTAGGAACTGTTCCTCCAAACATCAGGCCTTGCATATATCCTTATGTCCAAAAGAGTGAAATTGAACATATGATTGTAGAAATGCTAGAGGCTAGTATAATTCAACCTATTCAAAGTTCTTTATCTGCTCCAGTAGTATTGGTGTACAAGAAGGATGGATCATGGCACATGTGTCTGGATTATAGGGGGCTTAATAAGCTCACTATTAAAGATAAATTTCCCATTCCTGTGATTGATGAATTATTGGATGAATTACATGGAGCAATTTATTTCACCAAGTTGGATCTTCACTCAGGATATCATCAAATTAGAATGAAGACTGAAGACATTCCGAAAACAGTATTTCGAACTCATGAGGGTCATTATGAATTTTTGGCCATGCCTTTTGGCCTTACCATTGCACCTTCTACATTTTAAAGGTTGATGAATTCTATTTTCAAACCCTTCATTAGAAAAATTGTGTTAGTATTTTTTGATGATATAATAATCTACAACATGTCTTGGAAGGATCATGTTCAACATGCTGACAGGGTGCTAAAACTATTGGAGGAGAAACAATTATATGCAAAAACCTCCAAATGATTCTTTAGAGTACAAGAGGTGGAATATCTGGGTCATATTGTATCTAAGGAGGGTGTTAAGGTAGACCCTAACAAAATTAAAGCCATTAAGGAATGGAAAGTCCCCACAACCATAAAGCACTTGCGAGGATTTCTTGGGTTAACTGGGTATTATCGCAATTTTGTTAAGAATTATGGGAGAATAGAAGCACCTCTAACAACATTATTAAAGAAAGATGCATTTTCATGGACTTCTGAAGCATCTAAATCCTTTGAACTTCTTAAAGAGGCAATGTGCCAAGCACTAGTCTTAGTTACGCTAGACTTCACAAAAACCTTTATTGTGGAATGTGATGCCTCAAGAAATGGAATTAGTGTGGTTTTAATGCAAGAAGGAAGACCCATT
This sequence comes from Pinus albicaulis, assembly GCA_034641835.2. Lineage (NCBI taxonomy): Eukaryota > Viridiplantae > Streptophyta > Pinopsida > Pinales > Pinaceae > Pinus > Pinus albicaulis. The sequence goes on along the minus strand of CM076580.1, from coordinate 292,776,481 downwards.
GCTTTTTAAAGTTGTCCAATCAAAGGAAAGTATTTATAGAAACCTATTTATGAGAAGGAAATTTTGGCAATACTACATGCACTAAATAAATGGTGACCTTACCTAATGCGAGACCCTTCAAGCTAAAAATTGTTCATGATAGTCTTAAATAATTTTTGGAACAAATACTATCTTCAGAAGAGAAACAAAAATGGGTCACAAAGATGTTGGGTTATGACTTTGAAATCATCTATAAAAAAGGGAAGCTAAAGGTTGTTGCAGATGCACTGTTAATAAAGGATGAGGATGTGGAAGCATTGCTTTGTGCCATTTCTATTATCCAACCAGATTGGATAACTAAAGCGAGGGAGCAATGGAAGAATGAAGAAGAAGTATGGACACTCATTCAAAAGTTGCAGCAATATCCCAGTACATATGATACATTTAGTTGGAAAAATGATTCCTTATGGTACAAAGATCGCTTATATCTTTGTAATAATTCCCAACTAAAACAAAATATTATTTTGGAATTGCAAACCTCTCCCTTAGGATAACACTCAGGATTTTAAAAAACTTACCATAGGGTGAAGAAATATTTTTTGGGATGGCCTTAAGTCTGATATTCAAAATTTTGTAGCAGAATGTTTGGTTTGCCAACAAAATAAAGTTGAGACAATTAAAACCATGGGTTTTCTACAACCTTTATCCATTCCAAGTCAACATTGGGATGAGGTTTCAATGGATTTTATCACAGGTTTACCTAAGTCCGAAGGAAAGAGTGTCATCATGGTGGTAGTTGATAGACTTACCAAGTATGCACACTTTTGTGCATTATCTCATCCATTTAAAGCGAGTACAGCTGATACTACATTTATTTCAAAAGCTGCACGGAAACCCAGATATTATTGTAAGTGATAGAGATCCCCTTTTCATAGGAAATTTTTGGACATAATTATTTTTTTGTTTGGGTACTCAACTAGCTCATAGCTCATCTTATCATCATCAATCCGATGGGAAAACTAAGATAGTGAACAAATGTTTGGAAGGATATCTTCATTGCTTTGTATATTATAAACCAACACAATGGCTCAATTGGTTACCTCTGGTTGAATGATGGTATTACACTTCCACACTGCAGCAAAAATGACCCCATTTATAGCACTTTATGGATATCATATGTCATCCATCACATCATCTTTAAGAGAAAAATCTAAGGTTCAAACAGTGGAAGATCACATCGAGCATCAACAAAAAGTTCTCCAACTCTTAAAGGATAACCTAAATTTGGCACATAATCGAATGAAACAACAGGCAGATCAACATCACAACAAGAGAAGTTTGATGTAGGTGACCGGGTATTTTTACGGATAAAACCATACAAACAAATGCCCCTCAAGAAAGCTAAGAATGATAACAAATTATCGCCAAAGTACTATGGTCCTTACAAGGTGTTTCAAAAGATTGGTACTATGAAATACAAATTGGAGCTTCCTACATCTTCTCAAGTGCACCCAGCTTTCCATGTTTCATGCTTAAAGAAGGTTATAGGTGATAAACTTCAAGTTCAAACAATATTTCCATAAATTGATGAAGAAGGAAAAACCATATTGGAACTTGAAGCAGTCATGGAAACAAGAACTCGACAACTACGAAATCGAGCAATTTCAGAGTATCTCATCAAGTGGAAGAACTTACCCACTAAAGATTCCACATGGGAGGATGAGAATTTTATACAGAAGCATCCAAAACTACTCAAGCATGGAGGACACCACTTTTTTGAAGGATAGGGGCATGTTAGGGCCCTATATTACTAGTGTAGTCCCTTATTTTTGTTAGTGTAGCCCCCTTATTGTTATTTTTGTACCCCTGTGGTCCCCATATTGTTATTATTGTGCCCCATAATAGCCCATTATTGTTATTTTTGTGCCCTTACATTATTATGGTTAGGTAAACTAGGACTATATTGTGACCCCATGGACTCCTATATATGGAAAGGAGGTTTTGTCATTTGAATCATCTAAGAATTTTTCATTTATGTAATGTAAAGGAGGTTTCCCCCTCGAATTGGTTGATTTCTAAGTCGTTGATCTCTCTTTTCTTCTGTTTTGTGAGTTGGTTTCATAACAAAAAGAGGCATTAATCGACATTTTATTCATGAAATAATGGAAAATAGGAGAAAAGGAAGGTGAGAGGTCACACAATTGCAAGTGAGGAAAATTGAAGGAAAAATAGAGGGAAATGAAGAAAATAGAGGCCTCAATGATAAAAAGGCTTCTGAGGACTAGTTCACAACCTTTTGTCAGTTTTAACTTGGAGCTCTATTCTATTATGTCTCTCATACTCCTGCACACACTTAGAGTTGTCTTGGAGCACTCTTGCATGATTTTGGAATACTTTTGGATTTGGATAAAGAATGCAAAGGAAAAAGGAAAAGTAGGAAATCGCAAGGGGACAACGGGATAAAAAAACCACAACGAGTTTGCTTTGCAGGTACCGAGGTTCATGTATGATTTCCTTGCTAGGTTTTGCATGCATGATATATGCATGCGGTTATTTGGTTATGATATGTCATTGAAATGGAGGATTGCGTGAATTGACAGTGGCTTTTCCTAGCCATGTCATTTCCTATATAGCCATGGTGTTGTGGGATTTACCATTTTTTTTTTTCTGATTGATTCTTGTGTTCCTTATGGTTGTTGATTGAGTTACTAGTTCCTGGAGCCTTGGTTGGAAAAGTGCTCTAGAAGCCATATAACAACTTGGGTTGAGTTACTAGTCCTGAAATCCTTTATTGGGCAATCGCTCTAGAGCCCTTAGTGGGTTGAGTTACTATTCTTGGAGCCCTGGTTGGATAAACGCTCTAGAGTATTGCGACAACTGTGGGTTGAGTTACCATTCCTAGAGTCGGGTTGGAACAAATGCTCTAGAGCCCTGGAAAACTTGGGTAGAGACCGATCTAGTGGTTAGTGATGTTTGACCGTGAGGTGGAATCACTAGTTGAGGATTGAGGTGGTTTGGCCTGTGTAAGCCCTGGTTTGGTTTTTCTTGGTCTATTCCACGAGATCCCACATTTATGGTTGGAATATGGCACTGGGGTGATTAGCTGAAAGATATATTTGGTTCAGCCTAATCTATGGTCGGGTGGTATGTGGAAGTCCTTGACATGGTTGGATTTTTCGTATGTTAATAAGAGATCTTGTCCTCTTATATTTCATGAGTATTTATACTTATTATTATGTGGATTCGATGATTATTCTATCATTGTTATTATTTTGGTTTTAAGCATGGTTTCGTGATAGATTCTAGTTATGGCTCTTAACATATTTTAATCGGTAAATGAATGGTTATTGAATGTATGACCTAATATATGTCATTGCAGCCATTCTGAGAGGGAATTAGACCTTCTTGATGATTCTCAGATAAGTATCAACCCCTATGTTCATATATGCATTTATAACCTGCAGATTACATGTTCACAATGTGTTTGACGAAATGCCTAGTATGTTCTTGTTAGTATAGGTCAAATTATAGGTTGAGATTAAATGTTTAGATTTGTCATTGTGTCAATTATGATTCTTCGGTGTGCTTACTGAATTAATGAACGGATATGTATTTATAACCTATAGGTACTATGTACACAAAGTGTTTGTATAAATGAGTAATTCGAACCTCCAACTTCCTGGGATCATAACTTTGGCATAGGATTTTTGTTTGACTATCATAATACCTCATTTTGAAGATATCCATGAGGAGGATGAAGTCAATAACTAAATTGATCTCGTACTTTTTTGGTCTCTCGATTTTCCTTGAAAATTTTGTTTATGTCCTCAAAATGACATCGAAGTTTAGAACTCAAGAAAACTACCAAAAATAGAATTTTTTATTGAATTGAAGGAGACGAAGTTGAAAAGAAATAGTGTTGGGTCAAGTTGGGCTAATAACATTGTTATCATGTGTCATTGGGTGGTTGCAATCAGTTATGGGAATATGGAACCAATTTTCCATAAGTGCATCTTGGTAATAAGGTATCACATAGTAACTCTCATCTTCATGTTTACCCCAATAAGCATGATAAAGTGGGTAAATATGGGGTGAGGGTGTGACAACAAGCTTTGGATAGAGCAGGGAGAACATGGGAAGAAGTCATTGCAACTTGATCGTACGAGCTTGATGTTGTTGCAACTCCACCTACTGCAACTATGGAGGAAGAAGAGTATATTGTTGTGACCCCCTTGGCTACAGAGTTCCCACTAGTTCCTATTAAGGAAGAAGGGCCAAGTGTTGTGACACCAAAGAAGGAAAGTGTCGTTGACTTAAAAATAATTAACAGTAAACTAGCCACTAAGAGTATGAGAGGGTATCGAAGGAAACCCCCCTATGTTCTAAGGAAGAAGAGGACATAATACATTCCTATTGTCATCCAAACCCTTACTTCTCCACAAGAACTAGTATGGGCGGAAGAAACCACAAAGCACCATGAAGATACCAACCTTGCTGACACACAAGAACCAACAAGGTTAGAGGACCTAGGGTTTAAATAATTTGGGACATGTGACCTTGGTGCTTTGCAAGAACCAACAAGGAGTGCTCTTGGGGAAGGATTTGTTTTTATGTTAGATGCATATTCATATGATGAGCCTGCAAAAATAGTTGTTGCTACTTTTGAGGGCACAACTGCTACCACTCTTGTAGGCACACCCATTGACACTCCTGAAAAAACCAGTATTGTTAACCATGAAGAAGTAATCATTGCTACTCTTATGGGCACAACTACTTCCACTCTTGTAGTGACCAATGTTGTTGACCAAGAAGAAGCAACTTCCACCATTCCCACAAAGTGTAAAAATGTAAGATGTTTTCCATCTTCATCTTTGTATACATCACACATTCGATAAAATAAACTAGTCATAATGAAAATCAAGAATTGCTAGTTATGATTAATGCAATGAGGAAAAACTTGGATGAAGGGCAGGCCTTTGAGGGACTAGAGTGTCTCACTTCAACAACATATTCTCTTGATTCCAGGGAACCCATTAAACAAAAAAAGGAGACAACCCATGATGAGGAAAGAGGAAAGAATTATATGGAAGTACAAACTATAAGTGCAATTGTTGATAAACTTATTTAGAATAAAACTAGGATATAGGAAGGCAAGCAGTGGATAAAAGTACAAGAGAACAGATGGAAACACTTGTTGGATTCTTATGAGGAGGAGGTGATATCCCTCAAAGAAGACCAAAAATTCTTTAGAGAGCTAAAGGATAAATGCATTGAGACAACAAATATTTATAAGATGAAATGGGATCAACTAGAGCACAAAATCAACAAGTTAGAGATCCAAAAGGTCCAATTGGACATGCTAGTGGAGGCTTCCCTAAATTGTAGGCCTCCCTCTAATCAATATAGAATTTTCTTGCAAGAGAAATATCTATTTTTCTAGAAAATGCATTAATGGTTGGTAAGCCTTTTGAAATTTCCAATCCTCTCACCTTCCTTACAAATTAATCAAAATGCACTAACAAGGAGAAGAACCTCCTTTACGCACTTTTCATCCACTATTATCACATTCATGGTGTAGGTATGACTAATATATTTTTCACCACTCGTATACTTATACTTTGCATTATGTTGTGAAATTATCATATTTCATATTAATATTGTTAGACACGAGCAAAAGAGAAGTGGGTGCAACTCCTCCATGTTGCTATAACTCCACCTGTAACTCCACAATGGTGTTGCAAATCCACGAGCCATGATAGGAAGAGTTTTGTGACTCTCTTTCATCCTATCGGTAACACTTCTCTACAATGCTGCAACTCTGGTGTGATAACTGAAGGGAATGCTACAACTCATCTAGGACCAATGAAGTTGTTGCAACTCATGAGTTCCTTGACTTTGCATTGTTGCAGCTCTCGTTGCTACAAATCTTGGTGCCAACAACTTCCGTTGTTGTAAATCCAACTCATTATGATATCTCGATGGTCAATGCTCCATTTGTATGAGCAACATGTGTTTCTCACGATGGAAGGTGATATAGGAAAGTGAGTGAGCAAGCGATAAGGACAACTCAATTACCAATAATGGCCAACTGATCTGAAATATCCTTTTCCCAAATCGTACCAAATTATGAATGTACTATTGTAAAAGAATGTGTCAACTGATTCACTCAAGCTAGCCATCCAATCTATAACTCAGTTTAGACATTAGCATTTTTTTTATAAGTACCTTGTTCCCTTCGAATCCCAGTGAGGAGAAAATAAGGAAGAAATTATTGTTGATTACTAAATGATTTGATGTCATCGAAAGATTATTTTTTCCATTCGCTCGATGTTTATCTTTTGATCATGTGATTGAAGGTTTTACAGTACTTCATCTAAGGAGGTAGGCCCCCCTTTTTAGCTTGGTACTACTAGGTAACATTAGTAGGTAGCTCAGTATTTACGATTCTGGTTAAATGAAAATTAGTTTAAATTGTTGTTACTTGATTTAAATTTTGCTATAACTCTAATTAATTTCCTTTTGCTACAACTCGTAGTTTCATTTTGTTGCGACTCATAGTTTCTTTTTTTTGCATCACAGTTAATTTCCTTATGTTACAATTATGATATTTCTTAATGTTTTAATCACATTACTTGTTGTTGCAACTCCAGGTTATGTAATTCTAGGAACTAATCACAGTATTAATGATTGGTTGATAGATTTGTGTTTTTTTGGACAATTTTTTTGTTGTTGCGAATCTCGTTGTTGCAACTTGCTTGTAGCTTACTTTTACTCTATTTTCAATAATAGTTCATTATTGAGAACTATGTAATTTTTGAATATTATTTCTGGGATGTTTTCTTATCATAGATTGCATATTAGGCACGTTCCATTACATCTTTGTTACAACAAACCAAGAATACCATTATATCGAAGCATATTACTCTTATTAATTGGTGTGTTTCCTTTCTGTATGTGTGATTTACTTTTCCTTAAAATTACTTTCTTGCAAGTGTGCTTTATTTCTTGCAAGTGTGGTGTGTTTTTCTAGACGTGCAACTTATTAAAGCATATATATCTTGAACTATGAAAACCATTATATTACTACAACTTCATGACACATAACAAATTGCACTAGCATAAATTATGCATGACAATTTGAAAGTTCCAAACGAACCTCAAATTGATAATTTAAATGCATAGATTATTATATCTCATTAAGATAATTATAAGTAATTGAAAATACCATCACATAACCTTCACATCTTCATATATCTACAATTAGGAGTAGATCTTGAATTGATTTAGACCAAAAATCTTATGAATAATTATATAAGGAAACTATTAATTCTAAGAGACTTATCATTTTGAAAACTGTGGAGATACCTCTTGACTTCTTCCACGAGGATAGGTGTTAACAATCATCTACTTGTATCTTGAGTAATATACTCAAGAAAATTAGAAGATGTAATCAAGATTTTCTCAATGTTTCTTAGGGAGGTTGAGTGTATAAATTCTTGTGGTATGATACTCTCACATTACTAATGGAATAAAAAAATTACGCAAGGTATATCTATGAATTGTAATCCTCCTGATATGTTTGAAAACATTCCTAGAAATATCATTTATATGGATAAAATAAGTGTTTTATTTCCCCTCTAATAGTTACCATATAGATTTGATTTTCGAGATCCAATGTATTTCTTCCCATGTAAGTAAAGTGTGTTGTTATTCGTCTAAATCAAATCTTTATTATTTCCATTATTGAGGGTTATAATATCATGTTTGATCATGGGGTATAGTGATATGTTATTCCACTTATATGAGCTCCCTATATGAGTCCCAATAATTATTCTTGCATTTCTCCTTTGAGGCCCCTTCTATGTTGATCATTTTCATTTGAAATTGATCCATTAGATCTACTTGGTCCATTGAGAGGGGCCTCCATGTAGTGATCCTTTGTACATAAATAGGGAAAATGAGAAAATTTGGACTAATGTTGAATGGTGAAGGGGATTTACAGTGAGTCCTATATAGATTAAGGATGATCGAAAAGTGATTAGATCCTATAGTAGATGAAACTTAAAATTTGTTACTACAAAATGGGATGTAAAATGACTCATCTTTTCAACAATATTTTGGAAAAATAGTTTCAATTGGTATTTTATTATCGATTACTATTTTAAACATGAAACATGGCATACCGAAGGAACAAATGAAGATGGAGGAAACTCTAATTTGTAATCCATGCTACTAATTATCTACAACACCTTATAGGGACCATAGTTCTTGTATGATAAATTAATTTCCTTATTCTGTTTCTTGAGAGACATATTTATATGGTTGTAGCCTCAGAAATACCCAATCACCCACTTCAAAATTCCTTTCATTGTGATTTTGATAAGCTTGTACTTTTATCCTATTTTTTTCTATAAGAAAGTTGTCATTCAATAGTTTGAAAACTTCTTATTGGTATTCTTTGCAATCATCCACTACTTGAAACTTAACTTTCCATCTCAAGGGTGATGTGACTAATGGAGGATGATACCCACAAAGTTACATGAATGGAGACATTTTAGATGATGTATGGGATAAAGTGTCGTACCACCATTCAAGTGATAGTAACTACTTGGATTATTGTGTCTATTTATTAGATGCAAAGCGATGGGGATAAGCTTCTAGAAACCTATGTACAATCATGGTTTTTCCATTAAATGGAGGGTTGTAATATGAGTTATGAAATAATTGAGTACTCAAACTATAAAATAGGGTAGTTCAAATCTTACTTATGAAATTAATCTTTGTCACTTACAATAACCTTGAGGTTTCCATGTAACTTTGAAATTGTTTTAATGAATGCTACAATCAATGTAATTTCTTTAAAATGATGAGAATGAGAGAAAAAGTAGGCATAATTTTTCAGTCACGTTGTAGATATTTATTACAAAATACATGTATGTCCTGGATTCACCTGATCTAAAAATAATATGCTATTGTTAAATACAGAATTGCTTCTACTAATCTTTGCGGAAATTTACAACATAGTCGCCATTCACAATATCATGAAGAAATATCAATCACACATAACACAGATAATTTACCTGGGGAAAGATTATAGCTAAAAAACCCACTATCTTCTATTATGTATTATGTCATGGATCATGAAATAATTACATACAAAGCTCCAATCCAAGAGCTCACAATACATGAGCTAACTGTCTCACACTGTCATACAAAAACTGGCAAATCCCTTAGCCAATTTACTGCCTCCAGACAGCCTGCCTCCATTGCGCAATCCCTGATGGTAGAGAACCCCTGAATGAATTATTCTTGCCTGCCTTGACTATGCAATCCTCATAGGCACATCCAATGTGTGTGTGGTTTCATGTGCGTAACCAATAATGTCACAATTGATAGTCAATTGTCCCTTTCACCTATATCTCAATTGGGTCTCCACTGGATCTGACATCCATGCAACTAATAATAGTAAAACATCAGTTGCATGTGAGATCACTACATGTGAATTAATTAATATTTAATTCATTTGATCTCTCACTAGTGTATCTGCAGTTACAACTAGTACAACTGACTTTAACTCACTTTACTGAGTTAAACCGATTTACAACTTGCACAACTCATGCACCACTGCACTTCCAACTCTGTTACAACTAGAATAACTATGTTACAACTCAAGTCAACTTGCATGTCCCACCAACCAAATTCTTAACTCGAAATTCCTTTAGCTAACTGATTTTCCACTTCAGTTAACTATTTCCAAGTGCTCATTGAGAATAGATCATTGTTTATTGTCCAACTAATATTAAGGGATAATAATAGTTGACATGCAATCTATAAATAGAACTTGCACATACATCTATATATATACATTCATCTATAAATTGAATTTTCTCATGCATCTATAAATAGACATCCACCTAAAAATAGCCTGTGTAGGCCCCACCTAGTGTAGGTGCTTAATTTTCACTAGGATCAAGGATGTTGTTTCCGGATGCCAATTTCATTGTTTATTGTTGCAAACTTCAAAACACGTGACACTCCTTCATATGTTAAAAATTCAACTTAGATAATTGCATACAAATTGTAAATGGATTTAAGTTATAGCTCGAAAAGGCATTGAATCAACTTTACAACACACATCAAATTGTAAATTTTTTGTTTTTGTATTTTTTCAATATAATTTTCATTTATATATTACTTGGAAACTTGATTACAACCTTAATAATGTAGCAAGGTTCTACCTAACACAATCTACATACTTCTTTATTATTTGTTACCCTTAAGAATATATGTATATATGTTTGGTGTACTTCACATGGTTTCAAATGTTATTTACCTAAAAACCTACCAAATTTTATCTCAACTAAGGTTAAGTTTTTCTTTTATTCAAAATAGAACCATAAACTATAAATTACAACTATCATATTTAGAATCACTATTATCAAATTATTACTTTTAATAAATAAAGTATTTATGTTTATCCATTGTATTTTAACTAAAAATATCTCCCATGATTAGAAGTTGTATTTACAATTATGCAAAGAAGATATATATATATATATATATATATATATATACTCTTTAAAACTTATGTTATAATCCTACAATTCTCAACAATATAGTTGATTCTCAAAGTTGAATATGTTTTTTTTTTTAGGAAGGTCTTAAAACCAATGTCCAAATGTTTATGGTTGAATGTTTGGTTTTTCAATAGAATAAGGGATAGAAAATAAACACCTCATATCTCCTACAACCATTAACCATACTAAATAAAAATTGGGAAGAGGTTTCAATAGGTTTTATTATAAGTCTGTCAAAGTCAAAAGGAAATAATGTCATCATGGTGGTGGTGGGTTGAATCCCAAAGTATGCCCATCTTTTCTTTGTTTGTCATACTTTTAAATGAAGTACACTAGTTACAACATTCATGGGAACAATTAACAAGCTAAATGGACTCCCCAAAATTATTTTACGTGATAAATATCCAATTTTCTCTATTATCTTTCGAACTAAATTTTTTTCTTTTTTGGGTAATTAATTGATTTGCAATTCCTCTTATCATCCTTAATCCAATGGGAAAATTAAGATTGTGAATAAATATCTAAAATAATATCTTCATTTCTTTGCATATGATAAATAGACATAATGGTTTGAGTTGTCTCCCTTAGTAGAATGGTGGTGCAACAAATCCTTCCACAATTAAAATTTCCCTATATATGGGACTTTATAGCTATCATCCTCCATCCATAACTTCACTTTTTTTATGGAACGTTAAGGTTCAAGTAGTGGAGGACCGCATAGAGAACTAACAAGAGCATATGCAACTATTGAAGGGTTAATTAGTTTTAGAAAAAAATGTTAGAATATTAAGAATATGCATAAATACAAAACCTTAATATTCTAACATCTTATTCATACAATAACAACACTTAATCAATAAAAGAAAGGAGATAAGAGACAAAGAAAAGAACACACCATATTTACGCAGTAAAACTCAAATTGGGGAAACATCCACAGATAGGTAATAACTTCTTTATTATCTTTAGAAATACCCAATCTTACAAAGAGAACCTCCACAAATGCTTCACCCTTTACAAATATATGAATGATATTTTTGTTGTCTTATTTCATGAGACACCCTAACTTATATTATATACCAATAGACATAGAGGAATTACATACCAATAATACATGTGGAATAAAATAATTCCACTTGTTTATATAATAAATTATTACACGGATATTGTACCCCATGATGAATGTGGGATATACCTCCTTTACATAAGATTTCCATTTATTCTGACATAACATAGACATATTCCAGCACCCCTCCCCTTTAATGATGACTAGGGAGATGGAACACTTATGGAGGAATATGGAAGTACATCAAAACTCCCCCTTGATGGAAACTTTTTGCATTGCCACTAATTTTCGAAGTGATATAACAAAATTTTCCTCCATCGTGGATGTGGTGAAGATATATTCTACATGTTTTTCCATGGGAAAATACTCCAAAGAATTCTAAACATAATCACAAGCAATGAGCAACAATTACGAGGAATTATAAACAATTTAACCGGTAAAAAGTAAACACTTCCAATGAATTAAACAACATTCCTAAATAAGTCTAAACACTAGCATAAACAACGTGTAATACTCTTAAAGAAGTCTAAAAAATGTCACTAGCAATAAAGCAACACCTCTAAGGAAGTCTAAACATTGTCACTAATAACAAAGCAACACTTCTAAGGAAGTTTGCTTAACCAAGGAAGGAAAAAATGACAAAATCCAGATCGTTGGACCTGACCTAAACATCCTCTTAATTTATATAGTCATATACAAGAATAAACACCCAAAATCGAGCCCTGGAACTGAAATGCTCATATCTAAAATTGAAGAAGATGACTATGCCTACAACAAAATTTCCTGCAAAATAAATTGAGATTGACACCCCTTATGCAAAACAAATAAAGCAATATAAAACAAACACACAACTTTAATAATATAACCTCCTATGTATGAAACAACATTTAATCAATAAGAGAAAGGAAACATGATACAAAAGAAAGAGCACATTAGTTTTACATGGTAAAACCCCAATAGGGGAAACATCTACAAGAAGGTAATAATGTCTTTATTATCTTCAAAATATTCAATCTTACAAGGAACATTTCTACAAATACTTCATCCTTTACAAAGATAAAATTGATATTTTTGTTGTCATGTTTCATGGGGCTCCCTAAATTTTATTATATACCAAGAGATATGGAGGAATTACATCTCATTAATACATGTTGGATAATATAATTTCAGCTTTATATAGTATATGATTACAAGGGTATTTTACTCCATTATGAATGTTGGATATACCTATTTTACAAAAGATTATAGTTTCTTCCAACATAACCTAGACCTTATTCCTTCAAAAGGGACACATTCCAACACAAAATAGGATGAAAAAAAAAAGTAGATTAACATCACAATGTATAAGAGGTATCCAGAGTATCCACTGTGTTATAGGGAACTTGTCGACGTTTCGAATCCCAACAAGGATCCATCTTCAGGACATATTCTTGAATGAAGGTTAAAAAGAAGGACTTACTTAGGGATAAATAGTCAAAGTGAAAGAAAGATCAATAAAAAGAGATGACATAGATAAATTGATTTTTATAGGAGACTAATTAATAATTTCTATTAAAAATAATAATTATTTCCTGATTTATTTATTTAAATTTAAGATTTTTACTAATTAAGTTAATTTTTTTCTTTTTTTAGTTGTTAATGATTAATATTAATAAATCAATTATGTATTTCTATTTATCTTTATTTTTAAAAAATATTTTAATTTTCTGACTAATAAATTATTCTTAAAAATTCTTTAATTTTTTTTAATTAAATTAATAAATAAATAAAATATTTATTTGAGAGAAAAAAGAAATAATTATTTACTCATTAATATTTATTTAATCAAACGAATAAATAAATATTAATAAAATAATTATTTATTTTTATTACTTTAATTTAAATATTAATGATATTTTATTAATTAATAATCATTATTATTATTTTATTTTATTTATTAAATAAATTTAGATTATTATAAATTAAATTATCTTATGCTTAAAATCAATAATAAAATAATATTCATTATATTTATAATGTTTTATTTTCATTTTATTTAATAACTTAAATTTTATAATTTGAGACCCAAAAAAAATTATATACTAATTAATATTTATTTATTCAAAAGAATAACTATATATTAATAAAATAATTACTAATTTTATTATCTAATTAGAATAAGAGAATTAAATTATTGTTACCATTAAATTAATAGTTTTTAAGAATTTGTAATAAAACATTAGGTACTAATAATAATTATTAATTAATTATTTTTTATTTTTTATTAAATAAAAAATTATTAGTAAAGATAATTATAAAAATTAAATAATATACACTAATTTCTTATTAATAAAATCAAAACAATATACGCTCAAACCTTAGAATTAAAAATATAAAAATGAAGGGAGAGAAACATACCTAAGATATTATACCTAGGAGGATGACGAATTGGAGGAGCAAATTTGTCTCATCAAACGATGCCAACTATCACTAATTTCACATCCTCCATCTCTGTTGAGATTATAAGTATGCTTTATAATCTCCAATGCCTCTCTAATTTTCCTTCTTCTATAGTGTTCCTCTCTCGTGATGATTTTGGCATCTTCTAAACACATGTGATGTTTAGTTTTCGAGTGTTCTGCAAGGGCTGAGGCTAAAACCATACAAATATGTGTCCCTTAAAAAATAAAAGAAGGACAATAATTTAACACCCAAGTACTTTGGTCCCTATAAGATGTTATAAAGGATTAGAAGTATGGATTACAAATTAGAGTTGCCTCTATCTTCATGTTTACAACAAGTCTTCCATGTTTATTACTTAAATAAGGTAATATGAAACAAGATCCCAGTTCAAACAATGTACAAGAGATTAATGAAGAAGTAAAAATAATACTAGATTCATAAAAAAACCTTTGAAACATAGACCAGACAATTACAAAGTCAGGCAATTATTGATTACCTCATCAAGTGGAAGAGCCCACCAATAGACGAGGTGACATGGGAAGATGAGTTCTTGATATAAAAACATCCAAAACTAATATTGTTTATGGGAATACTTCTTTTGGGGTGGGTTGAGGTGGTTGGGGGGGGATGGGGCACATAGAAATCCATAGATATTGAGTTATTACATTTCCATTGTTATATTAGTGTTGTCCTTATTGGTTGGGTAGACCCTTTAATTGTGATTGTACCCTTTGTCTCCTATATATACCAGGGAAACCTAATTTTAGAGATCATCTCATCTTGTGAATTTTTATATAGTAAAAGGAGGTTTGACCGTTGAAGATTATTCTCATTCATTCTTATTTATTTTCTCCACAAATGGAATTACTTCTCTTTATATTTTAATGCTATCTAGGTATTTGGTGCATAAGAGTATATTTGGACTTATTCGTTTTACTTGTGCATGGGTACTCTTTTGTTGCTCACTAGAGATGGAAATTGGACCAATGTAGATTCATGATCTTATTTTATTTTTCTTTGATTTCTTTATTTTTCAACTTATTCTTGTGTTGTCACCATGCTTTTTTATTTTGAGCTTGCATGCACTTCATGAATATCATTTATCTTTGATCTTTCCTATTTTTTCATTTTCCTTACACTTTGACTTCAAGGTCTCATTGAATAACCCCTTTGGCCACTATATTCAAGTTCTAGTACATGGTGTGTGTTCTTATGTCTTGGGTTCTACTCAGATTGTCCTTTCAAACTAGGATTTGAATTGGTATGTGGCTCAAAAGCAACCACCCTATGCTTTCTTTATTTCTTTCTTTATGCATTTTGTTGCATGCCTTTTTGGTGTTACATGATGTTGTGTTTCTTGTTTTGAGTTAGGTTTCTTTATAACATGTTTCTAGATATTCTATACATATTTATTAATTCCTCAAATCCATGCATTTTCCTTGAAAATTTAGTTATTATTACCCTTTTTTGTTGTATTTTCATTGTTAACAAGTGTTATATTTGGTTTTAAGAGGAATTTAGAGGGATTATGGCTTTGGTTGGTGAAATGGAATGCCAATGTGGCATCGAGCCCTTACACCTTATTTTTTTAGGTTTCTCTATGTTTTGCAAAGGCACTACTCAAAACTATATTCTCAGTCTTTTCACTTTTTTATGGTGTTGGAGAAGACATATTTTTATTTCCTTTCTTACTCATGTAATGGTTCATATCTTTAGTTTTTTTATGGAAGACAAGGATGCATAGTGATGTTTATTCCTTTCACAACCCTCTAAAGTTTAGTTGCCATCAAATTAATATCTACAAAGCATATTAATATATGTACAAACCCCCCATGCATTCGACACTGAAATTTATAGCTTGTTGGTTATAGGCTTTTGTATTGGAATTATAGCTATCTTATTGGGCGTTCTTGCCTTTTTAATTTGAACAATATTGTGGCCTAAAGTGCAAGTAGTGCATACATACCTAGTTCTGTTTGGAATTACTTCCATTTTTCATTTGGTTGATGATATTGTGGAATGGTTTTCTCTAAAGGTGATAGTGTTGTGTGTATTCTATTTTGATTTACAACTACATAGATTTATTTCTTATTGTGGTTGTTCATATTGTTGTTTATGTGGAGTATATGAACAACCCCTTATGTGATTATTGTATTCTAGTTTTGTGATGATATAGTTTGCATAATTATTGGGCTACTATTTTATATGGTTGATTACTTACGGTTGTGGGCTTGTGTTCTTAGCACTTAGTTTTTATGGATGCTTTAGATAAGTGGGCACCTAGTTTTCCTTGTGCCTATTATTATCATAACATACAATGCTTTCACATTTCATTTTCCTTGCGTTTAAATGATATTTCAAACTTCAATTTGATGATTGCAAAGTATGAGGGTCTATTTATGATTATTTTTTATTATTGTAATATTGTTACAAGGTTTTACAAAATGATTTTGATGTAGTGGTTCCAATGTGTCTAATGGTTTATATTGAAAGAAATTATTCAACAACAATTGCTCAGAAAATTTCTAGTTGGTATTTTACCATATATTGAGGGACTACGTTTCATGTTAGAATATTGATCTGGATTTATGAAGAAATGAAATTAAATACAAATTTAAAATAGAAACATAGAGATACAATGAATTTGAACTTCAATTAATAAGGTTGAAAATTGTTTACATTAAAAGTGAAAGAAAAATAGCTCGGGCGATGGTAGCTTATCTCGCATAAGATATGTGACACCCACATGCCTTCTAAATTGTATTACAATGAGGCTCTAAGGCATTTTATCATGAAGAAACAATTAGAAACCATAACCTAACTCTAGGAGATGAAGCGCCAAAAGGTATGGGTCCCAATGGGGGTAGTTGGAACATCAACTTCCTAAGGTCCTAACTTTTGCATACGATCTTTGTATGGCGTGCATGATAGCCTGTTAGAAATGTATATCTAAGGACAACAAATTGCATTCCATATTTTCCTGTTTCCCCAAAAATCATCATTAGTAGGGCCTCAAAATGGCTTCAGAAAATCAGGACCCAAAAATTTCCAAAAATAGGAAATTGAGCTGAAAAATAGGAAATTGATAGAAAACAATTTGGGGGTCCAAGTGGAATAGGTGGGTTGTGACCAATATCTACCTGGATTAGTCCTCCCCCATTAGGAAGCAATGGTCCCTATTGCGTTGAATTCCTCCATGACGTGAGGAAATTTTTGTTGAACTTATTCCCTGGTGAGCCACTTTCCTTGGTGCAGGAGTTGGTTGGCTTTGAAATTTCGATACACTTGGATCCTTTGTAGGTGAGTGTTCTTAATTTGTGTCTGCATGAATGAAATATGAGTTGAGCTTTGTTAGTGTCAACTTCTCAACAATGTTTGATGTGTCCAACAATTGGTGGAAATTATGGTCGAAGGCAGTCCACATTGAATATTAGGTGCAGGCTAAGGAATGGGGGGGATACTTGGCTTGAAATCATTGTCACCCACAAACTTGGTGATGGTGTAAGGCCCGTATTGGAGTGGTCAAAGTTTTTGATGGGCTCTAGCAAGGCTTTCCTTTTTCAAATGAAACCAAACCTTGTCTCCCACTTGAAACTTATGTGTCACTCGATGTTGATCATGATGTTGTTTGTACTTAGTATTGGATTTATCTAGGATATCATGAACCTACTAGTGGATGTGATTAATGTGTTCAAAAAACTTGATGGAATTATTAGCTTCAGATTGAACGTGTGCATATTTTGTCTTTGTAGTTGCAAGAGGCATTGCAACATCAATGGGACACAATGGTTGAAATCCCAAGCACACCTGAAAGGGGCTATGGCCAGTTGATCTATGGAGAGCTATGTTGTAGATGTGTTTCACATAGGGGAGACTCTCATCCCATATTCGTGGATGCTTATATTTGTACATATATAGTAAGTGCACTATCATTCTATTGAAAATCTATGTCTGGCCATCAGTTTGGGGGTGGAATGCAAACGACTTGGTGAGCTTATTGTCCAAAAATGACCAACGGCTAAAAAAAAAGGCACTTAGAAACCTACTAACAATTTGATATAATGGTCTGCAGGATCCCAAAATGTACTCATAGTCATTCTAAGAAGAGCTTGGTAGTGGCTTCTACTATGATACCATTAGGGTAATTTTGAGGTCTAAAATGGGCCTCCGAAGGAAATTATAAAATAATAGTGGAAATAATAAAATAAGATTTGATTACATCATCAAATTTTAGAGGGAAAAAAGAAAAAACTACTTTTTCAAATCGTATTTTCAACTTATCTCCCAAATTTTTTACTCAAATTTCGAGTCGGAGTACTCATTAGATGCAAAATTTAATTCCTCATCCAAGGAGTATCCGTGTTGCATACTTTTGATGGATCCTGCTACATGAAAAATGAAAATTACATGAAAAAACATGATTGCAATCACGTTTTTCATGTATTTCTCATTTTTTGTGTAACAGGATCCATTGAAAGTATGCAACATGGGTACTCCTTGGACGATGAATTAAATTTTGCATCCAACGAGTACTCCCGCTCAAAATTTGAGTAAAAAATTTGGGAGATAAGTTGAAAATACGAGTTGAAAAAGTAGTTTTATTATTTTTTTATTTTTTAATCTTTTTACCCTTTTACTTAAAAAATGGTGAATCATCCCCCATGATTGACATCATCATCTTGAATCCTATTGGTTCTTATAAAGTTTATTTTGATTGTACATTTTTCTTAGGAGGCCCATTTTAGACCTCAAAATTCCCCTAATGTCTTCTTGCAGGCAACCAATATGGCCATCTTATAAATTGTATCAACAACCACAAACACACAGTAATTACCATGCTTGGTATAAAGAAGGCTAGATATATAATCCATGGAGATCTATTCCAAAGGTCTGCTAGGAGTAGGTAGAGGAGTGTAAAATCCTTGCTTCTTGATGGTTGGATTGGTGATAATATATGAAGTGCAATATCTGATATATTTTCCAACATCTTGTCGGAGCTTTGGCCAATAAAAATATTCCTGCAATACTATCACTATCTTCTCCACACCAAAGTTTCATGCGACATGGTTGTAATGTGCCTTCCAAATAAGCGTGGGACACTCTCTTGAAGGAACAAAAATATGTCCTAGATAACACAACAATCCATCCTGAAGGTGGAAGTATGGAACTGGATTTCAATCCATCAACATCTTGTAGGTGAAAAAAATTTATGAGTAATTTTCATATAATTGTGTCTCGTACCCACAAGATTTGAGAAATGTGCTCATTGCCACAATCGAAGTCGGATGAGGTAGTTTTTGATGTGATTGGTGCTACCCTTGTATTTAATGTTCAAATGGAATGTTGCAGGTATGTGGACCATTTTTTATGGTGATCATTCTGCAACATCCCCTGTGTTTTCATAAATTTAGGAGTTCGGTGATCCATGTGGATGATCATCTCCTTCCCTAGAATATAATATTTCCATTGGCATCAATCTTGCATGATAGAATATTTCCTTATCATAGGTCATGTACCTTCGAAAAATATTAGAGAGCATCTCACTGTGATAGGCCACTAGATTCCCTTACTGTGCGAGGACTACACCAATAGAAAAATTTGTCTCAATCTCAAATGGTTTTTGCAGGTCTAGTAAGGTAAGGATTGGTGCAGAGCAAAGGCAATGTTCTAATTCAATGAATGTCTTTTTTTGTGACTTAGACCAAAAAAACTTTACTTTTGATCCACCCTTGGTAACTTGACTTAAGGGACAAGTGATATGAGAGAAACCCAACACAAATCTCTGATAGAAATTAGGAAGGACCAAGAAGACGCAAAACTCTATTAGAGTTGTCGGAAATGGCTAATCCCGAATGACTTGGATCTTAGATGGATCCACATTCACGCCTTTCTCATCAATTATGTAGCCTAGATATTGGGCTTGGTCCATGCCAAAGGAGAATTTTTCCTTGCTCATTAATTATGTAGCCTAGATATTGGACTTGGTCCATGCTAAAGGAGCAATTCTGCAGGTTGGCACATAGATTTTGTTGTTGTAGGGTTTGAAGGACATGTTGAATATGTTGCAAGTGTTCTGAAAAAATCTCGATGAAGATTAGGATATCATCCATATACGAAACCATGAATGAGTTGGTGAAAGGCCAAAATTTGTCATTCATCAACCTCATAAAATACCTGAAGGCATTTGTCACCCCGAAGGGCATGACCAACCATTCAAAGAGACCCTCCTTGGACTTAAAGGTGGTCTTCCATACATCTGTGGGTTCTATTGGAACTTGGTGATAGCCAAACTTAAAATCAATCTTGGTTAAGTACTTCTCCCTATTGAGTTGGTAAACTTAGGTCATCAATCTATGGGATTGGGCATATGTTCCTAACTGCAATTTTTTTTAGTGCCCGATAATCAATGCAAAGTCTCTAGGTCCCATCTTTCTTCTTCATGAGTAAATTGGGCTCAAAAAAGGTGAGGAACTTGGTTGAATGTGCCATTTTTATAACAACTCTTGGATCTGCCACTTAATTTCTTCGTTTATAACAAATCTTGGATCTGCCACTTAATTTCTTCGTTTTATAAAAAATCTTGGATTTTTTTCGTTTTTCTTCATTTTTAGTGGTAGATTGGCACATTAGGTAGAGTTTCACCAAGGGTCAGATTGATCAAATGCTCGACTTGACAGTGCAAAGGTACCCCCATGGGTGAGCATAAGATGTCCCTGTAATCTTCCATGACCTTATCAACTTTATTTTGTTGCATCGAGGAGCCTTTTTGGAGGCCATGAATGTGGCCACAATATTCCCCTTACTTTGAGAGCGAATCAGGATGAAAAAAATCTCAGTCTGAGAGATGATCTTATTTCATTGCTTAGCATATATCAAAGAAATTGTGGTGGGGCTACCTCCAATATCCTATATATTTTTCTTCTCAAAGTAATAATAATAGTATGAGTTCTAGACTCATACATAACATGACCCTTCCACGAGTATGGTTGTCCTAATAAAACATCACAAACTTCAAGGGGGGAATCATCACACAATAACTTGTTCGTGAAAGGCTTGATGTTTTAGGGTAGGAAACACTGGTGGCAGATGCAAAGGTCTCGCCTTTGGTGGAGCCACTAAATTATGTATGGTTGCAGGTGTGGTTTTATTAGCAATCCCAACGACTTAATGACCTCTATTGAGATGAGGTTCTTTTTACTCTCACTATCCATAATTAACTACATCAGAGCACCCTTTACCCACATCTTTGAGTGGAAGAGACGATCACCCTCCTTTAGATCTTCAAGCTTACTTTTCTTGACCTTGGTGGTGGCAAAAATGGCGTTGGGTTTTGCATTAATGATTTGTTTCCCCTTTTCAAGTTTGAGCTTAGAGTCAGAACACGTGTATGACTGTGAAGCTTTTAGCTCGGCCACTAGTGACTGCTTTGTGAAACATTCACTTGTTTTGTGAGTGGGGCTCTTGTGGAACTCACACCACTTTCCTGTGTCTTTTTTCATCTTCCCATTGCTATTATTTTCTTACGGCTTTGACAAGTTTTCCTGAGTCATTCCACCATGGCTTTGCCCTTTGTTCTACATTATGGGGGTGTCGTTTCCCTGCTTTGGATTCACAGTTCCAACGTCTCACTTCTTCTATTTAAATTTATACTTGATCTTAATAGCATATCAATATGTTGCACTAAGCATGGAGATGCCCGAGAACTCCATTTATTCATGGATGTATTTATGCAGATATCCACAATACTTGAGTACCAAATGTCACTTAGAGTCTTCGATACCCAAATTTGTGAGTAGGGTATGAAATACATTCGTGAATTGTGGCACTTCTTGGTATCTTTCCTAACGTAGTGTGGTCCATGTTATGTACTTTTCTTCATAGCTCCCAACTGGGTAATATCGTTCCTTATCAACATCTTAAAAAGAGTCCCAATAGGGTGCGACTAAAAATAGGGAGGATTCCTTCTCGATCCTTTGCTCACGGTAAGTTTCCCACCAGTCCTTGACATGGGTGCAGCCTTAAGGAGCACAAAAGTAATATTTTATAGGAAAAATTATGGACCGAAAAATATTCTTCCAACATATTTAACCATTTATTTAAAGCATATGCGTCTATCTGGCCTTCAAATATGGGAATGTAAAAATTGACTTGTACCTTAAAGGGGGCAGTGCCTCCGAAGTGACTGTTGGATGAATATGTGTCACCCATTGGTATCTGCCAAAGGATCTGGGAAATATTATCCATCATCTTGTTCCTATGTCGCTTGAGTGCTTCTTCGAGCAACAATTTGATAGGACCTCCTACTCCCTCGTCTTTCTTTTCTTCTTCAATGGAAGGTTTTCGGGGTCGGAGAGGACAGTCTTGGAAGGGTTCAAGAAGTTCGAGTCCCAACTCCATATACCCCGACCTCATTGGGGACATGCATAGAAAAACAGAGAAAGAGAAAATCACTCTGATAATATAAAATTTAGAAATTTTGATTGAAACCACTCCCTAAAATAAAAATAAAAAAGAAATAGACTAATAACAAATAAAAATGTAAACCCAAATGGGTAAACCCTATAAAATGAAGTAACATACACCCCAAAGAGGAAGACAAAGATAGTGAGGGATGTAACAATGGAGAGAGCAAATCAACTAGACCGTGAGTAAGAAATATGACTTTTAGTCACTAACTGAACTATACGGGGAGCCTATATTCCCATCAACCATTGTCAAGTCATTAATGTTGAGTCTGATAAGGTCATTGTGAGAGTGCCTCGGACTAATAGGAAGTTTAGCATTTAGGGGAATTGCTCAAAATCTCTCCTAACATATATGGTTAATGTGCTATGTGCATGAAGATTATGTTGGGCATGGGAGGAAGCAACCACACCTATACATGGCAACCATAATTTGACCAATATCTCTAGTATTCGTGTGACACTTCCATTAACCATGATGTGTCAAAAAGTAAATGGTGGCTTGTTGGGCCCATGAAAATGGGATTTTATTATTTCCCCACCAAGGTTTAGGTATCTCAAATGACATGCTCATGTTTATGCTCATACCCATGTTTGTGCCAATGCTTGTGAAAGTAGTGAAGCTAGAGGAAAGTTTTGGCAACTTTGTTAGAATAGATGTTCCCTATATATGACCTCCTAGGCAAAGGTTGGCTTTCTTAACATGGTGAAATGCTTCTACCCATCGAATATCTCTTGTAGCACAACTATTACTTGCTCATATTAACCAAGAACATTCAATGAACAAATATTGTCAAAAAGAAGCGTGTGAACAATCTAGTACATCTCGAGAAGCAATGAAGGCTAGCCACCTCTTTATGAGAAACGGTTAGGTATCTCTAGTTAGTATAATAGAAGACATTAGAGAAGGATCCCCATTTTTAGAAAGAGGATGAAACATACTTTGGATCTTATAATGGCTAGGACTTTGGAAAATAAAATGTTCCTCGCCCCATACCTTTGGTAACGATCATAGCTTGTATCCCATGGCTTACCAAAGGACATGGTGGTCTATCTTGAATTGCCACTAGTAGGAATATGCCCTCAATTGACCAAGAGGACTTTGGAGACCATGTGACCAATGCTATTGTATATAATATGGAAAATCAATAAGAACATTAATAATTTATAAGAAATGAATTACTTAAAAGGATAGCACAAAGATAAGAAGCTAGGGAGAAACCAAAATAACTTAAATAATTTGCCAATGAAAATGTTTCCTAATCACCCTATCAATGTCCCCTTTTAGGGAGAGAAGATAAGGAGTGACTTGTAAAGAGTAATTAAAGTGGGGAAAGAGGTAGCCAATCAATAAGATAATAAAAATGTAGGTATGGAAAGGTCTTAAATTATCAACATCGCCTTTACTTATAAACACTACAGGAAGCAATATCCCCATAAGAACAAAGAACCAAATATGGATAACTCCACTTTCATGAGATTAAATCATTGATAGATTAAAGTTTATGAAAATAAGAAATAAACTTCAAAATGCACTCAAGAAAAAGAGGTTGATTTCCAAAATACTACTTGGACAAAAATTAGAAAATTCATTTGTTCATTTGTTTACTATAAATTATATGCTAGAGTATGATGATTTCAATTTCCCCATGCTTGCCTACTCACAGAATAATCAATAGAAAGCCTATTTGTATAAAATGTATTACTTTTATATGATATATATATTTTTCCCAATTCCATATGCTTGTATAACCTAAAAAAACAAAAAATTTAGTTCCATTATACAAAAACCCTACCACCAATCTAAACATATATGATTCCAAAATACCTGCACTCCACAGCCCAAAAGGCAAGAAAATTAGTTCCATGATACTATTAAATATATATATATATATATATATATACCCACCACTCCAATCATATATAGCATGAACTTTATGGGTCGGCATAGTGTGAATTTTCTAATATCACAAGGCCCAAAGAAATCCACACAAGATAATGACAAACAATATGTACAATACAGTGATTTAAATACTTTAAAGATATACACCATGTATATCCAACAATCCATAAGCCAACCTATAGATTTAATGCACAAATACCAGATGCACAACAATGCCCAAAGAATCTTATGGATACTAAGTACTGTAACATGTCAATTAATTGATACAGGTCCATGCTAGTCTAATTTTTGCCCCGTGGGTATCTTGTCAACCGTCGAAGGTTGAAACTTATCCAACGGAAACAATGTTGGTCGCTAACTTATCCCAAAAAAATGGCACGGAGGCTGCATAATTTTAGTCTATGGGTGTACTGTCTGCGTCTGCCATCTGTCAGATTGCTTATGACATGAATATTTTTAGCTCGGAATGGCCCAATCAATGAACGCCAAAAACACCCACCTCTTAATTATCAAATGATAGGCTTTCTCTATAAATCACAGTACCTGATATTTCTATAGTAAGTTACAACAGAATAGATCCAGTTGCGGCATCTTTCATGTAAATATTCATAAACAATGTCCAAGGCTCAGCCTTTCTGTTAGGATTGCAACAACTCTAAGTATGAAGACAATATACCAAAAACCATAGCGTGTGATCAAAGGATAAAGCTTACACTTCTCTAGCGGTTGATCTTTCTTCGAGAAGCAAGATGGTATAGATAAGTTAACATGTCATCCCTTGACCTACTATTGTTCAAGAATTGAGGTTGTTGGTTGTTGCAGCGGGTGCTTGTGTTCTTTCAGCTGCATGACCGAATTTCAGAGTTTATAATGCACATTGCAGCAGAGATTCTGCTCCTAATTTCTTCCTGCCTGTTACCAACTGCAACTTATAAATGAAGGCATTTTAATGCTGAGTTCAGGTTTGAGTTTTTTCTTTGATGTTGAATTGCTTTTGTCAGAGCTAATATCAATGTGTTCTTATTTCCTCTCATGTCTCTGCACAGCTGGTTTGGAAGTTTAGGTCTTTGTTTAACTGATGGGTTGCCATGGACTTTTACAGAGAACAAGATCATGGCTGATTGAAACCAAAACAGTGCAATTGTTTTTTTGAAGGCATGTTTGAGTTCAGGTTTTAGTTTTGAGGATGTTGAATTTCTTTTATAAGAGCTAATATTAGGATTTCCTTATTTCCTCTCATGTTTCTGCACATCTGGTTTTGAAGTTTAGGTCTTCGTTTAACTGATGGGTTGGCATGGATTTTTACAGCCAACAAGATGATGGCTGATTCAAATCAAAAGAATGCAATTGTGTCTTTCAAGGTATGTTCAATATATAGAATTCTCGGAAAAATCTAGGGGCATAGTTTCACAATGGGTTGATTTTGAATTTTTTTAAATTAAATTGTGTGTTTCCTATTTAAAAAAATAATAATTGGATCAAATTGTATGGGATGAATATATTTTATTGAAAAGATAATTAAAAATAGTTTAATTTGTAAAGAATATATATAATCCTAACCAATTTGAATATTTGTATTTTAAAATTGAATATTTTAATATAGATATGGTAAAATATTTACAATTGTTGTGTGCCATCTTAAGGATTAATAAGATTCCAGAATATCCTGCAGAATATACAAAATCTTTAAAAAAACGTAAAAATCCCAAAAATTAAAATATTTTAACAAAAGTATAATCAAAATAATCAATGATTTGCTATTTTAAAAAGCAGATTTTGCTGGATTTCACACTTATAAATCCTTTTAGATTTTCTCATTATAATGATCATGATATTGTGATTATCATTACAGTGATGGTGGTGGATTGATGATTTACATGAACACCATTTTTATTACAGGCATCAGAACAGTGACTTGGCCATTGTGATAATAAAGTATTCGTTGAGGATTTAGATAAGGGGGTCATTGGAGGACAACAACAAATGGTTCATTAATGTTTCGAAGCAGCATACTCAAAAGGATTAGTTCAAACAGATTCACAATCGGATGCAAGGGTTGATGTTGAGAACACAATTACTGAGAACAGTGATCAATTGTGCAGAGAAAAATGCTATGGGCAATGTTTAGTTGATGATTCTTTCATAGTCCCAACCTAGATCTACAGTGCATGAGCATGTCAATAGAGAATTGATGTCTGACATAAATATGGACTCTGAGCTTACACCAATTGATAAGGCCGAACATCCTTCCCCTAATGTCCCAGAAAACAAATCTGAAACTTCTATTAACCAGGAACCTGCTCAGTTGTTTCTGGTTCCAGAGAGAAATTTTGAAAAAGACCCCCTATGTGATCCCGTGACAGATAATGATATGTATCTTGATGAAAACTGTAATGGTCAAGTGAATGAACCAGGGTCTCTTCCAAGGAAACAAAATGATAAAATTGTAGAGGAACTACCTGGAATGAAAATGGGATGCAAGGATGGGCAGTTGAAAGCAATAGAAGAAGTCCCAGCAAAGAAAAAAGCTGAAAAAGCTGCAAGGAGCGGAAAATCAACGAAGCCGACTCCATTGGCCGAAGCACAGTCACAGGGCCAACAATCACATTCCCTTAAAGCAGGTTTGCAAAAGACCAAAAAGGAGAAGGTATTAACATTTTCTTTTTAATGTTTCCCACTTTTATTAAGTTTCTCTTCATAAAATATGGAAGGAGCTGGTTTGTTCTACCTGCATTATGCTGGATTATGCTGGATTATGATCTAAAATATATTTCTCTTAGGTAACATATATGTTTTAACATGATTTTTGGGTGGGGAGCTTCTATTCAGGAAGAGGATGAGAGGAAACGGATTGAAGATTTGAAGACACATAGACAACGAATTGCAGGAAAAACAGCTTCAAGTGTAAATAAACTGGCAACGAACTCCCATCTGCCAAGGCAGCAACAACTGAAGCCTGTACCAACAAGTGATTTATCTGTAAGTAATCAGAAAAGTCGAACTGATCCTCTCCTAAGTCGTGCACACTCTCTTCCGAAGCCAGTCAAAAAAGATTCTAATGAAGCAATCATTAGATTGAGTTCACATAAAGAGACATCAAACCATTTGAGCGATACTGTTAGTCAGTCGATTTCTTATCAATCGGGACTCAAAAGCGAAGATTCCAGTACCCCAAGACAGTCAAAGTTAGTTTCTCCAGCTAAACAAACTACAACTAATGTTAAGAAGAGCAGTAAACAAATTAATTCTAGCAAGACAGAAATCGGAGGTAATGTAAAAGCTAATGATAAATCATCCATTTCTTCCAAGACTGTTACAAAGGTCTTCAACGAAAAGGCGATGCATTCAGATGGGCCAAATATTTTAAACAAAGAAAATGGCAGTATCTCTAATGTTAAGAAGAACAGCAACCAAACTCCAGTTTTGCAGGTGGAGAAACAGGGTGATAGACTAAAGGCCAATGCCGTTGTTTCAGAGTCAACTGCAAATGGCTTGGATAACCCAAATTCAAAGAAAAACCAGTCACTCGCTGCAAACAAGATCGCTTTACCTGTAAAAAAATTAAATGGCGGA
Organism: Pinus albicaulis; assembly: GCA_034641835.2. Classification (NCBI taxonomy): domain Eukaryota; kingdom Viridiplantae; phylum Streptophyta; class Pinopsida; order Pinales; family Pinaceae; genus Pinus; species Pinus albicaulis. Next base: position 292,748,482 of record CM076580.1, on the reverse strand, counting down.
TCCTTAAAAGTTCCCTTAGATTTGAAAGGCAGACAGAAAAATCACCCAGATAGTTCTGCCATTCAGGCCCTTTGCAATGGTGAAGAAAGTAACCTGGATAATAGTGCGGTAAATGACAAGTCTAAGGAACATACAGATGTATGTGTTACAGAGAAGCATATTAATGATTCCAAATCACAAAATGAGGAAAATAATGAGCCATTGAAATCGGACTATTGGAAGACAATAGAAGATAAAGAACAGGTAAAAGGATCTAATCTGGATTATAGTTCTGGAAACAGAGGAACCTCAACTCCTCTAATTGAAGTGGCTATGTCAGATTCTCCCGATTCTACGCAGCTTGATGTACAGCCAGATCACAAGAACGGCTTTCAATCTTCATCTTTTAAGCTCCAAAGATCTGATTCTGAGGAACCTTCTGAAGCAACGGTTGTGCATGCCTCATCTCTTGATGATCCAGATTCAAACAGTTTTGAGTTCAGATTAACACCTGAAAATGATATTCCCTCTGAAGAAATATGTACTCCAAAGTTAAGTGCTTTTGAGTTGGGCAAACCTCTTACCGTTGTATCCGATTCTGCAAATGCAAGGCCACAGTTACACAGAGTAGTTCAGCTCCCACCAGTGGCCTCCCCTGTAACTGACAATGAAAAGTTGGATTCAGCGCATTCCCGTAGAAAGTGGGGCCATTCAGAAAACACTGCCAAAGCATTCAGAAGGCTTCTGATGTTTGGCCGAAAATCCCGAAATTCTCATGCTGAAAAAAATGTGGATGGCTCAAGAGAAGGACAGGTCGGCGTTTGAGAAGATTGAGTTGATACCAAGAGAAAGAAATGAAATAGGCAAACAAGGTAATAACTGTGACTCTAACCTTTAATGTTTTCAGAATTAAATTAGTTGGATGTCTTTTTATGCCATTGACCTACTGTTTTTTTCTGAATTTTTGTTAAGTCTCTTTCAAAATTTGATTAACTTATATCCTACAGCTTTTAGATTGGACGAATCTAATCTGACATATGTGATTCCATTGTTCTACTCAGATCAATAAAAGAAAATACAGATAAAGGCAAAGCAATCAAAATGTGATAAGATTCATTAACCAGTGAAACTCATCAATCCAAGTCTAGAACCAGATTTACTCTTGAAAACCATTACCAATTAAAAGAGGAAGATAACACTTAGCTTGATAGATCTGATAATGTATATTTACTATTATATTCATATTGAAACTAGAAGCTAGAGGAACTGAAGAGAACATAGAAAGACATAGACACATCAAAGGTTGAGAATAAACTGCAGACTATAAAGAAGCTTTTCTTGCCAACGTATCAAAGCAAGTGTTACCACTCCAAATTAATCAAAATCCATCAGCTCTCAAGGACTATGATTCCCAAATCCTAACGGGCTACGAAATTTCATAGCACAAACTGTGGACCACAATTCCAAGATACCGAATTCAGGCTGGTGCCACCATTTTGTCATTCAACAAAATTTAACAAGCCAAACATCCATTGGCAAATTTCACTAACAGCACTTTCCACACTTTAATCTTGCAGTGCACAGTAGTGGAGGTTTTATTTGTGATTATGGTTATATCGATCTACTGGTTTTGTCCCTAAAAAAGCTTTGAAACTAAAAGTAGCACCTTTGTTGTTGAGTGAATTGGGCTTTAAGATAGCTGTTCAGTCTATATAGTTCTAGAGATAGATCTTTCTAATTTCTAAATATCATGTTGCTGTTGTTGTTGTTCAGTATGGCAGCTTCTCATCAATTGTCTTCACAGCTGTCTGGAACAAACTCAGAGATGTAAAAGCATCATCATGACGATGGCTTTCTGTTATATTGGTCCTTTCCATGAATACGAAGCCACTATGAATTTCAAATGTTTATTTGTTATAAAGTAAATTATTCCCGTTTGTACAAGGGCAAAAGGATTTATTTAGATACCCTGTGTGTAATGTGTATAAGGAGATATGTTTTTATTTATTTGTGGTGGAACTGCTTTTCCACCAAAAGAAGGTTTTTGCTATGATTGTTTATTAGATCTTTTACGTTGAAAATTATATGAGATCACTCTATGTTATATTCTTAGCCGATTTGCCAGTTAGTTCTTTCTTACCGCGCTTTGTTGTATTCTGAGGTGATTTGCCTCTTTACACCATTAGTATTGCAGGCAGAACATTTGTCTTTTAATCTATCAAATATAAATATTTTGCATTTCATCATGTACTAGTTCTTTTTTTCATTTGGGCTATTAGTGCTAGCAATTTGGGTTTCTCCTCCTTGAATACAGTCAAAAGCATCTTAATATCAGAGGTATCCCTCTTCCAATAATTAGCAATCAGCCCTCAGCCCTTATGTATGGGCAATTTGTTGTTATTACAAAATTAATACCCTGATCATTTTGAAAGAATATGGGTAATCTACTTTATCTATTTAAAATTTTAGAATCTATTCTCTATTAAGGCGTGAATGTTTCCACTGTCAGATACATAATGTAGTTTAGAACTACATCATCTATTCTCTATTCTTGGAGATATGTTATTTCTTATTGGTTGTTGATTATAGTTGGGAGTTACTCCAACATGTTCAGATTTCTAGATTCTTATGATTCCTTTTCACCTCTATATGTCTCTGACACACATGTGGCACTGTGTGTTTGCTGTGTGATCCAAAGAAGTTATTCTACTGGAATCATCCTATTCCTTGGTTGGCAAGTTTATTATGGCCGTATTGCATGCCTTTTATTCTTCTAGTTGACCATGCATGGTTGCTAGCTGTTAAAAATGCTTGTCTCTTCCCCAAGTCAATTTGAAATTGTGTTGCCGGCTGAAAGCTGAATAAGGGATTAATATCACCATTATTATGGTTCAGTCATCAATGTAAAAAATGTTTGGTATGGAGCGCAGATAATTTTCAAAATTGCATTTCTAGCAGATAATTTTCAAAAGTGCGTTTCTAGTCTCTTTTAAGTTTTTTTTTGGTAGTTCTCGCTCACCACAGAGAACCATAGTGGATGTCTTGTACTGTTAATATTGTTCTTGGTATCTTAGGCTTCCCACGGCCAAAATATAATCGTAAAAGATGAAAGACTGGTTATAAGTTATAACTTGTAACTTGTAACTATAAGTATGCTATGTGTTTTGTTTTGGTAATTTAGCTACTCATGTATTAATTAGTATATAAATAAATATATTCTTGGTAAGGCATTTATCAAACTTCTAAAGATTTTGGTTGTCTTGGTATTTAATAATAACATATTTGATCATAACACTGGTATATATATCTAGTCTGTGGGATGGATATGGATATAACAATAGGGAAATAATAAATGTTGATTTCTTTTCTTTTTTATATTTCTGTATGTGGAATGCAAAATATGGAGAATATTGTTTCTCCTTCTCCCAATGGGGAATTCTCACATTCCTACATCACCATATCTGGTGTCGGAGTGGGAAGCTAAGATTTTGATCTGTTCTTTCCTTATCTGCATTTTTGCATTTTATTTTGATTTGTTTTTTCCTTATCTGCATTTTTGCATTTCCGCATTCTGCAAGTGGATTGAGGAATTTTATTTTGATTTGTTCTTTCCTTATCTGCATTTTTGCATTTCCACATTCTGCAAGTGGATTGTGGAATGGAGAGAGTCACGTTTCTCTTCCTTCATGGCATGATCAATTTTTCTCATTCTTGCATCACTGAGTGTAGAGTTGAATTTCCAAGTAGTTCTTCCCTTATTTTTATTTTTTTTACATTCCACATGCAGAATGTGCAAGGTAGTCCTATTACTCTTTCTATTTCTTTGCATCACCACATCATTGCCTTAAACCATGTGTTAGTATTACTCTAAGGCATATTAGCCCATGAGACCAAGTCCTCCATCTCAAAGTTCACATCCCCATTGGCTAGTTTGCTAGTGAAATGATTTTCTTTGTGCTTAACATGGAGAATTATAATCATAGGTACTTGGTTGATGGTTTGTAGTATGGACTCCCATCTTGAGGTCAACCTCCAACTACTTGTCAATTTATATAATTGGTGCCATTCAACAATCTCTCCTAAGTGTTCACAAGTATGAGCAGGCCTCCTTTTACAATAATTATTTTGTATTCTTGGGATGTGGCAATGTGTAGCCCACATTCTCGAGTTGTTGATTCTGTTGAATTGTTTGTGTCATTCCCAAGGAATTTTGCATATATTCCTAGAATCTCGCCTTAATCTCTAAATGCTTCTCTTATGCCCTATGGCCTAGGATTTTCCTTTAAAGCTCCATTAAAATTGAGTTCAATAAAGTCATAAAATGGAAAAGACCAAAGATTCTAGCAGTCATGCATGAGAGGAGGTAGAAGGGGTTAGAGAAAATGGAAAAGACCAAAGATTCTAGCAGTCATGCATGAGAGGAGGGAGATGGAGTTATTTCTCTAAAGCTTGCTAAGTCTATGTCCCATTTGGCTAGAATTCTTTGCACCCAAGGTTTACATTTGTCATTTTCTTCTAAATAGGTAGAGGATTGGATTGATTATTTGATATGTTCATGCATTTCCTTTCGTAATTCTCTCCAACTCTCCTTCTATCTTTAAATATGCATTTTTTTTATTTCTTTCCATATTCCCCAGAGGATGAATATATTAGATAGATGTCAAACTTTATTCCAAATAGAGTTGTCAAAGGGAGAACACCTTCATTCTTTTATGGCTTTTGAGATGCCATTCCCTTCTACAATCCAACTGCTACTTGAAGGTCATTGCTCCTCTATCTCTACTTGATGGCATTAACTAAATAAACACTCTAACAATTCCTATTCCACTTTATACCCTATTCCAATTTACACATTTGGCATATTGATGGTCCCTCAAATCCTCTTTTTTGAATTATGTCCCATGTTAATCCCTTTCTTCTGCTAAAATCCAAAGGAAAGTAGATATGGTCCTTCTGGTTCCGTATTTGTTTCTATATTTTCTCTTTTTTTAAAGGGTTATGCCTTGTGTTCATGGTGTAGGCTTGCTTGACGTAAAATGTCCCTCTCCTTTATGACCCCATCTAAGGATATCATGCTCATTATTCAATATTATCCATATGCATCTTAACTCTTTTTTTAAGAGGTCTATGGCCCTCTGAGAAGTGGAGGATGGCCCTTTGTATAAAGGCTTTCACATCCTCCATCCCCTTGGGTTTATCCTCTAGTTATCCTCCCATTATTATGAATAAGTCCCAGTTTCAAGATATGAAACGGTCCTTGAATTCTTAGAGAGAATGATTCCCATTTAATGTGATCAATTTCCACCTCCAATCATCCTATATAAGAGTGCAAAAGTCCCATTTCAAACATTCCATAAACAATGACTTAAACAAGTTTTCTATTCCTGCATGTATTATTCCGAATTAGTGAGCTTGATATTTTAGACCATCCGTTTGAATGAGGTATTATTCTTCAACTTCTATTGCTTAATAGAAGAGAATCTTGACAAGGGTAACTAGAAGCGAGGAGTAAAACAACATGGCTTGCATGACAAATTTGTGGAGGGCAGCCCTGCTTGGAATATTAAGCGAAGAAAAGGTCAAAAATCTAAGACTAAGGTCATGTTTAGAATTTAGAGATATTCCTAGGAGATGTTTCTTGAAGAATTTAGAATGAGGGAATCTCCTAGGTATATCGAAGGAAGTGATCCTTTTTGGAAGCCAAGGATTCTAATAATGTTACATTAGGTAATCAGAGGGGTGTTGAAGAAAAAGATGAGAGATTTCTCGTGATTTATAACTATAGAGAATAGAGGTATCGATGTTGGAATTCAAATATGAAATTATGAGCTAGCGGTTGGCCCATTATAATAGTGTCATCCAAAATTACATATACGAGAAGGGTCCACTTGATTATGAATGTGTAGGATTAGTAGATTGCCATTGAAAATTAATTGACGTAGAATTCAATTGAAAATTTTCACCATCATGATAAATAAGATGGAAGTTAACAGATATCCTTGTTTGATGCCCAAAAAGGGGTTAAAATGGTCAAAGTGAAATATGTCTATTAAGGAAACAAAGAAAGTTAATGAGGCCAAAGGTTTGACCCATTAGATACAAGGATTGGTAAAATCCCACACATGAATATTTTGAACAATAAAATCCTAGTGAAGATGACCAAAATCTTTAGACACGTCCAGCTTAATTAGAATACCGAACTTTTTTTAGCTTTTATTTTACATGCTCTCATGCACTACGATGATCCCATCTATACTCTAATTCCCCTTAGTGTATCCACCTTGTTCATTTGAAGTAATGTGATTCATAGTGGGATTCAATCTATTACTAGTGATCGTAGAAATAATTTTATAGATTAAGGCAACAAAGAATTTAATGAGACCAAGTGTTTGACCCATTTGATCTAGGATTGACATAATCCAAACATAGAAATCATTTGAACAATAAAATCCTAGTTAAGGTAATCAAAAGATTTAGAGATATCAAACTTAATTAGCATAACTAGCTTTTTTGTCATTTTCAAGGAATGTGTGGTCTCATGTGCTACAATGATTCCATCTAGAATCTAATTCATGGTGGGTTTCAGTTTGTATTAATGATTTTATAAATCATGTTGCACAATGAAATGGGCTTGAATTTGTTTGAAGAGTGGGCTCTTTCTTCCTTTGGAATAAGAGTGAAGAAGGTTGAGTTAAGGGCTTGAAGAATACCTCGTGTTGCTCTAGCATTCTCCACTACCTTCCACCAATTTTTGGCTACCACTAACCAACAAGTCTAAAAGAAAGTTGTGATGAACCATCCAACTTGGATATTTCTGAAGCTTGTTGTCTCTACATTGCCTCTAGTAATTTCTCCTATCAAACTAACATTTTGATTTGGAGTTACTAACTTGGGTATATTCTTCATAACTAACTATATTGTTTCTTATATTTTTATGGAATGCTTCAATAGCACACTATGGTAGTATAATTTTATTTCTTCTTCTATTTCCCCATAAGTCTCCAATTGCTTCAATTGAGTAGATTACAAAGAGGATATTATGTTTATGGTCCTTATATGTTATTGAACCAACTCACAAAATAGAAGAAAAGATAGATCAACAACTTAAAAATTGTCCTCTTTGAGGGGGAAACCTCCTTTACATTACATAAATAAACAATTCTTGGATGATACAAATGAAAAGACCTCATTGTATATATAGGAGTCTAAGGGGTCATGATATAATCAAAGCCTACATAACAATAATAATGTAAGGGCACAATAATAACAATAGTGGGTTTCTATGGGGCACAACAATAATAATATAGGGGCTACATGGGCACAACAATAACAGTAAAGGGGCTACAATAACAATAATAATAAGGGGCTACACTAGTATTATAGGGACCTAGCATGCCCCTCTCCTTCAAAAAAGTTATGTCCTCAACGCTTGAGTAGTTCTAGATGATTTTGTATAAAATTCTTATCCTCCCATTTGGAATCTTCAGCGGGTAAGTTCTTCCACTTAATGAGATACTGTGAAATTGATCGATTACATGGCTGTCGGAATCTTGTTTTTGTGACTCCTTCAGGATCAAATATGATTTTTATTTCTTCGTCAAGTTTTGGTAACATTGTTTGAACTGGAAGCTTGTCATCGATAACCTTATTTAAGCATGAAACATGGAAAATTGAGTGTACTCAGGAGATACAAGTAGCTCCAATTTGTATGCCATGGTACCAATCTTTTGCAACACCTTGTAAGGACTGTAGTGCTTGGGTGATAATTTATTATCTTTCTTAGCTTGCTTGATGGACATTTGTTTGCATGATTGTAGCCATAAAAATACTCGGTTGCCTACATCAAAAAAAAATCACTGCAATGTTGATCTACATGTTATTTCATTTGATTCTGCGCCAAAGTGAGGTTCTCCTTTAAGAGTCAAAGAACTTGTTGTTGATGCTTGATGTGATATTGAACCTTAGAAATTTATCTTAAATATGATGTGATGGATGGTAGATGATATCCATAAAGTGCCATAAATGGGTTTATTTTTGTTGTAGTATGGAATGAAGTGTTATACCACCATTCAGTTAGAGGTAACCACTTGACCCATTGTTTTTTTTTATCAGATACAAAGCAACGAAGATATTCTTCCAAACATTTGTTCACTATCTCAGTTTTCCCATCAGATTAAGGGTGATAAGATGAGCTATGATTATATTGAGTACCAAGACAAGAAAATGATTCTATCCAAAAATTTCCATTGAAAATGGGATCTCTGTCACTTACTATAATCTTTGGGTTTCCATGAAGCTTTTCAATTGTTTCCATAAATTCACTAGCAATTGTACTGGCTTTAAAAGGATGAGATAATGCACAAAGTTGTGCATAATCGGTAAGTCTATCAACTACCACCATGATGACACTCTTTCCTTCATACTTGGGTAAACCTATGATAAATCCATTGAGACCTCCTCCCAACTCTGACTTGGAATGGCTAAAGGTTGGAACAGACTCAGGGTCTTAATTGTCTCAACTTTATTTTGTCGGAAAACCAAAAATTTTGCCACAAAATTTTGAATATCAAATTTAAGGCCATCCCAAAAAAAATCTTTCTTGACCTTGTGGTGAGTTTTTTAAAATTTTGAGTGCCCTCCTAAGGGAGATGTGTGTAATTCCAAAAGAATCTTTTGTTTGAGTTTGAAATTATTACAAATATATAAGTGATCTTTGTACAATAATGAATCATTTTTCCAACTAAATGTACTAAATATACTAGGATCTTGCTGCAACTTTTGAATGAGTGTCCATGCCTCTTCATAATTCTTCCATTCATCCCTTGCTTCAATTACCCACTCAGGTTGGATAATAGAAATGGCACAAAAAATGCTTCCACATTTTCATCTTTTCTTGAGAGTGCATCTACAACAACATTTTGCTTCCCCTTTTGTAAATGATTTCAATGTCATAGCCTAACATTTTTGTGACCCATTTTTGTTGCTCTTCTCAAGATAATCTTTTTTCCAAATAGTATTTAAGACTATCATGAATTTTTTTTACCTTGAAGTTTCTTCCCATTAGATAAGGTCATCATTGTTATAGTGCATGTAGTATTTCCAACATTTCCTTATCATAAATAGGTTTGTGTAAATAGTTTCCTTTGATTGGACGACTTTCAAAAGAAATGGGACTTCCTTCTTGCATTAAAACCACATCAACCCCATTTCTTGAGGCATCACATTCACAATAAAGGTTTTTGTGAAGTCTGGCGTAGCTAAGATCGATGCTTGGCAGATTGCCTATTTAAGATGTTCAAAGGTATTAGTTGCTTCTGGAGTCCAAGAAAATGTATCTTTCCTCAAGAATGATGTTAGAGGTGACACTATTCTCCCATAATTCTTAACAAATTTACGATAATATCATGTCAACTCGAGAAATCCTCAAAGATGCTTATGGTTGTGGGGATTTTCCATTCCTTAATGGGTCTAATTTTGTTAGGATTTACCTTAACACCCTCATGAGATAGAATATGACACCAATATTCCACCTCCTGTACTCCAAAGAAATATTTGGAGGTTTTTGCATATAATTGTTTATCCTACAATAGTTTGAGCACCCTGTCAACATGTTGAACATGATCCTTCCAAGACTTGTTGTAGATTAGTATGTCATAAAAAAATACTATCACAAATTTTCTAAGGAAGGGTTTGAAAATGTAATTCATCAAAGGTGCATCAGTAAGGCCAAAAGGCATGACCAAAGATTCATGATGACTCTCATGAGTTTGAATGTTGTTTTTAGAATGTCTTCAGTCTTCATTCTAATTTGATGATATCTTGAACAAAGATCCAACTTGGTGAAGTAAATTAGTTCATGTAATTCATCCAACAATTCGTCAATGAAAGGAATGAGAAATTTATCTTTAATAGTGAGCTTGTTGGGCTCCCTATAATTCAGACACATATGCCATGATCCATCATTATTGTGCACAAATACTACTGGAGCAAAGAAAGAACTTTGACTAGGTTGAATTATACCAACCTTTAACATTTCGGCAACCATACATTCAACTCACTCTTTTTGGCATAAGGATATATGTAAGGCTTGATGTTTGGAAGAATAATTCTTTGAATCAAATGAATAGCATTATCATAATCACAAATAGGTGGGAGGCCTTTCGGAGTCTCAAACACCTTGGAATGATTGTCCAAGACTTTTTGGAGATCCGAAGAAATAATTGATTTCGATGTTTGACCCTCTAGTGAGCATAATTGTGCAATTACGCCTCGTTTTTCTTTCTTTAGAAGTTTTTTCATGCCATTAAAGCTAATTATCTTTCATGGTTTCCCTACAATACCCATTAATTCAACTTCCTTTCCTTCCCTAAAAAATTTCGAGAAAAGTTCTTGAAAATTGAAAGCTATCGTCCCCAAATATTGTAACCATTGGACCCCTAGTACAACATCAACGCCACCCTTTGGAATGGAAATCATCAATACATATTCCCCCGTGGTTAGCTTGATATTATGGCTCTTTCAAGAGCAATTTATAGTTCCTCCATTTGCAACCATCACTTGACACTCGGGTGTTGGATATAGGAGCAATTCAATTCCTTGGTTATTTTACAATGAATAAAATTATGAGTACTACCTAAATTAGTCAATAATGTTACCTTTTTCTTCTTGATATATCCTTCTATATTAAGCGTTTAAGGCGTGGTAACTCCCACCAATCCATTGCAAGATATGGTCATATTCATTTCTTATTTCTAAGGGGTTGGTTTCTAGTTTATATCTCCCTCTTTTGATATTTCTTGTTCCTTTTCTTCCTCCTCTTCACAACCTATGTAGAATAATTTATTCTCAACACGCTTATGACCTTGGTGTATTTTCTATCACAACCGTAACAAATCCATTTTTTTCTTTTGTCCTCCAATTTTTTTGTCGTCAACCTTGTAGGTTGTGGAAGGCTAGGTGCAACAACACTTCCATCTTTATAGTTGTGAGTGGTAGACTTCCTTGTTGCCATAATTTTGCTTTCAACTTTTCTTGCCACCCTGAATGTCTTCTCCAATAAATTAGGTTCCCAAAGGTGAACCTCATGTTGAATGTTATCCTTCAAAGTCCCAACAGATACATCAATCCTATGCTTCTCTAGAATATCAATAACCCTGATATTCATTTTTTAGAAGTCCTCAATGTGTTCCGCCATTGAACCCTTTTTTTTAGATTTATTAATTGGATAAAGAAAGTGTTATTCTTTGTATCTTGATAATATGCAATCATTCCCTCCGTAAAAATTGACCAATTTACAAGTGGTTTACGAGAGAAAATCCATCGATACCATACAAACTGATTTCGTTCTAAATATAAAGTTGCAATGTGTACCTTTTATGTGTGTTGCACATCATGGAGATCAAAATATTGTTCCATTTGTAGTATCCATGTTATTGGATCATTTCCATCAAACTTCCTCATATCAATATTTGGAATGTGGTGGTTCTTAAACTCAATGTTGGATTATCTAAAATCATATTCAATATTCTTTTTGCCATCATCCTCATTTTCATGGAGTACCTTGTTACCATTGGGAATCCTTTCTTGCAGCAACTTTGTCAAACCTTCCATGTCTAATTTCTAGCTATCCATATTAGATTCCATGTGTGATTTTAAACCCTCCATGTCTTCTTTTAAACCATCCATGTCCCCTTTTGGTTCATCTTTGGTTTCTCTTTGTGAGAGGGAAATTTTTCGCACTTGGTCCTGTAATTTTGATATATCATGTTGAAATTATTCCTCTTCATGTGTCATAATAGATATTTCTGAGGGATTAATGGGTATAGAGTTATTTTTTTGTGAGGCATTTTAGAACCAAATACTGATGTTTATTCTTCAATATATCCTTGTAATCACTTCAAACTGCTCTTTCAAGCAAAAGTTATGTAATTTAAAAAAAATACACACTTTTTTCTTGCTTTTAGGAGCTCGATATTGAATTGGTTGTAACTCTATAATTTTAGCTCTCCAAGGTTTGAAATTTTGTCCTATGGTATCCCTCTAAGTCTTCTTTCCAACCCCACAAGTTATACCAACATTGGATTCTTCAAGATAAAGTTATGTCGAATATCCCACGATGACCTGATTATGGATTGGTTCAGTATATCAAACTTGTAAGGAGTTCCATGTGTCAACGTTTCTACTTTTAGCCCTGAAATCACTACACGAGAAACAAAAATTCGTTCTCTTTCTTTCACTTTTTACGAAATTCAAATCCGATGCTTGAAGAAAAATTTATGATTGTTTTCCCTTGGTCACTTGTTTAAGACTGAATTATGGAGCATGCAGAAACCTAACTTCTTCGGCCCATATATCTGAAAATATAGCAAACCAAGATCTGAAATTCGTACACAACGTTCATCAATTTTTCGGCTCCACATGGTTTCAATTTAAGATTCTGAAGCTTTGTATAAAAAAAAGTTATTGCGAAAATTCCAATATAACATGTTTGAGGCAGCGAAACCCTAGAATCCAAAGCTCTGAAGCCAGAGCTTTGATACCAAATGTTATGCAACCAGATCAAAAAATGGAAGAAAATATATATCAACAACTTAAAAATTAACCTCTTCAAGAGGGAAACCTCCTTTACATTACATAAATGAACAGTTCTTGGATGATACAAATGAAAATACCTCCTTTGTATATATAGGAGTTTAAGGGGTCACAATATATTCAAAGCTTACTTAACAATAATAATGTAAGGGCACACCAATAACAATAGTGGGTTTCTATGGGGCACAACATTGACAATATGGGGGCTACATGGGCACAAAAATAACAATAAGAGGGCTACACTAACAATAATAATAAGAAAGGGCTACACTAGTATTATTATAAGGACTTAACAATATATTGATCATGGAGTTAGGAAATAACCTAAAGAATCTATCATTATCTTTGAGACATCTAACTCTCCATTTGTTCTTCCATGGTATCTATTTTTGCTTCCCTCTAAGTTATATGTACTCAATTTTTTCCTCTTTCTAAATTAAGTCTTCCATCCTTCCTTTTCTAATGGTTAAGAGTTGAACCTCCTCTATTTATTTTTTCTAGAATTTTTTGGTCCTGAAATATATTCCAAAACTTCTTTGTTCCATGAGTTAAGCTTGATATTCAAATTCTTCAATCCTTCTTTAAATCGACACATTAACGTTCCTTTTGTTGGCTCATTCTTCAACCACTATTGCTCTATATTTTCTTTAAAATTAGGATGGTCCGATAAGAAATTTTCAAATTTGAAGGATTTGGGTTTGGGAGGGACTATGTTGTTCCATGAGAGGTAGGTCAATAAATGATCAAATCCTGCTCTCTAGATAAATTAAATTTAAAATAAAATTTAAAATTTAAAAATTTAAAAAATAAAATAAATAAATAAATATAAATAAAAAATAAAAATAAAAAATCAAATCTCATAAATCCTTCCACACTTATTAGATATTTCAAGACAAAGAAGAGATTTAATTTTATTGCTATCTAGTTTGTGCTTCCTCTTTAGTTAAACTAGGTATTGCAATCATTGTTGGTAACCATGTCTATTAATATCAACTCTGCAATTTTATCTTTGAGTTTAATATTTTCCTCTTCCATATGCCTTATGACCCCCCTTTTCTCGATGAGAGAAGTAATCATATTAAACCCCCCCCCCCCCCCCCTCCCCCCTCCCCCCCAACTATCTATAGTGTTTCCTTTAGAGTTGTCAGGCTAATCTATGGCCATAACTTACAATGTGATAATTTAATGAATTTGAGTGTTTTTAAACTTAGAAACACGTGACTATAGATATAAAATAAGATTTATACTTTTCATGGTAAGAAATTTAAAATGATTAGGTATTCTAAATATTAGAGCTAAGTTTCTTAGGTTAACTATTCAACAATTTAAAATATAAAACTCTAAATTGGAAAAATCAAGAAAGTACAAAACAAAACTAATCTAATAACTCAATCAACTAAAATAAACTAATCGCACTTCTTTGAACGTAAAGGGCAGATTAAAAAATGGAAATAATGCTTAAGTTTAGTTTGGTGAACTTGCATGCATTAGGATGTTTTCCAAATGCATGAGCACTCCCAATCTTTTACAAATCCCATAAATAAGCTTGTTTCTCAACATATTTACTAATCTATGAAAGAAAGATCGATAATGAAAAAATGTTTGATTAAGTCTAGTTTGGTGGACTTGCATGTATTAAGGCATTTTTTCATGGATGGAAACTTCTAATATTCTAGATAACCCATCAATAACTTTGTTTCTCAAGTCATTTACTAATTTATGAAAATCGGATCTATAATGAAATAATACTTGAGTAATTCTACTTTGGTGGACTTGCATCCATGAGGGCATTTTCTCATGGATGGACACTCCTAATATTTGCATAACCCATCAATAAGTTTGTTTCTCAAGATATTTACTAATCTATGAAAGTAAGATATATAATTCTTTAATGCAAAACTAGTTGATAAACTATGCATACACTAGGGGCTTTTCTCATGGATGGACACTCCTAGTCTTTTACCTATCCCATCAATATGTTTGTCTTCAAGATAATTAACTATTCTATGATAAAAATGACTCGATATGTTCATGAACAATGCTAAAACTAAAATCATAAGGTTGATAAAGTAAACAACAAATTATAACAAGTATGACCAACTAAAAACGTGAAATTTAAGATTATGAACAAGATAGCTTAAATCTCATGAAATTGAAAACATAAACAAGATAACTCAAAACTCAAGATAATAATAGTTTGATTGCACAAGTATGGACAAACATAAAAGGAAAACATATGAAAATAAATATCGACATATATAATTAAGGACATCAAGTGGAAACAAGTGCATACACTGAGACTGTTAGGACTCTCCACACCTTAGCTTGCACACTTTTGAGATTATCAGTTAGGAAAACTCAATAAGCTTCACGTAATGGTGAAAGAAACATGTCAAATGCTACACCAAAACTCTGGAGATCTTAAGCAAAATATGAAACTCTCAAAGACTGAAATGTAGAAATTACAAAACTAAAAAGGTATTTACATGCTTGAATATTTTTACATAAAGTTATGGGATTGAAAATGCTACGAACGCTTGAACCATCAACTACAATACTAATTTAGATATCTATTTGCGTCAAGATCTTCCTTGCGAGTGCCTCAAAATCATGTGAAATACTTCAAAAATCAAAACAACTTTGATTTTTAGCATAAAACATGGTATTTTGCTAAAACTAGGTTGTGTTGACCAAGCATTGACCAGACATGTGTGAGTCGAATTCTAGAGAACTAATAGGTATTCATCCATCCATAATTCCTAAGGAACAAAACCCATGTTCTTGAATTTTCCCAGCTGTCCTGCACATATCCGAATGAAAGACCATTTACCAAAACTTCCATTTTTTGGTAATTTTCTAGTTAGATTTATTTTCTAATGCGCAAATTTTGTCAAAAAATCATGATTGAAGAGAGAATGAATTAAATACCTTTTGATGCATTTCTACTACAAAATGACGATAAAGTAGACAAAATGGAGTATAAAGTAGTTTTATTTTTTCCTGGATTAAGGTTTAGGTTAAGGAAAAAATGGGCATAAACCTACACCCAACATCTCCCCCAAGGTAGAGATGTTGCATTTCATGCAACCAAGACTCTCAAAAATCCCCTGCTTATTGTGTTTCTCTTGAAAGAACATCAACATTTGACTAAGTTGGTCTTTGATCCTATTCCTGACGCATGAGTAATCTCACCCTTAAACTTTGATTCTTGGATTTCAAAAGCCTCTTCTTTTGGAACCACCTATATGCTTGCTTGGAGGTTAATATATTGTCCTTTTTGAGCTTTTGTTCTCTTGTTTTAGTTTCTTATTCTCTTTCATTATTATTCTACTTTGACTTCTAAGTAGTTCATTTTTAGCATTAATATATCTTTCTAGGGCATCCATTTCTTCCACTTGCTCATTTAATTTTTTTATTCCTACTTTTACTTTATATTGGGCTATTATAGGGAAGAGTCATAATCATAGGAGACTTGCCATTAGTTTCTTTTGATATTATTCTTACCTCTTCTTCAAGGTTTTCCTGTTGCACCCGACTTTCATGTGTAGAAGGTGGTTTTTTGTTATGTTCATCGTGTTCCTTATAGGATCTATCATGCTCTTCACAAATAGTTTCATAAAATTTCTTATAAATTGTAACATAACGGCCATCTCCACCTTCCATCTCTTGTATTATTTCTACAAGTTTTTTTTACTTTGATCCACCTATTAAACAAAGACATTAGCCAAGGAATACCTCATCCTTGGTCTTTTAGTAACCTTAACAATAACTTCTTTGCCCCGTAAAAATTCCTTATTTTGCTCTGCTTGCTTATTAATTGTTTCTCTTATTATCCTTCTACTACTAACAATGGCTTGTTTGGAATTTTTCTCTAAATTTATGACCTGAGATTTTATGGAGGCATTTCTTGTACGGTCACCTCTTCCATATCCATTCTCCAATTCATCTTGATCACTATCTTTTTCAAACAAATTGGTTTTCAATGAGGAAATATTTCCAAGTTTCATTGAGTTTTTTAAGATCATTTTGAATTATCATCTTGATCAATACATAGTGATACAATCT
Organism: Pinus albicaulis; assembly: GCA_034641835.2. Taxonomy (NCBI): domain Eukaryota; kingdom Viridiplantae; phylum Streptophyta; class Pinopsida; order Pinales; family Pinaceae; genus Pinus; species Pinus albicaulis. The sequence goes on along the minus strand of CM076580.1, from coordinate 292,731,847 downwards.
CCTTTATTCATTTGTTCATTGTCTCTATACAATATTTGTTATCGTCATAAGATTTTTGAGGAGGGAGAAGGTCGGTAGATTGATAAGCTTAGATTTGCTAAGGTGTTGAAGTAGTCTAAAGTGGTGCAAGACAATAATGTTGTATCTTCCCTTACATGTTATATATTTAATAATCAATTATACCAATTCATTCCAAAGGTGTTGAATCCAACTCCTTGAAACACCATTGGTCCAATTTATTGATTTTGTATACCTCTAAAGAAAGGGAGTCCATGTATTCTCCTTGAAATGCATGTTTTTAAACCACCTTTCTCCTTCCTTTGGTAATCATGTAGCTTGATAAATTGTGTGTTCTAAGAGGTGCGGTTACAAGTTATCAACTTTAGTCGTAAATCCATCAAAACTGTGCAAACCCCTTTGTCAGTTTAACATTGTTCCCTTCAAACTTGTTAAAGAAATGTATCCACCCTACCACTTGAAGTAAGGTGATGGTATCTGTTGTAAATTTTTTAGTCTCAAGTTTCTCTACTTCATAACTCACAACCATTGAAGTTTTCTTTAGTCAAAACCTAATAAATAGAATTTATTTTTATTTTTAATTTCTATAGTTTTGAGAGATTTAATAGAATTGTAATATTTCAAAAATATGACCAAAAATGAAGCTTTATAATGTCTAAAAACAAGGTATAAAATGTGCCCTAAAACACTGTGACACCAAAATGAAGCTTTAAAATGTATCAAAAGAAAACCATCATTTACTATGTTTGATTTATTCATCAATTACCGGCATTTAAGAAATTTTTGGTAGGGTTTTATAAGATAAATAAGATTTGAGGTATACTTGGTTCAAACTTGAAACCATAACAATATAAACTTTGAAAATATGACCATGAAATCCTTACTATGTAACCTTTGTATCTCTATAACTCTTGAAAATAATAAAAAATATTTGTTTACTATGTTCACTTATAGCTTCTCTATATTTTTAAAGACATAATAACTAAAAAAATTTAAATATTTTTATCTATAGCTTTGTGTCATAACATTTTTGAAAAACAACTATATACACTCCATGTGATTCGAACTATGGTCATACCTTTCCAAAGGTGCCAACAATAAGGATGTGAATGTAATTAAAGATCTTGAATGAAACTTTCTTAGAGTAGATGCTCCACAAAACTCGTTTGGAACTATTTCTTCTAATTTACTTTGGCGTTGCTTCAAATGGGACATCATGACATTGATTCAAACACATCTAGTTGTCGAGGTATTTTATTGTCTTCACAATGTAAGCTCACTAACATAAATTAGCGAAGAGGATAGCAAACCTAAAATTCTTAAAATGGTATCGAGATGCCGCATGTCTATCTCAGCATCACTATTATATAAAGGTTTCTTATTTTCCTCTGTACCTATGTTATGCTTCTTGTCCCTAATGATGGGTGAAGTGTTCACCCGAAACGTCAAACGTTTCAACTTTTTGTAACACAATTTTCTCTAGAAACTTCTTTCTCAATATGAATTACAACTGTGAAAATATGCACTCCAAAATTTTGGCCCTCTATGGGGAGAATTTCCTCACTGAGACCCATAATTTTTAGAAGCTTTGTGTCAAATTAATGAATAGGATGAAAAACCTAGCATTCTTAAAACAATGTCGAGATGAATCACGTCTCTCTTGGCATTACTATTATATAATGGTTTGGTCTCTTCCTCTTTACATCTGTTTTAATTCTTGTTCGTAATGATGGGTCAAGTTTTCACCCGAAACGTCTAATGTTTCAACTCTTTTTAACACAAACTTCTCTAGAAAAATATTTCTCAATAGGGTAGGTCTATTTATTTCAAGGTTATCACACATTATATATATATATATATATATACAACATTCATAAAATATTTGTAACTATTCCCTAAGACACCCAATGCTTTCTCAACAAGAACTCGACCCTCAATCAATCCCAATGTTACTATGACTATTCACACTTGCAATAATGAAAATCAACTCAATTCTATGAATAAATATCTCATTGTCAAACTTCAAACTTGCACAAAAAAAACTATTTTGTGCAAAATTATGGAAATGGAAATCACACTTGCATAAATAAAAGAGCACTTAGTTACTCTAAACCACTCTTTCCGAAAAGAAATAACTCTCACATAAATCAAGTCCTCACTTGCGTGAAATAACTCAACCACAACCACACAATTATCGATTCTTATGCTACAAATTTAGAAATGGAATCGTGTAACAACATAACCACTCTATTAATATAAATGCTACTATTGATGTGGCATTAATGACACAAGGCTAAAATAATAAAGGAAAGATGTAATAGTCAAGTGTAATGGAACCACACACTATTTTGTATCAACATTTATACCAACAAGTAGTATCACTATTCTAGAACAACAATCTATCCTGAGATGTACAATGAACCATAACAATCTAAAACAATAATCGGTCTCGACTTTGTAACAAGAATAAATAATAACATTATATAATAGAAACACTGTGTAACAAAGGTAAATCATAGTAATATGTAACAGTGATGAATCAACAACAGTAACATATGAATGATAAACTTTGATTCTATTATGGCTATGGTCGAATGTTAATACTATATTATTCAAACCTTCTGCAAGCTAACATAACAAATCAATAATGTCAGTTCCTCAATATAGAAATAAATTTGTAACAAATATAAAACACAATTATAGGACTTGAAACCTCAACCTACAAACAAATAAAAAAAAATTAACTATGTTACCTTTATATATACACAACAATCCCTTGCTAAATAGGAGGTCCCTTCCTCTTTAAGAGGGAGTTGGGAAAACTTACAACTCACAAGGTAGCACATCAATTCATAAGGAAAACCACATACTTGATGAGGATTGCATTAATCCTGAAAATAATATTTACAAATGCACAGTTTGAAACAATAATGCCAAACCCCTTTTTAGGGTAGAGAGATCCTTCTTATATTTTAATCTTCCTAGTTCAACCTTGGTATAAATCACAAAGAATCATTAGAGAAAATTTGAGGTAAAAAATGGGTCTCAAAACAAAAATATACAACCGTAAATCCACTTTATAAGAACCAATAAGATTCAATGTGATGACGTCAACCATAGGGGATGATTCACCATTTTTGGAGTATTAAGTTAAAAGGATAAAAAAATTAAAAAATTAAAATAAAACGATTTTTCAACTCATATTTTACAATTATCTTCCTACGATTTTACTCAAATTTTACATTGGAGAACTCATTAGATGCGGAATTTAATTTTGCATCTGAGAAGTACCCATGTTGCATACTTTCAATGAACCCTACTACTTGAAAAATGTGAAATACATGAAAAAATGTGATTGAAATCACGTTTTTTCATGTATCTCACATTTTTCGTGTAGTATGGTCCATTGAAAGTATGCAACATGGGTACTCCTTGGAAAAAAAAAATTTCCATATCCAATGAGCAATTCCACTCAAAATTTGAGTAAAATCATAGGGAGATAAGTTGAAAATACGAGTTGAAAAAATAGTTTTTTTCTTTTTCCCCTTCAAAACTTGGTGTGGTAATATAATCTTATTTTTTTATTTCCACTAATATTTTATAATATTTCTTAGGAGGCTCATTTTAGACCTCAAACTTTCTGTAATGATCCATGAGAACCTTTCAATTCTCAGGTTGTTAAAATAATAGTAACTAGAGGAATTTTTTAAGAGAATTACAACAAATTAATTGCAAATAAGATCAATGTCACAACAATTGCCTCATTTTAGCGAGTAGCTAGAATGCTTGGAATCATAAATATCGCTACCAAAAATAGCCATGTTGCCAAGAAAATTCAATTCCTTGTTAGCATAATAGTCCAAGTTGACCCTGTTGAGTAACAACGTATGCGTCGACACCCTAAGATAGCGCTAAGGATTGTATCTGGGTACGGAACACAATATCAAAATTGGAATAATAGCATAGCTTGATGTCATTGTCCTAATGTAACAACGTCATAGAATCCTAGAAAAAAAACATCACAACATCTGGAAAAAGGGAATAACAAAGTCCTATCCAACTGGGTCATCCTATAAACATTCTTCTTCCTCATTTTGTTAGTAAAAATTCCCAAAATAGTTACTCAATCATCAAATGCAAGCACAGCTACATAAGTTAAAGCGACATGAGAAATTGCATACCTTGGTCAAAAATATAAACAATTAGATAAAAGGATGTGATTATGGAAGGAAAAATGGTCAAAAAGGTAGAGAGAAGGTGGTGAAAAGGATATCAGTTCTTCAGCCCGACATCTCCCCCCAACTAAAGTAACTACATGTCCCCATGCAGATCCATAAGTAGACCTTCAATGTATGTTATGAATGTAGATTAGTGAAATCATAAGAATATGTTATGAAACCAGCTCAAAAAATTGAAGAAAAGAGGGATCAATGACTTAGAAATCAGCCTCTTCAAGGGGGAAACCTCATTTACATTACATAAATGAACAATTCTTGCATCATACAAATGAAAAAATATCCTTTCAATATATAGGAGTCTGGGGGGTCACAATATAATCCTAGCCAACCTAACAATAATAATGTAAGGGCACAACAATAACAATAGTGGGATTTTATGGGGCACAATAATAACAATAGGAGAACTACAGGGGTACAACAATAACAATAAGGGACTACACTATTAATAAGGACCTAACATGCCCCTATCATTCAAAAAAGTGTTGTCCTTAATGCTTAAGTAGTTCTGGATCCTTCTGTTTAAATTTCTCATCCTCCCATGTGGAATCTTCAGTGGGTAAGTTCTTCCACTTGATTAGATACTCTGAAATTGATCGATTACGTAGCTGTCAAGTTCTTGTTTTTGTGACTGCTTCATGTTCCAATTGATTTTTCCTTCCTCATCAATTTCTGGAAATATTGTTTGAACTGGAATTTTGTCAGCTATAACCTTCTTTAAACATGAAACGTGGAAAATTGGGTGCACTCGGGAAGAAGTAGGAAGCTTCAATTTGTATGTCATAGTACCAATATTTTGCAACACCTTGTAAGAAACATAGTACTCTGGAAATAATTTATTATCATTCTTAGCTTGCTTGAGGGACATTTTTCTGTATGGTTGTACCCGGAAAAATACCCAGACTCCTACATCAAAACTTCTCTCACTGCGATGTTGATATGCTTGTTGTTTCATTCGATTTTGTGCCAAATTTAGGTTATCCTTTAAGATTTGGAGAATTTTTTGTTGATGCTCGATGTGATGTTCCACTGCTTGAACCTTATAATTTTCTCTTAAATATTATGTGATGGACGATGGATGATATCCATAAATTTCCATAAATGGGGTCATTTTTGTTGCAGTATGGAAGGAAGTGTTATACCACCATTCAACCAGAGGTAACCACTTGTCCCATTGTGTTTATTTATCAGATAAAAAATAAGTAAGATATCCTTCCAAAAATTTGTTCACTATCTTAGTTTGCCCATCGAATTGAGGATGATAAGATGAATTATGAGCTACTTGAGTACCCAAACAAGAAAATAATTCCATTCAAAAATTTCGAGTGAAAATGGGATCTCTGTCGCTTACAATAATCTTTGGGTTTCCATGTAGCTTTTGAATTGTTTCAATAAACACAGTAGCAACTGTACTTTATTTAAATGGATGAGATAGTGCACAAAAGTGTGTATACTTAGTAAGTCTATCAACTATGATACTCTTTCCTTCAGACTTAGGTAAACCTATGATAAAATCCATTTGAAACCTCCTCCCAATGTTGACTTGGAATGGATAAAGGTTGTAGCAAACTCAGGGTATTAATTGTCTCAACTTTATTTTTCTGGAAAATAAAACATTCCGCCACAAACTTTTGAATATCATATTTAAGGCCATCCCCAAAAAATTCCTTCTTCGCCCTGTGGTAAGTTTTTAAAATCCCGACTGTCCTCCTAAGGGAGAGGTGTGCAATTCCAAAAGAATATTTTGTTTTACTTGGGAATTCTTAAAAAGATATAAGTGATATTTGTACCATAAGGAATCATTTTTCCAACTAAATGTATCATATGTACTAGGATCTTGTTGCATCTTTTGAATGAGTGTCCACACTTCTTTTTCATTCTTCCATTCCTTCCTTACTTCGGTTATCCAATCTGGTTGGATAATATAAATGGCACAAAGAAATTCTTCCACCTCCTCATCCTTTATTGAGACTGCATATGCAACAACATTTAGCTTCCTTTTTTTGTAGATGATTTCATAGTCATAACCCAATACCTTTGTGACCCTTTTTTTCTTCTCTTCTAAAGATAGTCTTTGTTCCAAAAAGTATTTAAGACTATCATGATCGGATTTTACCTTGAAGTGTCTTCCCATTAGGTAAGGTCGAAATTTCTTTAATGCATGTAGTATTGCCAACATTTCCATCTCATAAATAGCTTTTTGTAAATAATTTCTTTTGATTGGACGGCTTTCAGAAGCAATGGGTCTTCCTTCTTGCATTAAAACATCACCAATTCCATTTCCCAAGGCATCACATTCCACAATAAAGGTTTTTGTGAAGTCTGGAGTAGCTAAGACCAATGCTTGGCACATTGCCTCTTTAAGATGTTCAAAGGCCTTAGTTGCTTTAGGAGTCCATGAAAATGCATCTTTCTTCAATAATGTTGTTAGAGGTGCTGCTATTCTCCCATAATTCTTCAAAAACTTGTGATAATACCCTGTTAACCCGAGAAATCCTCGCAACTTCTTTATGGTTGTGGGGAATTTCCATTCCTTAATGAATTTAATTTTGTTAGGGTCTACCTTAACACCCTCCTGAGATACAATATGACCCAGATATTCCACCTCTTGTACGCTAAAGAAACATTTGGAGGTTTTTACATATAATTGTTTCTCCTCCAATAGTTTGAGCACCCTGTCAACATGTTGAACATGATCCTTCCAAGACCTACTGGAGATTAGTATATCCTCATAAAATACTAACACAAATTTTCTAAGGAAGGGTTTAAAAACAGAATTCATCAACCCTTGAATTGTATAAGGTGCATTGGTAAGGCCAAAAGGCATGACCAAAAATTCATAATGACCTGCATGAGTTCGAAATGTTATTTTTAGAATATCTTTAGTCTTCATTCTAATTTGATGATATCTTGAACGAAGATCCAACTTGGTAAATTCAATTTCTCATGTAATTAATCCAATAATTCATCATCCACGGGAATGGGAAATTTATCTTTAATAGTGAGCTTATTGGGCTCCCTATAATTCGGACATATGCAGCATAATCCATCCTTCTTGTGCACCAATACTACTGGAGCAGAGAAAGAACTTTGACTAGGTTGAATTATACCAGCCTCTAACATTTCTGCAATCATACATTCAATTTCGCTCTTTTGGACATAAGGATATTTGTAAGGCCTAATGTTTGGAGGAACACTTCTTGGAATCAAATGAATAGCATAATCATGATCACGAATAGGTGGGAGTCCTTCGGGAGTTTCAAACACCTTGGAATGATTGTCCAAGACTTTTTGGAGATTTGGAGAAATAGATGAGTTTGATGTTGAAACTTATAGTGAGCATAATTGTGCAATTACTCCTCTTTTTTCTTTCTTCAGAAGCTTTTTCATGACATTAGAGCTTATTATGTTTCTCGGCTTCCCTGTGATACCCCGTAATTCAACTTCCTTTCCTTCCAAAAAAAATTTCAAGAAAATTTCTTGAAAATTAAAAGATATTATCCCCAAAGATTGTAACCATTATGCTCCTAGTAAAACATCAACACCTCTCATTGGAATGGAAAGCATTGGACTATTAAATACATATTCCCCCATGGATAGCTTGATATTATGGCACTTTCCAGAGCAATTTATAGTTCCTCCATTTGCAACCATCACTTGACACTCTAGTGTTGGGTATAAGAAGGAATTCAATTCCTTGGCTACCTTACAATGAATAAAATTATGGCTACTACCTTAATCAATAAACATTATTACATTTTTCTTCCCGATATGTCCTTCTATATTGAGAGTTTGAGGAGTGGTAATTCCTGCCAATGCATTACAGGATATGGTCAGGCTCATTTCTTATTTCTCTAGGGTTGGTTCCTGGTGTATATCCTCTTCTTTTTAAGTTTCTTGTTCATTTTCTTCCTCCTCTTCACAATCTATGTAAAATAATTTCCTCAACACACTTATGACCTTCAGTGTATTTGCTATCACAACTGTAGCAAACTTCTTTTTGCTCTTTTTTCTTCCAATTGTTTTGGTGTCAACCTTGTAGGTTGTGGAAGTCTAGGAGTAGCAACACTTCCATCTTTATATATGTGAGTGGTAGGCTTCATTGTCACCATAGTTTTACTTTCAATATTTCTTTCCAACCTGAATGCCTTCTCCAATGAATCAGGTTCCCAAAGGCGAACCTCATGTTGGATGTTATCCTTTAAAGTCCTTATGAATACATCAATCATGTGTTCCTCTGGAATATCAGTTACCCCTATATTTAATTTTTTGAAGTCCTCAATGTGCTCCACCATTGAACCCTTTTGTTTGAGATTTATCAATTGGCTAAAGAAAGTGTTACTCTTTGTATCCTCATAATGTGCTATCATTTCCTCCCTAAAAATTGACCAAATGACAATTTTTTTACGAGAGCAAAGCCATTGATACCATACAAAAAAAATTTGTTCTAAATATAAAGCTGCAATGCGTACCTTTTGTGCGTTTTGCACATTATGAAGATCAAAATATTGCTCCATATGTATTATCCATGTTACGGGATCCTTGCCATCAAACTTCCTTTTACTGATCTTTGGAATATGGTGGGTCTTCAATCCAACATTAGAGTTTAGGAAATCACGATTAGAAATTATTTTATTCTCATCTTGAGTTTCCTCTACTACCTTTTCGCCATTAGAAATCATTTTTTGTATCAACTTTGTCAAACCTTCCATGTCTGCCTTTAGATAATTCTTCATGTCTTCTGTTAGGGTCCTATATTTCATAAGATCTCAAGGTGATTGAGTCTATTCTATCTATTGGATTTCTTTTGTAAAATGATTTCTAATCTGCAAATAATTTTCAAAATAAATAAATAAAAAAGGGGAAATAACATAAAAAATCAAAAGAGGGTATATTTTATAAATAAAAAGATATAGGATATGAACCCCGTAAAAAGAAGAAAAAATAAATTTTGAAAGTGTTGCACATTCAAATGCCACTACTCTTAGTTTAGTTTACTTCTGCAAATAAATTGTGTGCAGCTTGTTCAAAATGCCACAATTCATGATGATCCTGCAATATAATCTTGATCATTCATGCCTTTAAATTTTATATTATGATAGTTAGTGAAAATAGATCTAGTCAAACCATTTAATCTTGGCATATCAGTAGTTAGGTAGAGAATAAAAATGATCTCATAAGTTTAATCTGAGCCATTAGAAGATATAAGGTTAGAAATAAGTTAGTTTGCTTATCAAAAGAAAATAAAAGGGTTAGAAAGCTCAAATGCACCCAATAAAGGAAATGAAAAATGTTAGCATGAATAAAAGGGTAGGTAGAATACTTTTCAAAATTTCTATAAGAATCATTATGCTTGTCCCTTAAAAGAGAACTATTAATTCTCTAGAAAAGAAGGAGAGACAAAGATTAAGAACTACTGAAGATGAAGACTTATGGAAATGTTCTTACTTGAAATAAGGAAGAGAAACTCATTAATTAACCCTTTTTTCCCTTCTCCCTCTTCATTCCTCCTTATCCTAACCCTTTTCCCCTTTGAAAACCCCCTTACCCCTTTAAAAAACTCTATGTTTTCATAAAAACACAAAAAAACCCACTTTTTAGAGTTTAAAGTGCAAATTTATTCCCCGACCCCACTTTGATTTGACCTCTCTGCATAATATATTACCTGACCCCACCATTCACGCGATGGCATAAATCATCTTCACCTTCTCACGATTTCATCACAAATTTTTTATATCTAACGGCTCGTGTGGCTTTTTGGCCCCCCTCCGCCATATGAATTTTATCACCGAGGGGGTCTGAAAAGGACTATATTGCAATACCACCTTGACCATGCGTGTCAGCCTCATATGAGTTCAGACCCCCCAAGCACAAAACAACAAACCATCATACCCCCCCCCCCTCGAAAACCATTTTTCAAAAACAGCTATTTCAGATGATTGTTACACCATGCACACATCACTGCCCATTTTCCAATTAAAAGCCCTCCCTCCATAGTGTCGATGATTCACTATCCATTAAATCTGTGCCCTTGAATGGAGATATAATTTTTTCCATTATTAAGCCCGCTTGCCTCCCTGCAAACCCTTTTTATAATTACAGGTTGTTTTATTTCGTTGTTGCAAGTCATTAATGAAACCAGAAGCACTGTAAGCTACGCACGATTCCACTGTTCTTCATTTGTTTCTTGCTCCTTGCATCTTTCTCCCATTTTCCCACTGTCATCCGTAGCCATTATGCCTCCCAAAGGCAAAGATTCCGAAGAAAATGTTAATCCCTTGATTTTTCCTCCTCAAGACCTCCATCATATCCCTATGGCTAACAGAGACTATCAAATTTATGAGACACTCCCTGATATTGATATTTTCGAGATGTATTGTTGGCTGGAAGACCAATGGATCAATAAAACTGATGAAATTTACCTCTGGGATTCCAATCTTCCGCAATATATTTTCCCTCCAACCCAATGTGCTCCCGATTTCATACGGAAATGCCATAGCATTAAGAAAGAAATTGAATTTGCCACCTAAAGAAGATCCTCTGGCCAAAGAAATTTCGAAAACAGAAGCAGAAAAGGCAAATTTGTTGAAACTCATCTTTGGACAAAGTACACAGCTGAAAAATATGGAGTCAAAGATGGAGAAATACGAAGCTGTCAACAAGATCAAAACACCCATGGATGTAATCCCCATTGCTACAGTCCCCATTGTTATTGTTCCCATTGCTACTACTTCCACTACAAGTACATCAGAAGGAGCTGAGAAGCTTACTCAAGCTGTTCAGAATTTATCTATTCGGACAGAAGAAATCAAAAAGTTGCAGGATCAACTAAACACGCTGCAACATCAGACAACAGTTTGAGAAAGTACACATGCAGTAGAACTACAGAGAGAAAAAGTACATATTGAAAGATTGCAAAAAGAAGTTAAAGATTCCTATCTTGGAAACACATTGGGATTAATTAAAGAGAACATATAGGGAGAAATATGGCCCAGTATCAAGATTATTTTTTATCAGAAAGAGTTATTAGAGAAAGCTCAAGAAACTATCAAAATTGTTACAAAGGAACTTGAAGAAATGCCTGCTACAGCTACTGAGTTAATTAAGTTTCTGAATTCTGAGGACAGTAGTGAACTTGAATATTTGGGTATTGAAGACAGGACAGCCACAATTTTGGAAATAAAGAAAATTATTACAAAGAAGAAATTGACTCTTCGGTTGGAAGAAAAATGCAGCAGTGTAAATGTTATAGTCCAACGTTTTTTCAACATACTAGAACCTTTGACCAGAAAAGGTTTGCCTTCATGTTAGTAATTAATGATAAGTTAATGCCTCTCGAAGACTGCATCCGCAAGCTTAAAGCGGTTGCTACTAATGCAGCTAAAGTTTCAAACATTTAGGGTACAACAACAGCAAAGCTCATACAAAGTGTTCTCCAGGACATATTTTTTATTTTGCATGAAATTAAACATGTCTTTTTAGTAAAACTCACTTTTACTAAATACACATAAATGGATGAAATCTACCGCAGGGTGATTAAAATATCCATCCCTGATGAAGAGCGATGGGAACAGTTGACTGATTTACTGGATTAAAACAGTAAAATTGACAAAGGAAAAGATCTATTAGATAATCAGCCAACATGTCAGCAAAAGGTGGTCCATGTCTTAACTATTCCACTAAAACAACATTTCAATTGCACAGCACATCTCACCGAGCCATAATTCAGCCACAGTTAGAGTTTTTAATTCACAATTTCATTAAGAAACTCTATTATTATATTAATCTTGTGTAAATATTTTTTTATAAATACTTCATCAGTTGAAGTATCAAAGTGTCGATGGATTGATATCAGAATAATTATTGTCTTTTGGAGCATTGTAATCTTTTCAAGGCACTGGAGCATTAATAATAAACATACCATTCACAGGATTCTTGTGGTTTAAATACTGGTGATGTTTTTCTTCTGTAATTTTGTTTCATTGTTATCTTTCACTGTAATTGCCTAAATTCTAATTGTAATATAGAAAGTGTGATGAATAGGATTTACTTTTGAGTACCTTGTTCTGGCTCTTTTTACAATCATTATGTTTTCTACTGAAGGTCAAACTAAATAATTCTGAATTTCTCTTTAGTTCTGTTGAATTTTCATCATATTTATGTCATAAATCCACTTATAAACTCAAAGAAACAGTAAATATTCCTAGATTTCCCTGTGTTTACTATGTTAAAAAGTTGATGCAACTGTCCAGTAATTTTATGACTCCATTACCCAATAGACATTAATCCATTGAACACAATCAATTTCCGGAAACCCAAAACAAATTCAAAACTCAAGTACAATCCTAACTAGCCTAAAACTTATTTAAACAAACCTATATCTGAAAGAGAGAGCCCTCTCTGAATCTAGGAAGGCTAGGTCCTGGGTTCCAAAGTTGGTTTGATGTTGGCCTATGTCATTAGTTCTCACAATCTCTTGGAAATTACAGAACGCTAACATCTTCCATGTTGCCTTTCATTTTTTCATCGATCTTAGAATCCATGCCATCCATATTAGCTTCCATGCTATTCTTCAAACCATCCATCTTAGCATCCATGTCTTTCTTCAAACCATCCATCTTAACTTTCGTGCCTTTCTTTAAACTACCCATCTTATCTTTCATTTAATTTTTTGTTACTCTTTGCGAGAGCGAAATTTGTTGCACTTGGTCGTATAATTGTAATATATCATGTTGCACTTCTTCCTCTTCATGGTTCATAGTAAAGCCTTATGGGGGCTTAATGGGTTTTGAATTATTTTTAGGGGGCATTTTAGAATCCAATATTGATATCTATGCTTCAATATGCCCCTGGAATCACTTCAAACTGATTTTTCGAACAAGACTTACGCAATTAAAAAAAAAAATACACACTGTTTTCTTGCTTTTGAGGAGCTCGATATTGAAACTGATGTATCTTTGTAATTTCAGATCCCCAATATTTTATCTTTGACCCTTTATTATCCATCTAAATATGTTTTCCAATGTCACAGGTCCAACCTGATTTGGATTCTTCAAGACAAAGCTATGCCCAATCTCCCACAATGACCTAATTATTGACTGGTTCAGTAGAGCGAACTTGTATGGTGTGCCACGTGTCACTATTTCCTCCTTCGGATCTGAAATCGATACACAAGAAACTACAATCTATTTACTTTCAGCCACATTTTACATAATTCCAATCTGATGCTTATAGAGAGAGTTATGACGATTTTCCCAAGGTCATATATTTGAGATGAAATTAGGGAGCCTGCAAAAACCCTAACTTCCACAGATCATATCTCTGAAACTATTACGAACCAAGATATCAAATTTTTACACAAAGTTCCTCAGGATTTCTTCGCAAATATGTTTTTATTTTAGCTTATGAACCTTCGTAGAAAAAAAGTTATGGGGAAAATTTCACGATGACCTGTTTGGAGCAGCGAAACCCTAGAATCCAAAGCTCTGGTACCAAATGTTATGAAACCAGCTCACAAAATAGAAGAAAAAAGAGATTAATGACTTAGAAATCAGCCTCTTCGAGGAGGAAATTTCCTTTACATTACATAAATGAACAATTCTTGTATGATACAAATGACAAAACCTCCTTTCTATATATAGGAGTCCATGGGGTCACAATATAATCCTAGCCGGCCTAACAATAATAATGTAAGGGCACAATAATAACAATATGGGGTCTACAGGGGTACAAAAATAACAATAAGCGACTACACTAGTATTATAGGGACCTAACAAAATATGCAGGATCCTCTATGATAGCCTTAAACCCCTATGAAAGAATTAGCTCTAACCACCACATTTCTCCATCTCTAGGATTTAATTAATAATAACGTTGATACTTAGGCACTAGGAGCCAATCAAAATAAATTGAAGCTTCAATCCAAGCCATCCAGGCCCACAACACCATATACAAATGACATATATTTGTACTCTCAAAAGGGTGTTTACAAAATCTGGCTAATAGTACAATTATGCATCCTTCAGTCTCTTATCAAATTCTTCCCACCTTAATCTACTACCTTCAAATGCACCTTGTTTTAACTGCTCAATATTTTTGGAACAAGGTTTAGGATTCTTCTTCAGACATCGTGCACAATAGTCATCCTCTCTAGATACCCAAGGAAGTTACCATATGTTCTAACCACTACTACAATAGGTTAAGACTCCCCTCAGATCCACAATTCCTTGTTTTCTTGGTTTGTTGGTACAACCTCATAGTCTAATTTCCACTTTATTTGATTTTGAACAAATGAGGTAAATTTTTTTATTTAGATGTCTCCCACATAGGGTGAGAGATTAAAATTATTCTCTCCATACCAAATAATTTTTTACAACTATTGCTCTGCAAAGTTACTATGAATGAAGGTCTCTAGAAAAGTCATGGTAGTAGTCATTTCATATTGCTAATTTTATTTAATTGTTGATAATCGAAAAATAATGTGTTGCTCATGAAGAAATAAGGGGTAAGAATGGGAATTATTTATACAATTCAATAATTCATGTACGAGATCGTACATCATCTCCTTTTCCTTTTGTAGCTCCTGAAAATTCCCGCACTTACTTTTGTTCCTTCTTCCTTTCCTCCACTTCATCCCATATAGACTTCTAGAACATTCGCTCTTATGCCCAAGCCTGCTTAATATTGTGAATGACTATCCTGTGTTCAGTTAGTTGGACTATATCTTCTTGCAATGATAGAGATAATTGTTTCCAATTATTTAATTTAGAAAATAAAATCCCTGTATCAAAGTTTCCATCCTTCTCAAATTTGGGTTGCACTGTCTCGACTGCTGGTACAGTATTGTCATTGATATATTTTTGTAAATTCTCCTCTATTTCTTTCTTCTCTTCTTTTTCCACCTTAGATGTTGGTTCTTGTGTGACAGCAACGTCATTGGAGGTTCTTGTGTACCATCCAGTTGATTTTCCACGGGATTTTCTTCCTTAGCTATTGGTTCTTGTGTGATAACAACAACATCGACAGGTTCTTATGTACCATCGACTTGTATTTCATCTTGCATAATTTCCATGTCTTCCCACTTAGGTCAATTTTTTATTCCAACCGAGACAAACTTTGACCTTTATATATCATCCCATGCAGACCAAGTTTTCCTAAAAATCTCCCCACAAGCTTCACACAACATATTTTTAGTATTTTTAGTTTTGAAGGGCAAGGAGGATGCACTCATCATTCTAAGAACCTAGACAAGAGTATCTAATCCTAAGGGTTCTTCACTGTAAGTTCTCTTTCGTTAAACTTTAAGTTGTTCTCTTACTTCAACATTTTCTTTCTTTAAACTAGCAAATTGTTGAGACAAAGGATCAATTTTGGACTTATCAGGAGGAGGTATGCTGAGATTTTTCCATTGAGCTCTTTCTACTTCTCAATGGTGGTATTCTCCTTTAGCTTATGAATGTCAACTAACATTTTGGATGATTGGGTTGGTCATGTTGTCACCGAATACCTAACCCTTATTTTTGGAAATCAACCACCCATAGGTTTTTTCAATGATAATTTCCTAATTCTTGTCCTTGGAGGTTTCTTTTCTTCAATTGGGTAGGATTCAAATTTTGAGATCCCCAATTTTCCATTGGTTATCAACTAGTGCATCAGCATGGATTCCCTCAATAGGTGTGTCAACATGAGAGTCTCTAGAAGGAGAAATTTTAGTGTTAGTACCATCCCTAGTATGTTTTCTTTCATCTTCCATCCCAACATCCTTGTCGTGTTCCTTAATTTCTTCTTTTGATTAAATCCTAAATTATTCTCTGCCAAATATTCAATCTAAGCCTTGAAAGAGGTCATAAATCCTATCAACGCTCTTCCTTATTGTCCAATGCATCAATAATGAAAATTTTAATCACCCATGATTTGTTATGAATATTTATGGGTGCTTTTCTTGCCAAAAAGAATTGACCATATGCTTCAATTATTTTAGCAAGAAGTAATGCATGTTGACCAATTTCCTATGGCATAGATGGGCCAACAACATGAAGTGATAGTTGAAAACTATCCCAAATCAATCTTCACAAGTAATATCTTTGTGAAAAAAGTATGCTACATCCTCCCATGGGTGTGGCAGTGAAATTGTTTCTATGCCTCTACCATTTTTCTTGATTTGTTCACCCTCTCTCAAAAAAATTGTCTTTTCTATTGAAACAAACATTTTCCTATTGAACTAGCTTACTCTAGTCTAAGGTAAATCTATTACTTGGGAAATTAATTCTCTTGTAATTTCAATTTATATTCCTCTTATAGTCGAGCTATGTTCTTTCAAATTTTGTGTGAATTCGAGAATATTGGCTTCATTAAATCCCTTCCACTTCTCAAAGTACGCCAACCACCCATAATTTTGAAAAATCCTCTATGCTTATGAGTAATTATGCAGTAAGTCAGTCAAGACTGGTTCATGATGCACAACAACTCCTCCCATGGTTCTATCTAGGTGTTGTTGCAATCACAACATATGTGGCATGCAAATTGTTGTTGGGAAGAAGAATGTTGAGTTTTCAAAAATTGGCAAGGTTGGTACTGAAAAGGTGTCATAATTGGAAAGTAATACTATGATATATGGATGGATCACAAGAGATTGGGTCAAATTAATGTCAATGGAAAGGCAATAAATTGTGGGATTAGGAGTGTGTACATGCATGTCGAGAATGTGGTATGTCAACACATGATGTATGTCCTAGTATTTTTGTCGTGGCACATAATGTATCGTACAACAATATGATGTAAACCCCCGGATATCGTCCTCAACCATCGTGGCAGGTGGGTCATGTCACTCAAATCGTAGTGATGCAAGCAAATGAAAGAGAGGCATACCTTTCGAATGCTTATCATATGGTGTAACCATGCAACTAATTGTGACAATTATGACGTGACGATGCCAACTTAACAAAATGTATAGTGCTGGAAAAATTCATGGCAAGCGACATCGATGGGCCCCTTTAGAAAAAAATGTTAAGGTTTAGCTGTGTGGTTACAACAAAACCAATGTTCAATAAAAACGTAAGAAAATGAAAGTGCCCACAGTGTTAAGTTCAATGTATTAGTAATCAATGTAATGGAAGTTGTAGCAAAATCTGAAAAATTGCATGTGAGAGCTATTATTGTTAGGAAAAAGGATATATAGTGCAAATGAAAGTTGAAACAACTTCCAACATAATGGTGCCCCAAATTTGTTTTCATCATTATATTTATTTTATTTTATTTTAATTTTCTTGTGTGTGTGTGTGACTGAAATAAACTAAGAAGTTGGCGGTGCAGGAAGATGCTAGCCCGCCTGAACAATCTCAAGATATAAATTTGAGACAATGTGAGAAAATGGATCCTTAGAAATTGGTTTGTGATACAACCAAATATGGTATCCATTATCGAGTAAATATATTTTTAATCTGTCAATGGTTGTCACCTTAACAACCCCATTTTAAAAAATTGTGTCTACTTCATAAGGACCTAGCCACCTAGTGCAAATATTTCCTTTGAATTCTTTGAACCTTGAGTCATATAACAATGGTCATTCACCTTTTTGAACTTCCTTCTTCTTAATAAACTCTTCATGCCACTTGGAAAATTGTTGATGAATGATAGTGGTGCATTATATGGCAGTGAATCACATTTCATCTCGTTCATTGAGCTAGTCCAAATGGTGTCTTTGTGCTATAGATAAATCCAATTCACTTCTAAAGTAATACTGAATGTCTTGATCTCAAACTCACTAGGAAAAATAATACTCTTGTCATACACAATCTCATCTGGATAGAAACCCGTTTTGTTCCCCCATGTTGTCCTATAAGCCCAAAGTGCCTCTAGGAGTCTCTCAGCCCAATCTCGATAGTGACTGGCCACTATCTTAGTAATAATAACCTCAATGACTTTATTTGTACTCTCCACCTATCCATTATCCTATGGTAGGTAATTTGAAGTGATCCAGTGGCGAATATTGTACTTCTTGATGAGATTTTCAATCACAGTGGGAAGTACTATGGCCCTCCATCTGTAACTATCTCTCTTGACACCCCATAATGAACAAATATTTCCTTGAATAATAAGTATAAAAAACTTGATCAGTGGCTCTGGTGAGTTCCTTGGCCTCGACCCAGTTGGTTAAATAATTTGTAAAAACTGGAATGTGGGACTTCTAATGAGATGGGGGATTAATAGGGGCCACAAAATCAAGAGTTAATTTTTGAAAAGTCTCTCTAACCAACTGGTTTTTTAAATGGAATATTATCTAATTAGATAGGTTGGCCCATCCTATGGCAATTATCACACCCTTTTTCATATTTCTTATCACCCTGTAATATTGTGGGCCAAAAGTATCCCATAGAAATCACTTTGTGACATATTATCTTATCAACAAAGTGTGCACCACAAGGCTCATCATGGAAAGCCTTTAAGATATTGTGAGCTTCATCTTCCCTCACGAACCATTGGATCTCAAGATCATGCCCAATGTTTAATATATAGCCATCCACCTAGGAATATTGACGCACGAATGATATTTCACTTTTCTCTATGAGAGAGGTGGTACAGGAGCCTTTTTGAAACAAGATAATTAGCAATATCTACATACCACATTGAGTGAATAGATACTACCAAAATGTTCTCATCTGGAAAGGAATCTTAATAGGTAAATTGTCACTATTATTGGTAAGCCTAAAAATAAATTCAATAATGACATTATCTTTTTGAGGTTTACCTATAACAGTAATATCAAATTCTTGTATAAAAAGTAACCACCTAGTGACTCTACCATTAGTAACAGGTTTATTAATTAGAAATCAAATGGCGGAGTGGTTAATATGTACAAAAACCTGGTAGCCCTTAATATAATGTCGAAACTTATTGATATCATGCACAACAACAAGAAAAACATTTTTAGTTACCATGTAATTTAGTTTTGCAGAGGTCAAGTTCTTGTTGATGTAGTAGATGGCATCACATTTTTGTTCTGCCTACTATTCTAACATGGCTCCAATAGTGGTGTCAAAGGCATTTGTAGAAACATGGAATGAAAAAATCCAACCAGGTCCTCATAGGATAGGAGCTTTGGACACACCTTTATAAACTTGTAAAATCATTTTGGCATTAATCTGTCCATATAAATTATGCATCCTTTGCAAGTAACACAAGTAATGGATATGTAAGTTTAGAGAAATTTTCAATAAAATTCCTATAATAAACCACATGTCCTAAGAATTTGTGTACCTCTTTTTGTGTTTTTGGAGGGGTAATTTTCAACACTACTTCAACTTTTGTCAGATCAACTCATATCTCTGCAGAATAAAGATAGTGTCCAAGTACAAATATTTTTTTCATTAGCATATAACACTCGATGCTTAAACAAAGATTAATTTGTCTACACCGGGTCAACACTTTTTCATGATTAGCTAATGTTACATCAAATTTATCTCCATATGGGGTAAATTCATCCATGTAGATATCAACATAGTCATTAACCAAATCTGAAATATCCCTAACACAAACCATTGGAAGGTAGCAAGCACATTACAAAGTCCAAAAGAAAGGACTCAGTATGAAAATGTTCCCTAGGGGTAGGTAAAGGTAGTTTTATCTTGATTTTCATGGGAAATATGGATTTGGTTGTATCCCATAAGCCCATCAAGAAATGAGACAAAATTCTTATTATGCATGGTTTCAAGAACGTAGTTAATAAAAGGTAATGAGAAGTGGTCCTTATGTGTGGACTGATTTAATTACCTATAATCAATGCAAATCCTCCCCTTTCCATTATTTTTTGGCATAATGACTAGTGGGGATACCTACTGGCTATCAGATAATAGGTAGATGAAATTGGCATTCAACAAATTTTGGAGTTCCTTTTTGAAAATTTCATTTATATTTGGGTTCATTCATTGTTTTGGCTGACACGTGTGATGTAGATTATCCTTGAGTGAAATATGATGGGTGAATAGATCAGGGTGGATGCCCTTCATGTCCATGTAATCCCAAAAAAAATCCTCCTTTTGTTCTCGCAATAGTTGTATCAGTTGTTATGATTATATGAGAGATAGATTTGGATTGATATTTAGGGTCTTTCAAGGCTCAATCTCAATAATAATTCTCTTGGAATTTTGGATAATTGATATCTCTTTTATAGAAATTGCATCACTATGATTGTCTTGATTGGGTTCATCCATTATGGTACTAAGGAATAGAAAAAATTTCAGCGTAACATAGTAAGGGTCACTAATGAAATTGCTGATAGTGTCGTCCTTTGTTTCATCCTTAAAGCAAAGAGCCTTACCAATTGTGAGAAGTGGTTGCACACCATCTTCTAGCTCAAATTCAACCCACACGGGGCTTTCATATTCAATGCTTGGTTTGGTTGGGGGATAAAGGAAGATATTCTTCGTGGTATTCCCATCAGATATTGTCATAACCCTGGACTTGAAATTGATAAATGCATCAACAGTGGCTAGCTAGGGCTACCCAAAATTATGGAATGTCCTCTTACGCTAGAATTTTGTTGCAACACTAAAAATTTAATAGGGTATTCCCAATAATCCATAGAAATTACAACTTCCTCTAGGATCCCTTACGGTCGAATTTTAGATCAATTAGCCATATAGTAGGGGTTGTCTTAAATCAATGAATTCAAGCAACTCAAGGGCTTCTCTAGTCATATTGTTTATTATAGTGCCCAAATCAACCAACATGTTTGGAATAGTCATTTTTCCAAGGTGAACAATTATTGTTGGATTCCAAGGATCATCATATCTAATAGGCAGGGTATTTCCCAATATTATTTCTAACAATTTTCCTAGCACATGAACAGTGGGAGGATCTTGAGGCTTCCGAACAGGCTTTTAACACACAATTCCCTAACTATTTTTGCATAGATCAGAACATCTCTGATGACTTGTAACAAGGGAACCTTGACATACATGTTTTTCAACTCCTTTAAGATATCAAACTCAGGAAGTGGATTAGTCTTGGCTATAACCAATTTCCTGGGAAAGGGTGGATTTAGAACTATTTCAATAGTAATGACAACATTAGCAATTAGAAAAGGTTCATCGAATGTTCTTCGAGTAACAACAATGTTGGATACTATAGGATTTTCAACATGCTTCTCTTTTAATGTCTCCTAAATCGAAGCTTCTTTTTGGGGTGAATTCCCTTCGTCGTGTTCTATAATGACAAGGGAATCTTTAAAATTTACTACTTCTCATGACTTACATTTAACAAAGGAGATGCAGTAAGTAGGTACTATTGGAGCTTCAACTCACTACACTACCTTATTATTTGGGTTTGCATTGGATTTCATAGGTAATTGAACTTGTATGGGAGGATTTATAAGTCGTGCATTCAACGAGAATTGCAGTTGTTGTTGTTGCATAGGAATTTGTGTAGATATAGGAAATTTTCCCAAGACAGGGGCTCCATGCCATCCTTGAGGCCATGGGAATGTTTTGTTTTGAAGAGAGGACCATTGTGGACATGTTGTAGGGCATTGAATTGGAGGAGGCCTAGGAAAATTTCATCAAGTTGTTGGGTATTATATTAACTGCATCACCTGGTAAGAGTTATACATGTTAGTACAAGTATTAAAGGAATATGATGGATCTTGTGTTATACCCATCGATAGAGATTTCCATGGCTTCTTGGAGCCAAATAAAGTATGTTGGCTCAATCTCCTCACTATATTCTTTAAATATTTACTTTAATGCTAGGAGTGATGGGAAAAGCTTTGTTGGATGAATCTACTCACATATTCCATAAGCCTCTACATTGTTAAGTGGGAATTCTCTGAGAGGGTGATTTTTCATATAATTTGAGCATAACATTGACAATGATTTCACGCTTTTAGCCCATTTTTATTTGCCTACAAAACATTCAATAGTGAAGAGAAATAACAAATGATATCCATCTTAAAAATTTTAAATAAGTTACCAGTTTCTTCTCTATATACTTCACCATTGGTTGAATTTTGTATTCTACAGAAGCATCTCAGGCCAATGTTTTTTTCCTTTATGATCCCCTTCAACTCCTCAAACAAAGTGCCACAATATCATCGAAAGGTTCCTTCAAAATATCTCCTTTCCCCATGAGGTTCGACATATCCACACAGTCATCTCTTATTCCTTGAATCAGAATAGTCTTTAGAATATATTTATCCAAATCATTGTGCTTAGACCTATATAAATTATTTTTTGGGCGCTTAACATAGTCTTCCAAATACATCTTCTTATTTTTTAGTCATCCTGAAGAGTTATCCCCCCTAATCTTTGGTTCTACAATATTCTTGATACTTTTCTAGGAAAGTCTTTTTCATTTTGTCCCACGAATAACTGATCTCACCACCAAGGCCCATAAACCATCTTAATTCTACTCCCATTAAGGTGGCAGGAAAAAATTTCAACTTATGGGAATTTGTATTATAATCATAACTTCGACACAGAAAGTCATATGTAGTATAATCATAACTTCAACACATAAAGGCATCTGAAGTAGAATCATAACTTGGACAAAAAAATTCAAACTCAAAGAGGAAGGTGTCCAAGTATTCACTAATTAAGCTATGAAAATTCAAAAGAGATGAAAGAGGAATGTTTTTCATAGGAGCATGTTCAGTAATATTCCCAATAAGGAATTAAAAAGTGGTAATTATGTCCTTTGCATTTGTATTCGCCATCCAATTCTGTAGAAAATTTTAGAGATGTTCTAACACTTCTTCAAATACTTGTTTTCCTCCAACAAGTCTCCATCACTATAAAGTTTCTATTGATGACTCCTCAGGGTTCCTTATAACACTTCCCAAATCTAGAACAAATTTATCAAGGGGTTTCTTGTCCTACAAACATAGATCTTCTTACTCTTAATTTTTCCTATATTTTTATCCGTGTTCTTCTAATATGTATTAATATTCAATGTATTCTATTGATACATATGTTTCAACATGCATAGGAGAGATTTGTATATTTTCTTCAAATGGCTCATAGGTAACTTCTGCATCCAAAGCAGTTCATCCTTGGGACTATGTCCTCTAAAAAATTGTACACAAGGTGAATGACTTGTAGGGTCATATTCTTCAATTTTTTTACATAGAAGCAGATGATTATGCTCCCACTTTTGAGGCTATTTTCTATATGAATTTCACTCGTACCAACTCCTGATTCTTTCCTCCATGACATCTTCATCCTGTGGGGTTAGTATTTTTGGGGGCACTACATTTATCTTCTCTTATATTCATGCATCCTACATAACATGTCTTCAATATATCAAAAGAGATGATTTCAAATAAATATCTGCGCCTCTAATAACCTCCCTAGAAACAACACTAAAATATCGGGGGTTTTTATGATCTTCACAATGTAACCTCACTAACATGAATTGTTAACCAGGTAGGGTTTGTTTATTTCAAATTTATCACGAACAGTATATGCAAGCAACATTCATTAAATAACACTAACTATTCCCCAAGACACGTGATGCTTCCTCAACAAGAAATCAACCCTCAAACAAGCCCAATGTTACTATGACTATTCACAATTGCGTGAATGAAAATCAATTCAATGTTGCGAATAAATATCCCAATGTTAAACTTTACACTTTCATAAAAGAAAACCCTTTACACACAGTTATGGAAATGGAAATCACACTTGCATAAATAAATGAGCACTCATCTACTTTGAACCACACTCGTAGAAAGGAAATAACTCTCACAGAAATCAAGTCCTCACTTGCATGAAATAACTCAACCACAACCACACAATTACTAGTTCTTATGCTTCCAATTTAAAAATGGAATCGTCTAAAACCACAACCACTATGTTAACGCAAATGCTACTATTGAGATGGAATCAATGACAGAGGGCTGGAAATAATAAAGGAAAGTTGTAACAATCTAGTGCAATGGCACCACACACAATATTTGATATCAACAATTAACGTGTAGTATCAATATTCTACAACAACAATCTATCTTGAGATGCATAATGAACCATAAAAATCTAAAACAAAAAGCATACATGAATTTTGAATAAATCATAATGGTATATAGTAGCAACTAATCAACATTGTAACAGATTCAAATCATAGTAACCTATAATAACACTAAATCAGCATTAGTAACATACAAACGATATGTATTTATTCTATGATGGATAAAATGGAATGTTAGTATTCAAACCTTCTACAAGCTAACATAATAGATTAGTAACAGTAGTACCTTAATACAACAAGAAATTTGTAGCAATGATAAAACATAATTACAAGAATCAAAACCTCAACATAGAATAAAATAAATATAGTAACTATGCTACCTCTATGTACACACAACAATCCCTGCTAAAGAGAAGGGCCCTTCCTTCTTAGTAGGGAGCTATAAAAACATAAAAATCACAACTCAACACCACAATTCACAAGGAAAACCATGAACTTGCTAAGAATTGCATTAATTCTAAAAATAAGATGTACATATGCACAGTTCAAAAAAATAATGTCAACCCCCTTTTCGGGGAAGAGAGATATTTCTTATAAGTTTGGTTACCTACTCCAATCTTGCTACAAATCATGATGAAAAACCATGAGAATATTTTGATTCTCAAGATATTTGAATAATAGTAACTGGAGGTATTTTATACAAGAATAACAACAAATTAATTGCAAATAATATCGATTCCACAATGATTTCCTCGTTTTAAAAACTTGTTAGAAGTTGGGAATCATAAATGTCACTAACAAATTCACCATATTGTAAATAAAATTAAATTCCCCATTGGCACAGTGGTCCAAGTTGACCTTGTTGAGTACCATTGTATATGTCTCCACCCAAAAATAGCACTAAGAATTGCATTAGTGCAAAACAGAGTATCAACATTGGAATGACAACAGAGCTAGAAGTCATTGGCTTGGTGTAACAACATCATAGAATCCTAGAAAAAAAAAATCACAACATCTAGAATAGGGGAATAACAATGTTCTATCCAACAAGGTCATCTTGTAAACATTCTTCTTCGTCATTTTGTTAGTAAAAACACCCAAAACAACTACTTTCTCATCAATTGCAAGAAAAAATACATACGTTAGAGTGACATGAGAAAATGGAATACCTCGGTTTAAAAGATAAATGAATAGATAAAAGGATGTGATTGTGGAAGGAAAATGTTAATTTTGCAGCTCAATGACAAATTCCAATCATGGGACTAAATTCCTCTTTCCAAGAAGACCAATTTTGACCTTGGAAGCACTAGATTTGGCCAACAGAAAGTGTATTTTTGAAATGAAGCCCACATGTGCACAAAAGGACAGGTCGGCCCTAAAATAAAATTGGACACCCTTGAAAGCCTATAAATACAATTCAAGTGACACTCGTTTGGACTTATTCTTCTCTCTTCTTTGGCTTGTTTCGCACAAGTCTGAAGTGGGTTTGTGGAATTTGGTTCGTACATGTCTAAAATTGCAGGGTACGAAGCTCACACGTGTGATTAGAGTTTTTGGGTTTGAGTCACAGGGTTGACACAAGAAATTTTTGGATGCAACCACATGCATACATGCCTATCCATGTGGTTAGAAAGCTTCAACCACATGCATGACCCTCTCTCCATGCGGCTGGGACTTGGGGTTTAATTTTTACAGGTGACCATAGTTAACCGCAGATTGGGAAAGGTAATTATGATGGGTAGTGTTTCTAAGATCATATTTTTGGATATTCTTTGGTTGTTTTTTACTAGATAGTTTTTTATTTCCTCATTGTACTCTATTGAAAATTTTATGACAATCTAATAGAAGATAATTTCAAAGGGTTTTCCCCCTTGTGGAGTTTTTCCCTAATCTTTAACCAAATTTGTGTCTCTTTTTGATGCGTTGATTGTCTCCTATTGTCATTGCATGAATGTTTTGTCTTTAGTTACTATTGATTGATGAAAATAATTAACTTCTATTGGAAGATTTCTAATTGAAGAATTGAATTAGGCTAAAGTAATTGAAACATCATAGAACAATGGTAAAACTAACAAAAAAATGGTCAAAAAGGTAAGGTAAAGGTCGTGAGAAGGATGAAAATTCTTGAGCCTAACATCAACCAACTCTCGTGCATCTGAAATTTCTACCACCTTATCAATTGACAAAAAATTTCATGAATTGCTTTCCCTTTGCTTAGATTTTGGTGAATTTATTTGAATGCAATTACTTGATTCCCTATATTCAGGAAATTATTTGTGGATTGACTAATTTAGATGCATCTGGGGAGTATAACTAGGAATCAGTATAGTATGGATTTAAAAAAATTCAACTGAGATCCATTTTGTGTGTATTGAATAGTAATTATCATGTCAACAATTCGTGTGAAACATAGTTCGCATGCAACTTCATGAATTGTTGTATGTAGCTTTTAAAATGGGTTGGTTGAAGCTTTTTAACAACTTCAACATTCACAAATTATATTGTTTTCCTCCACTATGTTAATTAGAAGATTTACAGTTTTACATCCAATTTTGAGGTGATAATAAACTCATGGTAAGACAAAACCATAGTGCATTGAAGGAGAGTAAAAAATAGATCCTTTTACAGTACTTTTTTATCATCTTGTTCTCATAATAATCCTTAGTACACTTTTCAATTATGAGATAATGATTGTAGGTTGAAAAGGTACCATTCTTATTTCAAGAATGAAGCATTTACTTTAATGATGACTTATCAAAGTTTAACCTTGAAAATAGAACATTGTCATACCATCAGGTTGCACTTTCTGAAATGATGTTGTAGTAGTCTCATTGAAACTTGTAGAGGACTTATGAACTTATGAATGTCTTGTCATAAGCCTACTTGTTTCCTTATAAGCATAAGTTAATGTAAGATTTATTTTTAGTTTTCAAACATAGCATGTTAATGATGTCCTATTTTTCTACCAGTTTGTATAGTATGTAATAGAGTAGAAATTAGGTTTTGAAAAATGAATTAGGTCTAGACTTTTAGCAAGTAGAATGTTAGGCTATAGGTCTAAGTTAGGAATGAAATGGATTTAGGCTAGGGTATCTTTATGAAAAAAGTTACAATGACAAATAAATATATAATAGGAAATATAGTGGAATGATATAATGGTAATAAATTAGGATGCAAATGTAGTATGTTATTTGCTTTAAGAATTGGAAAATTTTGAGGTTTTAACCATAAAAATTTTGAGGACTATGGCACAAAAAATATATTATTATCGTCAGCTTTTAAATGAGGATTTTTCAACATAATTTGAAATCATTAAGAAAAAAATCTTCCTAACATGTATTACCATTGTAATGGTGATACTTGTTTCCTTCAATTTTCTTCTTTGACTTTTTCTAATACTCATGGAATAATTTATTTTTTATGGACTTATGTCTTTAGTAGGTCATAATCTTGTCTTATTTTGGAGTTTGGAAGGATTTAGCCACCCTAAATAGGCCTTTGTCTTCTTTTTTTCTGGAAATTTGAATGGATCGTTAACTTCTTTGGAAATTCCTCCATGTTCTTCTCATGAAATGAGAACAATAATTATTCTTTATAATTTAGCATGTTCATTATCTCTTTGTATAAGGACACTAATTAGAGATTTTTTTAATTAGATATTCAATTGTACAAATTTTCATGCAAATCCTTTGAGCGCATTCATGAAAATTGAAAACTTATTCTGGAAAGTATTCTCCTTATCAATCAATCCTCATTAAAAATCATTAACAATTTTGGAAATAGAAATGAAACCAACGGGTATATCTTTTATTTATAATTTTATGATTAGCCAATTGTTTGGTTTTTTAACGAAAATTCATGTTAATGTTGTGTCAAGAACCTAGATTTTCACAACTAAACTTTCTTAATATTTTTTCATTTCACACACACACACACATACACACATATATAATTATTTTTGGAAAATAATTTTAAGATTGAAGAAGGGTAGGCGTATTTTTTCTTGTACCTAGAACTTCCATCTTGACTTGTTGAAATAATAAGGGCATAAATTCTTAATGATTTAGCGGTCATTGACCATAAATGAAACTACTTATTTTTCAATTGTATTTATCCTAATTGATCCATTTTTCAAATACTTCATATGGGCCAAGCCAGTGAGTGGTGAATTTTCCTTTGAAATATTTGAATTTGGGATCAAAAAGCAAAGATAGTCACCAACTTTGAAGTCTTTTTTCTTAATGAACCTATCATGTCATTTTGGTCATTTTTGTTTGATTAAATTAGTTTGTTGTAATGCTTAATCTCATATAACTCATTTAACAACATGATTGTTACCATTTCTGCTTTTATTAGATATAACCCTAATTCAGTTGATAGTATGAATGTTTGTACTTGAAATTCAATGGAAAGAATGATCTTCTTACCATATATCAATTCATAAGGAGTAAATCTAGTAGTACTTTTCTAAGTTGTTCTATAAGTCCACAAACCCTCTAGAGACCTTTTTGACCAATGCTTTCGGTGTAGTTGGATTGTCTCTGTCATGATTGTCCCAAAAGTTTTGTTGGTTGATTCCATCATACCATTGACCTATGGATGATAAAGATTGGACTTCTTATGATTTATCTTGTACTTTTACACTATGTATTGCACAAGTTTAGAGATAAATTGTGCTCCTTGGTCAGTGACGATTTCTTTGGGGAATCCAAATATTACAAAAATATAATTAAAGAGAAAATTAACCATTGATTGTTCTGAAGATCTTGATATTGCTTTTGGTTATTCCAACTTGGTGACATAATCAATACATACTAAAACGTATCTTTTTCCTTTTTATATAGGGTTTATAGGACCAATGAAATGTAAAGCCCGTTTTTCAAATGACTCTATGAGAACATTAGTCTACAAGAACATTTCTTCAGAAGGTACAAGTTGGCCTATCCACTAACAGTTGTCACAACATCGAAAATATTTCTTAGTATCTTTAAAAAGGTATAGCCAATAGTAACCTTGATGAAGTATCTTATAGTAATTTCTCTATTTGTGAAATTCCCACCACAAGGTTTATCATGACAATATTTTAAAAATTTTAACATTTCATTTTCTCTTACACATCTTCTAATTACAAAGTTAGGTCTTGTGTAAAAGAGATTTCCTTTAATCCAGTAATATCTAGCACTCTATTGATTATATTTTTATTTTCTTTTGATGTGAAATAGGGTGGTAACTTTATTGAAGACAAGTAATTTTCCACATCAAAAATCCATGGAGTTCTAACAAATATAGAAAACAAATGTTTATTTGAAAAATTATCATAAAATGTGACAATATCATGAGGGTTATTAAGGCATAATAGAAAGTATACCACTTGGTTTTACCTTCCAGGATGATTTATGATAGTGATATTGAAGTCTTAAAACAATAATAAACATCTTGTTACTCTGCCATTAGTAATAGGTTTATTCATTAAATAATTGATGGCAGAATAGTCAATATGGATAAAAATTTCATAGTCGGTGATACAGTGACAAAACTTGTTCATTACATGGACAAATGCCAACATTTCTTTCTGAATAATAGTGTAATTGAGCTCAATAGCAGTTATATTTTTGCTAAAATATAAATTTCATAAGTCTTAAGGTTTTTCTTTTGACCTAATGTTGCCCTTATTGTTGTATCAAATGCACCTATAGAAATATGAAATGGAAAATCCCAATTAGGCCATCTTAACACTAGTGTTGTAAATAGTTATTCTATAAGCTTTTCAAAATAAATTTGGAAGTTGTCATTCTTATAAAATTCAATATCTTTAGAAATAAATTTGAACAATAACAAGGCTATTGTGCTAAATTTTCAATGAATCGATTATAATACCCCAAATAATCTAGGAAACTTATATCTCTTTGACATTATGGAACTAGTAATTTATAAATGATTTCAATCTTGGCTAGATCTACTGTTATTCCTTTAACATATATATAATGTCCCAATACAAACCTTTTTTTAATAGCATAAAACATTTCTATTTGTGAAGCGACATATTGGTCACTATGAATCTTTTTAGAAATTTTTCTTACTTAATCAAAGACTGTTCAAAAGTATCTCCATATAACAAAAAAATATTCATATAAATTTCAATGCATTCATGTATTAAATTAGCAAAGATGACTAAGGCCACTCCTTGAAATGTAGCTAGTGCATTATAGAAAACTAAGGGTAATACTTTATACACATATGTTCCCAAAGGACATGTGAAACTTGTTTTGTCCTAATCCTCTAAAGTTATTGTGATATAATTGTAGCCTCTAAACCCATCCAAGAAAAAAAAAAAAAAAATTATGCCCAGCTAGGGTGACTAGGACTTGGTAAATGAATGGTAGCAAAAATTGATCTTTAAGGGTAGATTTATTTAATTCTCTATAATCAACTAATAAATTTTGTTCATCTTTCATTATCTCCTCAAGTAATGGATTCATTTTTTGTTGAGGCTGTCTTATAGTTTTTACATGTTCATCTATATATATATGATGAATGCATGTGCTAGAAAGAATTCAAGCTTGCATATTGTGTAATCCCAACCAAATGCTTTGGAATATTTCTTTAACATTTTAATAAATTGGTTTTCTAAGATGCTTCCGATGTGGAAGTGATATTCAAATTTTTCCCTAATTCAATTTCTATTGTTTTCTTATTTGAATTCGTCACTAAATTTACAAGAAAAAATGTCTAGAATAAAGATTTTAAAGTATTTTTTGTACAAGCTTCCTGAAAAATGTATTCTAACGAATGATTTGTAGCCATATGTTGAGTTTCTTTTAATTTTTTCACAATGTTTAGATTACAAATGAAATAATCTAACAAATTTTCATTTATTGCATCCCTGAAATCAATAACTTGATTAATAGTGAATATAGGTTGAAATAATTCTTCCTATGAATTTGTTTCTTCAAGCCATGACAATTTCTCTAATTTATTCATTGATTTAGCATGAGAATATAATTTAATTTGTTCACTTTCACTTCGCTTTGAAATTGTAATTTTTCCCTATCCGCACCTAATGAATCACTAACTATAGCTAGCCTTGGTCTTCTAAGCATGAGGGTATGTCCACCTAAATTAGGTTTATGTTGTAGAACTAAAAATTCTTATCGTTACTCCCAATAATACAAAGAGACTATTAGATATTTAAGTACACCTCCCAACTTTAGTCATGATATATTAGCTAATTCAATAAGTGTAGGTGTTGGTCGAAGATTGTGTAAATTTAAACATTACATTGTAAACTAATATATTTGGAATTGAAATATTGTTGATAAGAATTGTTACCATAGGTATTCCAATGATTTGAAATTAAAATTTGAAGGTTTCTTGAAAAACATTGCAAGTTAGCTTATGTCTTGGGTGAAATGAATTAAAAATTCAAAAGAACATAAACTTAATCATTTTATTTAAGTTTTTCAGATATAACCAAAGAAAAATAGACAACATGCAACATTACAAAACAAAAATTTGATGATGGAGTTCACCCCAACTGGGCTATGTCTCTAGGTTCAACTTCCAATGTTTCCCCTTTAAATTACATGCTCAAAATGTAAATTACATCCACATACAATGCTCAAATCACAAAAATAATGTTTCCATTATGTCTAAAACACCCACATACCCCTGTGTAGGCTCTTTTTGGGCTCAAAAACACTAAAAATGGGCCAAACACCCACATACCCCTGTGTAGGCTCTTTTTGGGCTCAAAAACACTAAAAATGGGCCAAGTTATGCCTCCTCCATTTCTCTGCTATATGTCCTGCAAAATGACCAAACTAGAAAAGCATGTTAGGTCCCTATATTACTAGTGTAGTCCCTTATTTTTGTTAGTGTATCCCCCTTATTGTTATTTTTGTACCCCTCTAAACCCCTTATTGTTATTATTGTGCCCCATAAACCCCACTATTGTTATTGTTGTGCCCTTACATTATTGTTGTTAGGTCGGCTAGGATTATATTGTGACCCCATGGACTCCTATATATAGAAAGGAGGTTTTTTCATTTGAATCATCCAATAATTGTTGATTTATGTAATGTAAAGGAGGTTTCCCCCTCGAAGTGGCTGATTTATAATGCATTGATCTCTCTTTTCTTCTATTTTTGGAGTTGGTTTCATAACATTTGGTATTAGAGCTTTGGATTATAGGGTTTCGCTGCTTCAAACAGGTCATCGTGGAATTTTCGCTATAACCTTTTTTCTTCGAAGGTTCAGAAGCTAAAAACAAACCCATTTTTGAAGAAATCATGAGGAACGTCCTGTAAGAATTTCAGATCTTGGTTTCCAATATTTTCGGAGATATGATCTGTGGAAGTTAGGGTTTTTGCAGGCTCCCGAATTTCATCTCAAAGAGGTGACCTTGGGAAAATTGTCACAACTCTCTCTCTCTGAGCATCATATTAGAATTATGTAGAAAGTGGCCAAAACAACACGGACTGTAGTTTCTTGTGTATTGATTTCATATCCAAAGAAGGAAAAAATGACATGTGGCACGTCATACAAGTTCGCTCTACTAAACTAGTCCATAATTAGGTCATTGTGGGAGATTGGGCATAACTTTGTCTTGAAGAATCCAAATCAGGTTGGACCTGTGGCATTGGAAAGAAGATTCATAGTGCTACTAAAGGAATGAAGATAAAATCTCGTGTAGATCTGAAATTACAAAGATACATCAATTTCAATATTGAGCTCCTCAAAATCAAGAAAAAGGTGTGTATTATTTTTTTCAAATTGCATAAGTCTTGTTTGAAAAATCAATTTGAAGTGATTCCAAGGGAATATTGAAGCATAGATATCATTATTGGGTTCTAAAATGCACCCTAAAAAGAATTCAATGCCAATTAAGCCCTCAGAAGACTCTACTATGACTCATGAAGAGGAAGAAGTGCAACATGATATATCAAAATTACAAGAGCACGTGCAACAACTTTCGCTCTCGCAAAGAGAACCAAAAAATGAAATGGAAGTTTTGAAAAAAGGCATGGAAGCTAAGATGGATGGTTTGAAGAAAGGCGTGGAAGCTAATATGGATGGTTTGAAGAAAGGCGTGGAAGTTAATATGGATGGTTTGAATAATGGCATGGAAGCTAAGATGGATGACATGGAAGGTTTGACAAAGTTGATACAAGAAATGATTCCTAATGGTGAAAAGGTAGTACAAGAAACTCATGATGAAAACAAAATAAATTTTAATCATGATTTCATAAACTCTAATGTTGGATTGAAGACCCACCATATTCCAAAGATGGATATGAAGAAGATTGATGGCAAGGATCCCGTAACATGGATACTACAGATGGAGCAATATTTTGATCTCCATAATGTGAAAAACACACAAAAGGTATGCATGGCAACTTTACATTTAGAAAAAAATACATTTGTACGGTATCAATGGCTTTTCTCTCATAAAAAAATTGTCATTTGGTCAATTTTTACGAAGGAAATGATAGCACATTATGAGGATACCAAAAGCAACACCTTCTTTAGCCAATTGATAAATCTCAAACAAAATGGTTCAATGGTGGAGCACATTGAGGACTTCCAAAAATTGAATATAAGGGTAACTAATATTCCAGAGGAACATAGGATTGATGTCTTCATAGGGACTTTAAAGGATAAAATCCAACATGAGGTTTTCCTTTGGGAACCTGATTCATTGGAGAAGGCATTCAGGTTGGCAAGAAAAATTTAAAGTAAAATATGGCGACGATGAAGCTTACCACTCACATCTATAAATATGGAAGTGTTGCTACTCCTAGATTTCCACAACCTACAAGGTTGACACCAAAAAAATTGGAAGAAAAAAGAGGAAAAGGGATTTGCTGCAGTTGTGATAGAAAATACACTAAATGTCATACGTGTGCTAAGAAGAAATTATTTTACATAGATTTTGAAGAGGAGGAAGAAAATGAATAAGAAACTTCAAAATAAGAGGATATGCACCAGGAACCAACCCCAGAGAAAGAAGAAATGAGTCCAATCATATCTTGTAATGCATTAGCAGGAAATACCACTACTCAAACTCTTAAGATAGAAGGACACATCAAGAAGAAAAATGTAATAGTTTTGATTGATTCAAGTAGTACCCATAATTTTATTCATTGTAAGGTAGCCAAGGAATTGAATTGTTTCTTAAACCCAGCACCAGAGTGTCAAGTGATGGTTGTAAATGCAGGGAATATAACTTGCTAGAAAATACCATAATGTCAAGCTAACCATGGGTTAATATGTATTGAATAGTCTAATTTTTTCCATTCCAATGGGAGGTGTTGATGTTGTACTAGGAGTACAATGGTTACAATCTTTGGGGACGGTAGATTTTAATTTTCAAGAACTTTTCTTGAAAATTTTTTCAGAAGGAAAGGAAGTTGAATTATGGGGTATCACAGGGAAGCTGGGAAATATAATTATCTCTAATGTCATGACAAAGCTTATGAAGTAAGAACAACAAGGCGCAATTTCACAATTATGCTCACTAAAATTTCCAACATCAAAATCATATATTTCTCTAGATCTCAAAAAAGTCTTGGACAATCATTCCAAGGTGTTTCAAAATCCCAAATGACTCCCACCTATTCATGATCATGATCATGCTATTCATTTGATTCCAGGAAGTGTTCCTCCAAACATTAGGCCTTACAGATATCCTTATGTCCAAAATATATAAATTGAACGTATGATTACATAAATGTTAAAGGTTGGTATAATTCAACCTAGAAAAAGTTCTTTTTCTGCTCCAGTAGTATTGTTGCACAAGAAGGTTGGATCATGGTGCACGTGTCTGAATTATAGGGAGCTAAATAAGCTCACTATTAATTTCCCATTCCTCTGATTGATGAATTATTGGATGAATTACATGGAGCAATTTATTTTACCAATTTGGATCTTCGTTCAGGATATCATAAAATTAGAATGAAGATTGAATATATGCTGAAAACAACATTTTGAGCTCATGAGGGTCATTTTGAATTTTTGTTCGTCCCTTTTGGCCTTACCAATGCACCTTCTACATTTCAAGGGTTGATGAATTCCATTTTTAAACCCTTCCTTAGAAAATTGGTGTTAGTATTTTTTGATGATATACTAATCTACAGCAGGTCTTGGAAGGATCATGTTCAACATGTTGACAGTGTGTTCAAACTATTGGAGGAGAAACAATTATATGCAAAAACATCCAAATGTTTGTTTGGAGTACAAGAGGTGGAATATTTGGGTCATATTGTATCTCAAGAGGGTGTTAAGGTAGACCCTAACAAAATTAAAGCCATTAAGGAATGGAAAGTCCCCACAACCATAAATCAGTTGGGAGGATTTCTCGAGTTAACAAGGTATTATCGCAAGTTTTTTTTGAATTAAGGAAAAATAGCAGCACCTCTAACAATATTATTGAAGAAATGTGCATTTTCATGGACTCCTGAAGCAACTAAGGCCTTTGAACATCTTAAAGAGGCAATGTTCCTAGCATCGGTCTTAGCTATGCCAGACTTCACAAAAACCTTTATTGTGGTATGCGATGGCTCGGGACATGGAATTGGTGTTGTTTTAATGCAATAAGGAAGACCCATTTCTTTTGAAAGTCGTCCAATCAAAGTAAATTATTTACAGAAAACTATTTATGAGAATGAAATGTTGGCAATTGTAGAAATTTGAATAATAGATCACTTATTCACCGAGATTATCCTAATCACACACTATTTGAGCTTCATGCATAATACATAACCTCTTCTACTATTGATCATCAATTTGCGGAATTAAAAACAATCGCATGCACACATTAAAACATAAACAATCACACATATAAACACAGGATTTATGGGAAAGCTTAAAGCTGAAAACCCCCAACTATCTGTATATTATAATGATAGAGAACATGTAACAATCATAGTACAAACTCCTCACAAGCTCTCAGCACTATCTCCAATTGTTACACACAAAACAAGCTCAGATCATACATATCACATGCTCCAATCTGCTCCACATGTCTGCCTGCCTCTACTGCGCAATCCAAGATGGATAATTATGAGATCCAAGTTCGAATCCCACCAAGATGTACTGTGCAATCCTCATTGGCAATCTCAATCAATGTGTGTGCAAATCTCATGCACAAGTATAGTCACAACTTATAGTCACACTGCTCTTTCACCTAACCTCTCCACTGGTCTCCACTGAACTGTCCATGCACTTGAGTTAACTGATGTATTCTTTAGTTGATTTATGAGTTAATAATTAGTGAAATAATTTATAATTAATTCACACCACTCATCACTAGTGTATTAATCAGTTAGACTAATCACAACTAGTTCAACTAAGTTAAACTGAACACAACTCCATTAACTCCTCAATCAACTCCACCAAACTCAATCACCTGAGTTCTAACTGAAGTCCATCATGCAATAGCTCAACTAAACCCTAGGAATAGTGTAATTCCTTCTGTCAGCTGCATGTGCCACATCCGTGACTCGAACTGAAGTGCTCCAAGAGGATAAGATAATGTTTATAGTCCAAATATTATTAAGAGCTAATAATATTCGACATATCTATTTTTAGACTGGCAATCTAAAAATAGATTCCGCCCAGTATGTCTAAAAATAGAAGTCCATCTATTTTCCCGACTTGACCAACCATCCACAAATAGCATCCTGCAACTCATAGACCATGATCCATATGTCTAAAAATAGACATAGTCTAAAAATAGACTTTGCGCCAAAAATAGCCTGCGGGCCCACTTAGTGAAGGCGACTTCTTTCCACTAAGCTCCATCATCTTGTTGCATTCTCAACAGAAATACTACATGCACTAAAGAAATGGCAACCTTTCCTAATGATAAGACACTTCAAGGTAAAAATTGATCATGATAGTCTTAAACACTTTTTGTAACAAAGACTTTCTTCAGAAGAGCAGCAAAAAGGGGTCACAAAGATGTTGGGTTATGACTTTGAAATCATCTAAAAAAAAGGGAAGCTAAATGTTGTTACAGATGCAATATCAAGAAAGGATAAGGAGGTGGAAGCATTGATTTGTGTCATTTCTATTATCCAACCAGGCTGGATAACCGAAGCAAGGGAGGAAAGGAAGAATGACAAAGAAGTATGGACACTCATTCAAAAGTTGCAGAAAGATATTAGTACATCTGATACATATAGTTGGAAAAATGATTCCTTATGGTACAAATATTGATTATATATTTGTAAGAATTCCCAAATAAAACAAAATATTCTTTTGGAATTGCACACCTCTCTCGTAGGAGGACACTCGGGATTTTTAAAAACTTACCACGGGGTGAAGAAATAATTTTTTGGGATGCCCTTAAATCTGATATTCAAAATTGTTTGGCAAAATGTTTGGTTTGCTGGCAAAATAAAGTTGAGACAATAAAGACCCCGAGTCTACTATAACCTTTACCCATTTCAAGTCAACGTTGGGAGGAGGTTTCAATGGATTTTATCACAAGTTTACCTAAGTCTGAAGGAAAAAGTGTCATCATGGTGGTAGTTAATAGACTTACCAAGCATGCACACTTTTGTGTATTATCTCATCCATTTAAAGCAAATACAATTGCTACTGCATTTATGGAAACAATTCAAAATCTACATGGAAACCCAAAGATTATTTTAAGCGACAAAGATCCCATTTTTACTAGAAATTTTGGACAAAATTATTTTCTTGTTTGGGTACTCAACTAGCCCATAGCTCATATTATCATCCTCAATCCGATGGGAATATTGAGATAGTGAACAAATGTTTGGAAGGATATATTTGTTGTTTTGTATTTGATAAACAAACACAATGGGTCAAGTGGTTACCTTTGGTTGAATGGGGGTATAACAATTCCTTCCATACTGCAACAAAAATGACCCCATTTATGGTACTTCATGGATATCATCCATCGTCCATCACATCATCTTTAAGAGAAAATTATAAGGTTCAAGCAGTGGAAGATCACATCGAACATCAACAACAAGCTCTACAACTCTAAAAGGATAACCTAAATTTGGCACAAAATCGAATGAAACAACATGCAGATCAACATCGCAGCGAGAGAAGTTTTGATGTAGGAGACTTGGTATTTTTACGGCTACAACCATACAAAAAAATGTCCCTCAAGCAAGCTAATAAGAATAATAAATTATCGCCAAAGTACTAGGGTATTTACAAGGTGTTGCAAAATATTGGTACTATGGAATAAAAATTGGAGCTTCCTGCTTCTTCTCGAGTGCACCTAGTTTTCCATGTTTCATGCTTAAATAAGGTTATAGGTGACAAACTTCTGGTTCAAAAAATATTGCCAGAACTTGATGAGGAAGGAAAAATCATATTGGAACCTGAAGCAGTCACGGGAACAAGAACTCGACAGCTACGGAATCGATCAATTTCAGAGTATCTCATCAAGTGGAAGAACTTACCCACTGAAAATTCCACATGGGAGGATGATAATTTTATACATAAGCATCTAGAGCTACTCAAGTGTTGAGGACAACACTTTTTTGAAGGAGAGGGGCATGTTAGGTCCCTATATTACTAGTGTACTCCCTTATTGTTGTTAGTGTATCCCCCTTATATTTATTGTTGCACCCCTGTAGTCACCATATTGTTATTATTGTGCCCCATAAAACCCCACTATTGTTATTGTTGTGCCCTTACATTATTATTGTTAGGTCGGCTAGGATTATATTGTGACCACAAGGAATCCTATATATAGAAAGGAGGTTTTGTCATTTGAATCATCCAATAATTGTTCATTTATGTAACGTAAAGAAGGTTGCCCCCTCGAAGTGGTTGATTTCTAAGGCGTTGATCTCTCTTTTCTTCTATTTTTGGATTTGGTTGCATAACAAAGCAAGCAATGAATTCCTCCTTTGGCAGAATCGCGAGGTGACAATCTAGTGTGGGGACGCTATAAATTCTACCAAAATTAGTGAAAACTGTCGAACACTTAGTTGGGCACTCTCGGCCCAATATTCACCCCTTTTAATGGTCATGTGGCATCAATGTGGCCAAGGACGCAGGACAGAGGCCATGCACCCACAAAATCTATTTCTCTTGGTCATGTTACATGCCATGTGGTAATGGGTTGGGCGGCACACGACATTCCCTCTCTCGTTAGCCCTGTTGGTGATTACAGTAGTGGGTATAGGACCGGGGCATGGGAAAACTACCCGCCCCTCCTATCCTACCATCAGCTATGGTTATATGTTGTTACATGTGACTAAGTTTTGGCTATTTGGGTGAACCCGTCGCACCCCCCCTCCCCCTCCCTAAACCACCTAGAAATTACATGTTATTAAAAACCATTGGATGTATATATAATAAGAAATCATATGGCGCAACGATGGAGTGTTTGGTTAGTCTGCCAGAGGTCACAGGGTTGAATCTCATCGAGTCGGTTGGTCGGTCAACCAAAATTTTTCATGAAACCCGAGGGCCACATGGTGCCCTCTGATTGAGCCACATGGTGCCTCCCAATTGGTCAAACCAAAATCTCAACAACCAATAAAAATTCGCCAACCAAACCTGTATGATCTTCCATGTGTCAGCACAGTATTGGCCCATCTGACATATGTACTTCCCAATCATCATGTTGATGTTAACACCACGTCACTCTACAACCTGCCCAATCAACATCCCAGTCAACCCTTCAAGTTGACTTTTTAGTTGTTTGCCAAAAACTTTAGAGCACGATAAATTTCAAATACTGTGTTGGATGGAGATGATTCAAGCATCATTAGAATCATAATGACAAGATACACGATTTGGAGCTAGTTTCGGGTGATTTTGAGAACTTTTATTTTTTAGCATATTTAGAATCCCCTAGATCATTCCTCCCCAGTGGAAGATTTATGACCACAAAAAATATGTTTTTAATCAACAATTAAGTGATCATACAACTCCCTCAATTTCTTGATCTGAATCCACCTTGCTTTACTTATATTGGTACCTTTGAACCCCACTCAAAGATACTCCATGTTTCCTCTACGTGAAGTCCTTATTCTCCTATCAATAATTGAGGCTTCCTGCAACTCATTTAAATATTTAGGAGAAAAAAATTCTATAGATGGGATCTGAACATTCTCTTCATGATCATTAATCGTTAGAGGCTCATAAAATCTCAATTTTTCCACATTCACAACAGAATAACTTTGCATATAAGGTTGAAAATATAATCCAAAAGGATTGTTACCGATCTTCTACAGGGTATTATCACAAGTTTTTTAAGAATTATGGGAGAATAGCAGCATCTCTAATTATTGAAGAAAGATGCATTTTCATGGACTCTTGAACCAACTAAGTCCTTTGAACATCTTAAAGAGGCAATGTGCCTATCACCAGTCTTAGTTACGCCAGACTTCACAAAAACCTTTATTGTGGAATGTGATGCCTCAAGAAATGTAATTGGTGTTTTTTTAATGCAAGAAGGAAGACCCATTGCTTTTGAAAGCCATCCAATCAAAGGAAAGTATTTATAGAAAGCTATTTATGAGAAGGAAATGTTGGCAATACTACATGCACTAAATAAATGGTGACCTTACCTAATGGGGAGACACTTCAAGGTAAAAATTGATCATGATAGTCTTAAACACTTTTTGGAACAAAGACTATCTTTAGAAGAGCAGCAAAAATGGGTCACAAAGATGTTTGGTTAGACTTTGAAATCATATCCAAAAAAGGGAAGCTAAATGTTGTTGTAGATGCACTCTCAATAAAGGATGAAGAGGTGGAAGCATTGCTTTGTTCCATTTCTATTATCCAACCAGATTGGATAACTGAAGCAAGGGATGAATGGAATAAGGACAAAGAAGTGTGGACACTCATTCAAAATTTGCAGCAAGATCCTAGTACGTCTGATACATTTAGTTGGAAAAATGATTCCTTATGGTACAAAGATCACTTATATATTTGTAAGAATTCCCAACTAAAACAAAATATTCTTTTGTAATTGCACACTTCTCCTTTAGGGGGACACTCGGGATTTTTAAAAACTTACAGGGTGAAGAAATAATTTTTGTGGGATGGCCTTAAATCCGATATTCAAAATTTGGTGGTGGAATGTTTGGTTTGCCAGCAAAATAAAGTTGAGACAATTAAGACTTCGGGTCTTCTACAACCTTTATCCATTCCAAGTCAACATTGGGAGGAGATTTCAGTGGATTTTATCACAGGTTTACCTAATTTTTCAGGAAAGAGTGTCATCATGGTGGTAGTTGAAAGACTTACCAATTATTCATACTTTTGGGCATTATCTCATCCATTTAAAGAAAGTACAGTTGCTACTGCATTTATGGAAACAATTCAAAAGCTACATGGAAACCCAAAGATTATTGTACGTGAGAGAGATCCCATTTTTACTGAAAATTTTTGGACGTAATTATTTTCTTGTTTGGGTACTCAACTAACTCATAGCTCATGTTATCATCCTCAATCCGATGGTCAAATTGATATAGTGAATAAATGTTTGGAAGGATATCTTAGTTGTTTTGTATCTGATAAGAAAAAAAATGGGTCAAGTGGTTACCTCTTGTTGAATGGTGGTATAACACTTCCTTCCATACTGCAACAGAAATGACCCCATTTATGGAACTTTATGGATATCATCCACCGTCCATCACATCATATTTAAGAGAAAATTATAAGGATCAAGAAGTGGAACATCACATCGAGCATCAACAAGAAGTTATCCAACTCTTAAAGGCTAACCTAAATTTCGCACAAAATCGAATGAAACAATAGGCAGATCAACATCGCTGCGAGAGAAGTTTTGATGTAGGAGATTGGGTTTTTTTACGGCTACAACCATACAAAAAACTGTCCCTCAAGAAATCTAAGAAGGATAATAAATTATTGCCAAAATATTATGCTCCTTACAAGGTGTTGCAAAATATTGGTACTATGGCATACAAATTGGAGCTTCCTACTTCTTCGTGATTGCATCCAGTTTTCCATGTTTCATGCTTAAAAAAGGTTATGGGTGACAAACTTCCAGTTCAAACAATATTGCCAGAACTTTATGAGGAAGGAAATATCATATTGGAACCTGAAGAAATCACGGAAACAATAACTCGACAGTTACGAAATCGATCAATTTTAGAGTATCTCATCAAGTCGAAGAACTTACCCACTAAAAATTCTACATGGGAGGATGAGAATTTTATACAGAAGCATCCAGAGCCACTCAAGCGTTCAGGACAACACATTTTTGAAGGAGAGGGGCATGTTAGGTCCCTATATTACTACTGTAGTCATTTATTGTTGTTAGTGTAACCCCCCTTATTGTTATTGTTGTACCCCTGTAACCCCAATATTGTTATTATTGTGCCCTTACATTATTATTGTTAGGTCAGCTAGGATTATATTGTGACCCCATGGAATCCTATATATAGAAGGAGGTTTTGTCATTTGTATGAATCCAATAATTTTTCATTTATGTAATGTAAAGGAGGTTTCCCCCTCGAAGTGGCTTATTTCTAAGGCGTTGATCTCTCTTTTCTTCTAATTTTGGAGTTGGTTTCATAACATCTTTACCCATCAAATAATGCTTCCATTTCTTCACGCATTGTACCAAAGAATAAAACTCTTTATAATATTTTGGATAGTTAATTACTACATCGGTAAATGTTTCAAAATGATAACAAATAGGTTTACCGTGCTACATCAAAACTGATTCCATATCATAATTGCCTGCAACGGTTTGAATCTCAAGTGGTTATTTAACATCTGGAAGTGCCAGAAATGGTGTTGTACTAATTTTCTCTTTCAATGTGTCAAAGGCTTTTTTTTGTTTTCATCCCCGATGAAATACTTGTTTCACACTTGTCAAAGCATGTAATGGTGCCTCAATGAGTGAGAATTTAGCTATAAATTTTCTCCAATATTGGGTTGCTCCCAAAAAAATCCTAACTTTTGTTACATTTTCGGGTTTATTCCAATTCAAATGAATTCAACTTTTGATGGATCAATCTTCAATTCACCCCCTCCTACAATATGACCCAAATAAACCAAAGAGGTTTTCCCAAATTCACACTTATACAACTTCAAATACAATTTATCTTTCTTCAATGCATCTACAACTTGTTTCACATGCTTGACATGCTCTTCACGAGTCTTACAGAAAATCAGAATATCATTGAAGTATACTATGAAAAAATCGT
Organism: Pinus albicaulis; assembly: GCA_034641835.2. Taxonomy (NCBI): domain Eukaryota; kingdom Viridiplantae; phylum Streptophyta; class Pinopsida; order Pinales; family Pinaceae; genus Pinus; species Pinus albicaulis. The sequence goes on along the minus strand of CM076580.1, from coordinate 292,688,454 downwards.
CAAGGAATGCTCTCAACACATCATTCATAACTCTCACAAATGCCATAGGTGCATTGGAAATCCAAAATGGCATAACTAGTCATTCAAACAAACTTTGTTTAACCTTGAAAGTAGCTTTCCAAATATCACCTTAAACAATCTTTATCTGATGATAACTGCTTCTCAAATCTAACTTGGTGAAGTAAACAATGTCCTTTAACTGATTTATAAAATCATCAATACGAGGAATATGATAACTATTATTTACCGTGATTTTTTTTCAAAGCTCTAAAATCCATACACATGCACCATGTACCATCCTTCTTTAGAACCAAGACAATAGGATACCCGTAAGGAGATATGTTATGCCTGATGACCCCTTGGCCAAACAAATCTTGAATTTTCTTCTTAATTTCCACATTCTCTAAACCTGAAATTATATACATGCCAGTATTTGGAAGTGGTGCATCCTACTGCAAATGAATCTCATGTTGAATTCCTATTTTAGGAGGCAACCCTTTAGGTTCCTGAAACATCTTATCATAAATGTTAACAACTTTAACCAAATCATGCATGAGTTTAGAATCACATCCTATGAAATCTTCAAATTCAATATCTTTAGCTTTAATCATCAACAACACAAAATTCTTACTAGCATTTACAAGCCTTTTCATATGACCGACACTTACAAGTGATAAGTTCATCTACTTGTGATGTGCTCTAACAATATACTCAACTCCATCTTTAAAATATGATATTTTTTCTCATGATGATAGAATATGGCTTTCCTTTCATACAAGTATGGACTGCCTAAAACAATTCCACATATATCAAGTGGTACAACATCAAGCTCTACGTTATCAATAAACTTTGAAGTGATGGTGAATTTGAGTTTACATTTTCTTGTCACTTGCAACTTGGAATATTCACATACCCAACCCAAAGAGTAAGTTTTAGTATGAGGTGTAGCTTCTAAGTTTAGTTTCTTGACAATTGCTTCAGAAATAAGATTAACTTGGGAGTCACTATCAAATAATGTATCATATTTTATATGTTTTGTAATGACCCTAATATGGAAAAGCTCAATTCTTTCTTTATCATTTTGAGACTCAATAAGCTAACTATAATAACTAATACTTGCATTAGAATCTTTAACTTTTATTTCCATGGTTTTTATTTTGGTTTCGTCACTTGAATCAGATCATATATCTTGTTGAGTTGTAGCAACATTATTTTGTTTCCCCTTGTTATTGAACTCATTTGGTCTCATTTATGGATGTAGTTTCCAACAATGGTCATAAGCATGGCCTTGTTTTGAACAATGTTTACAAGTAAGTTTCTCTCCCTCTATCTTGATTGTATCATTCTTTGATTGTAAACTTCCCCCTTCCTTTTTCTATAGATTTGGAAGGTTTCTAGGCCTATTCTCTTGAGGAACATTCCTGACTCTTGATTCTATATAAGTTGCCTGAACACATACTTCGTCTAGAATGTTGGGATTAAACATAAGTATAGTATGTCTCAAATAACTATGTAATCCACCTATGTATTTAAGGAGAGTGTCTTGTGAAGACAAATCAACACCCAAGGTTAGAGATCTTCTTCTAAATTCTTGTGTGTGACTTTGAACACTCTAGCCTTTAGCTTGTCTAAATTTTTTCCAATCCATAATTGCTTTTTGAATATAAGCTAATGGATACAATTTCCTTCTTAATGCACACATGAAATCATTCCAAGAAGAGATAATTTTACCACTTTTCTTCAAATATTCTTGAATTTTGGCCCCCCACCAGATGAGGGTTGCACTTTCCAAAAAAAGAGAAGAAATATGGATCTTTGTAACATCAACCTTAATCTTTTGAATCTTGTAATACACTTCAATTTGACGAACCCAATTATCCAAATTTTCAGCATTTACTTCCCCATTGTACACAGACAATCCAAACTTAACATCAAGATTAAGCAAAGGAGACTTAGCATGTCCTTTTGGAGATCTAGGAGAATTATGTCTACGTGTTGAAAGAGATGAATATGACGGTGAAAATGGAGGTTAAGGAGGAGGTGGTGGAGGGAATAGAGGCTTTCTCCCATCACCATCATTACCTTTTGGATGATTTTAACTCTCTTCTTGCAACCTTACACTCCTCTCATCGTACAACACTTTCACCATATCTGACATATAATAGAAAGACTTTTTGAAAGCTCTCTCATCCTCATACATTTGATCATGTCCTTTTTCATGTGCCATGGCTGGGTGGAGTTTTTTGAGTTTGTGACCTCCTTGAACCAATTTGAGGTTTTGGTTCCTTAAGCATTCCTTCTCCTCTTCTCAACTTATACCTTGTAATCATTAAAAAACACTTGCAAAAACAAGTAAACCTTCAAACAACGATGCTCTAATACCAAATTGATCTGAAATTAAAAATTAAAGGTTACTTCAAAAAAAATTCAAGCTAGTTTATGTCTTCTGGGAAATGGATAGAAATTGCAAAAACACATAAACTTAATAATTTTAGCTAATTTTTTCATATATAACTAGAGAAAAATAGACAACATACAAAATCACAAAACAAAAATTTGGTGACGGTGTTCACCCCTCCAGGGCTACGTCTCTGGGTTCAGCTTCCAATGTTGGCCTTTTAAATTATAAGCTCAAAATTTAAATTACATCAACATAAAATTATAAAATCACAAAAATAATGTTGTCATTATGTCTAGAACACCCAAAAACCCCTATGTAGGCTCTTCTTGGGCACAAAAAGGCTAAAAATGGCCAAGTTAGGCCTCTTACTCCATTTCTATGTTATATTTCCCACAAAATGACCAAACTGGAAAAACAAGCAATGAATTCCTCCTTTGGTAGAACCTCTAGGCGATAATCTGGCATGGGGACAACAGAAATTCTGCCAAAATTGGTGAAAAATGTCGAACACTTAGTTGGGCCCAATTTTTGCCCATTTTAATAGTCACGTGGCATCAATGTGGCTAGGACCACAAGCTAGAGGGAATGTGCTCACTAGCTTCACCACTCTTGTTCATGTTACATGCCATGTGGCCGTTGGTTGGGCGCCACACGCAAACCCCTCTCTCGCAAGCCCCGTCGGTGGTTATGGTAGTGGGTATGGGACCAGGGGCTAGGCTAACCGCTTGCCCCTTCCACTTTTGCCAGTTATATAGTGTTACATGTGACCAGGCTTGGGTCGTTCATGCGAGATTTTCATCCCGCCCACCCCCCAAACTACTAAGCCAGTACATGTTATTAAAAACCACTGGACGTATATATAACAATAAATAATATGGCACGACGGTGGAGTGTATGGTTAGTCTACCAAGGTCACAAGGTCAAACTCCATTGGGTCAGTCAACTGAGCCAACAAAATTTTTCACGAAACCCAATGGCCACATGGCACCCTCCCATTGGGCCACGTGGTGCCTCCCAATTGGTCAAACCAAAATCTCAAAAACCAATAAAAGTTTTCTAACCCAGCCTGTATGACCTCCCACATGTCAACATAAGATTGGCTCGTCTAACATCCATACTTCCTAATAAGCACGATGATGTCAACGCCACGTCACTATATGGTATGCCTAGTCAGCATCCCATTCAACCGTGCAAGTTGATTTTTTAGTTTTTTTCCAAAAACTTCAGAATGTGACACATTGCATATACGATGTCAAATTCAGGCGATTCAAGTGTCATTGTAATAAGAACGACGAGATCTATGGTTTGGCACTAGTCTCGGGCAATTTTGAGCACTTTTATTTTCGAGCATATTTTTGATCCGTCAGATCATCGAGGATCAACATATTTTTCAACTTCAATTTTTTTTTACATTAAGCTAACCAAGTTTCCAATTACATGAATTATGTCTGTAGCTTTCTTTATATTACCAGATTCCTTAAAAGATGATTCCTCAATTGTTTTTTCACAAATTGGTATTTCCTTAATAGTTTGCAATAAAGGAATTTTGACAAAAATATTCTTTAGTTGATTTAAGAAATCATGCTCAAGAGGTATCCATAGCTTTTCCAAAATCAACATGTATAAAATGAGGTGATTTTATTGTTAATGATTGATCCTATTGAGCTTATGTATTTTTGTGACTCATTCGTACCAGTTTTTTTAGGAATTTCCTCAATTTCTTTTTCTTTTTTTTCTATGACTGTGGGAGATTCTTTTTGTAAAACTTTACTTGACCTTAAGTGAATATTTTCAACTAAGAAAATTTTAGAAGTGGGAAGTGTTCCTTCCTTAGTATTGTATACATGTTTTTCCAATTTATTATTAGGATTTTTCACTCATTGGGCTAGTAGTTGTGTAGGTCTAAGTTGAGGTTGATTAGATGGCAACTGAAGTTGTTGATGTTGGGTTATTTATGGTATATAAATTTTTTGTTGAACATAAGGGTTATGTATCTATTGGATTTGTTGAAAAGGAGGAGGTTGTTGTTTGTAAGGTTATTGAGGGCATCATGGTTGATAAGGATGTTTAGGGCCATAGGCTTGTTACTGCCAACTTTGTTGATAAGGTTGACATGGAAATCGCTAAGGATCCACTAGTACATATGGTCAATTTTCTGAAACGTTAGTTATGACAGCTTTGACATATTGTCGGAAAGTTCCCAAATTTTTCTCAATTTTTTTAATCCCACCAAAAAGCGTCGGAACAATAGTGTCGAACTTGTGACGAAACTCTTGAAATGTCGGAATAGCGACGAATGCGCTACCAATGTTGGAATAGTGATGAAATACTCCAACGCTGGACTTGCGACACAAATTTCTTCACATCAGAATAGCGACGAACTCTCTCTAAACGTCGGAATAGCGATGAAACTCTCCAACGTTAGACTTGCGACGAAAGTGTCCAAACGTTGGAAACGTCGGAATAGCGACGAAACCATGTGACCGTCAGGTCGAGTCGGGTCAAGTCGGGTCGTGTCATGTGGGGTCGAATCAGGTGGGGTCGTGTCAAGTCAGGTTGCATCAAGTCGGGTCATGTGAGGGCGCCCAAGGAAACGCATTTGGGTAGTTCGGGGTCGGGTCGTTCCATGTCGTGTGAGGGCGCCCGAGGAAATGCGTTCAGGCGGGTTGGTGGAGTGTAAAAAATCTGGTAAACTTGAATAAGTATATATTATTATTGATAAAAGATGAGATTATTACAATGGGGAATCACCAAGGCTTTAAATACAGCCTTACGGTGTCCCTTGGTGAAGAGGCATGATCGTTGATCATGCCCTTTCACTTAATAAACCTAATATAACTATATTTAACTAATAATTAATAAATTACATAAATTATACATAACATTGGGTTGGGTCAGGTTGTGTGAGGGCGCCCAAGGAAACACGTTCGGATGGGTCGGGTCGGTTCGGGTCAGGTCATGTGAGGGCGCTCTGCAAGGAAATGCATTCACGCGGGTCAGGTGATCAGGTTGTGTGAGGGCACCTTATAAGGAAACACGTTTAGGCGGGTCGGGCGGGGTCATGTGAGGGTGCCCAACGAAACACGTTCGAGCGAGTCCGGTCGGGTCGTGTGAGGGCACCCAGGGAAACGCGTTTGAGCGGGTCGGGTCAGGTCGGCTTAGGTCGGATCGTGTACTAAGGGTGGTTGTATCAAAAATGCTAAGTTGTGACTGCCTGTGTGCCTTGTGCAAGTTTGCACGATCCTTTTTCCATTTTCTCCCTCGTGCCTTCGTTTGGGCAGGTTGGGTCATGTCGTGTGAGGGCGCCACAAGAAACGCGTTTGGGTCTTATCATGTGAGGGAGGTCGTATAGAAAATGCTAAGTTGTGATCGCCCATGTGCCTTGTTCACGTTCATGCGACTTGTTTGTCATTTTCTCCCTCGTTCCTTCGACATTCAGGCGGGTCGGGTCAAGTCATGCCGTATTGTGAGGGCACCCAAGGAAATGCGTTCGAGCGGGTTAGGTCGGGTTAGGTCGTGTGAGGGATCCCAAGGAATGCGTCTGGGTCGTGTCGTGTCGGGTTGTGTGAGGGCGCCCAAGGAACACTTTCAAGCGAGTCGGGTCGGGTCCGGTTGGGTTGCGTCATGTGATGCCGCCCAAGGAAACATGTTCGGACGGGTCTAGTTGAGTCGTGTCATGTGAGGGCGCCCAAGGAAATGTTCGGGTGGGTCGGGTCATGTCGTGTGAGGGCGCCCAGGAAAATGCGTTCGGGCAGGTCGGGTCGACTCGGGTTGTGTCGTGTGAGGCCGCCCAAGGAAACTCGTTTAGGCAGGTCGGGTTGGATCACGTTGTGTGAGAGAGCCCAAGGAAACCCGTTCGAGTGGGTCGGCTCTGGTCGAGTCATGTCATGTGAGGGCACCCAAGAAAACACGTTCGGGTGGGTCAGGTCATGTCGTTTGAGGACGCACGAGGAAACACATTCAGGCAGGTTGGGTCGTGTGAGGGCGCCAAAGGAAACACGTTCGGGCGGGTTCAGTCGGGTCGTGTCATGTGAGCGCGCCCAAGGAAACGCTTTCGGGTGGGTCGGGTCAAGTCGTGTCATGCGAGGATGCCCAAGGAAACGCGTTCAAGCGGGTCGAGTTGGGTCGGGTCGCGTCGTGTGAGGGCGCCCATGAAAACACGTTCATGCAGGTCGGTTCGAGTCGTTCCGTGTGAGTGTGCCTGAGGAAACATGTTCGGGCAAGTCGGGTCATGTCGTGCCATGTGAGGGCGCCCGAGGAAACACATTCGAGTAGGTTGGGTCGGGTCGTATCGTGTGAGGGCGCCCAATGAAATGCATTTGGGCAAGTAAGATCGGGTCGGGTTGTGTCGTTTGAGGGCACCCAGGAAAACTTGTTTGCGTGATTTGGATCAGGTCGTGTCGTGTGAGAGCGCCCAAGGGAAATGCGTTCGTCGGGTTGGATCGGGTCAGGTCGTGTGAGGGCGCCCAAGGAACGCGTCCGGGTTGGGTCATGTTGTGTCATGTCAAGGTGCCCAAGGAATGTGTATGGGTCGGGTCATGTCATGTTGTGTGAGGGCACCCAAGGAAACGAATTCAAGCGGACCAGGTCAGGTTCGGTTGGTTTCAGTCGTGTCGTGTGAGGTTTCCCAAGGAAACACGTTCAGTTAAGTCAGGTTGAGTCGTGTCATGTGAGGGCGCCCAGGAAAATGCGTTTGGGCGGATCGGGTCGTGTCATGTGAGGGTGCCTGAGGAAACGTGTTCGGGCAGGTTGGGTCAGGTCAGGTCGTGTGAGGGCGCCCAAGTAAATGCGTTCAGGCAGGTTGAGTCAATTTGGGTCATGTGAGGGCGCCCAAGGAAACGCATTCGTGCAAGTCGGGTCAAGTCGGGTCGTGTGAGGGCACCCGAGGAAACACATTCAGGCATAAGGGAGCAAATGGCTAATGAGTCGGGTCAGGTCGTGTGAGGGCACCCAAGAAAACGCGTTTGGGCGAGCTGGGTCGATTCGGTTCGGGTCGTGTTATGGCACCCAAAGAAACGTGTTCGTGTGGGTCGGGTTGGCTTGTTTGAGGACACCTAAGGAAACATGTTCGGGTGGGTTAGGTTAGGTCGTGTCGTGTGAGGGTACCCAAGGAAACATCTTCAGGCGAGTTGGGTTGGGTCGGGTCGAGTCATGTGAGGTTTCCCAGGGAAACGCGTTCGAGTGGGTCGGGTCGGGTTGTGTGAGGTTGGCCCAAGGAAACGTGTTCGGGGAGGTTGGGTCAGGTCAGGTCGTGTGAGTGCGCCCAAGGAACGCGTCTGGGTCTAATTGTCTCGTGTCGTGTGAGGGTGCCCAAGGAAATGCGTTCGGGCGAGTCGTGTCAGGTCGGTCGTGCCGTGTGAGGCCGCCCAAGAAACGCATTCGATTGGGTCGGATCAGGTCATGTCATGTGAGGGCGCCCAAGGAAACGCGTTCGGGTGGGTCAGGTCGTGTCATGTGAGGGTGCCCAGGAATACATGTTCGAGCAGGTCAAGTCGGGTTGTGTTGTGTGAGGGTGCCCAAGGAAATACGTTCGGGCAGGTCGGGTCGAGTTAGGTCATGTGAGGGCGCCCAAGGAAATGCGTTTGGGCGGGTCGGGTTGATTCGTGTCATGTGAGGACGCCCAAGGAAATTCATTCATGCGGGTCAGGTCAGGTCTTGTGAGGGTACCCGAGGAAACCCGTTCGAGCACAAGGGAGCAAATGGATAACAAGTCGGGTCGAGTCGTGTCAAGTCGCCCAAGGAAACATGTTCGAGAGGGTTGTGTCGGTTCGGGTCAGGTAGTGTCAGAGCACCCAAGGAAATGTGTCCATGCAAGTCGAGTCGGGTCGTGTGAGGGAACCTAAGGAAACGCGTTAGAGCGAGTCAGGTCAGGTCAGGTCATGTGAGGGCGCCCAAGGAAACGTGTTAGGGCATGTCGGGTCAGGTTGGGTCGTGTGAGAGTGCCTAGGGAAACGAGTTCGGGCGGGTCGAGTTGGGTTGGATCGTGTGTGAGGGAAACATGTTCGGGCGGGTCGATTTGGGTTGGGTCGTGTGAGGGTGGCCTAAGGAAAAAAGTTCGGGTGGGTCAGGTCGGGTCAGGTCGTCTTGTGTGAGGGTGCATGAGGAATGTGTCTGGGTCTAGTTGTGTCGTGTCGTGTGAGAGCGCTCAAGGAAATGCGTTCAGGTGGGTTGGGTCGGGTTGGGTCATGCCATGTGAGGTCGCCCAAGGAAACTTGTTTGGTCGAGTCGGGTCGGATCGTGTCGTCTAAGGGCACCCAAGGAAACACGTTCGAGTGGGTCGGGTCGAGTCGTGTCGTGTGAGGACGCCCAAGGAAACGCATTCGGTCAATTCGGGTCAGGTCGTGTCGTGTGAGGGCTCCCAAGGAAACGTGTTAGGGCGGGTCGGGTCAGGTTGGGTTGTGTCGTGTGAGGGTGCCCAGGAAAATGCGTTAGGGCGGTTCGGGTCGATTTGGGTCGTTCCGTGTGAGGACGCCCGACAAAATGCGTTCGGGCAGGTCGGGTCGAGTCAAGTCGTGTGAGGCCGCCCAAGGAAATGTGTTCGAGTGGGTTGGGTTGGTTCGAGTCGTGTGAGGGCACCCAAGGAAACCTATTTGTGCGGGTCAGGTCGGGTGGTGTGAGAGCACCCGAGGAAATGAATTCAGGCACAAGGGATCAAATGGCTAGCAGGTCATGTGAACGTGCACAAGACACATGGGCGGTCACAACGTAGCATTTTTTATAAGGCCTCCCTCACACGACCTGACCTGACCTGACACGAATGTGTTTCCTTGGGTGCCCTCACATGACACGACCCGACCTAACCCACTCGAACGAAGGCACAAGGGAGAAAATGACAATCGGGTCGCACGAAGGTGCACCAGGCACATAGGCGGTCACAACTTAGCATTTTTTATGCGGCTGCCATCACATGACCTGACCCGAGCACATTTCCTTGGGCACTCTCACACGAATCGACCCGACCTAACCCACCTGAATGAAGGCACAAAGGAGCAAATGGAAAACGGGTCGCATGAACGTCCACAAGGCACACAGGCGGTCATAACTTAGCATTTTTGATATGGCCTCCCTCACACGACCCGACCCGACCTGACCCGAATGCATTTCCTTGGGTGCCCTCACACGATCCGACCTAAACATGTTTCCTTGGGCACCCTCACACGGCACGACCCGACCCACCAGAATGTGTTTAATTCATAAGAAATTTAATCGTAAGCCCTAATTCCTCTAAAACTTATGAGATCCAATCCTTATAACCCCTACCACTCTTAATACCTAGATATTAGAACCCTTATCTTCTAAAATAATTTACCTCTCTAACATCTAATACACAATCATTGGCGCCTGACTGTTATACTCCTTAACACATATAAACCATAACCATAATACTATAACCATTATATATCTTAACATTTTACCATCATAAACCCTCAACTTTATAACCTGTAATCCCTATCTCTTTTTAAACCCTAAAACCCCTAATATAACCTTATAACCCATATTTCAAATAATCCCTAATATAACCTTGCAATCCATATTACCGCCTTTTTTGTAAATTTTAGCGGGCCGCATTTTCTTCAACCAGACCGCGAGGTGAGCTCGACTAGCGATTTTTAACCAGATAGTGAGCTCGTGTAATGTTCCAAATTTTTCCCACAATAAATTGGAACATTAACTTTTGCTATTTTCACTTAGAAGGTGAATAATTGGGTGAGAATGCCCATTCATTAAAAAAAAAAACATGGATAAAATCCCTCTAGTATGAAAGGGGATCATCCTTGGAACTAGATTTCACACCCTCATGTGTGAAAGGAGACATTTGCAAAGAGGCTTGGTTAAGTTTGACCAAGTCAAACAGCGCAAGGTGTGAGGTGGAAAGCACTACATGGGACAGCGCAAGGTGTGAGGTGGAAAGCACTACATGGGACAGCGCAAAGATAGAGGAGGGAATATTCCTTGAAGGAGGAAACCCTAATAGAGTGGGGCCCATGGAAAGGGAGCTCTCATGTGTTTAAAAGGAGGGCAAGGCAGCCATTGTTATTCATGCTTTTGATTATTCATTTCATGTCTATTCAGACGTTGTGCATTCTTTTACTGTTTAGCAAGAATTGCTGGGGAATTCCTGTTTAAGATTCCTCCTCCTTCTTGAGAGGTCTCTTGAAGGATTGTTCTTCATTCTCCACACTCCTTGGCTCAAGGCCAAAGCATCCTCCTCCAGGACAACATTATTGCTACAGCAGCATAATTCTGTGTTGCAGGGTGTTGTAGTGGAGACTTCACAACACATGAGTCCATCTCTTGTATTTCAGAGGGAGAGTATTTCTTTCCTTTGAAGGATTAGTTTGGAAGCTTTCAGAGCTTATTGCAAATCTTGGCACTTGGCCAAATCATTCTATTCCACCTACAGTGCAGTTACCCTCTTAGACTGCGTTATTTTCATGGAGCACTTGTAGTGAGGGATTGCAGGTTGATTTGAGGGTGAGATCTCAAGTGTAAGGATTAGCCTTCCACTTTGGAGATCTATTGGAGGAGGTCTACTTCAGATTGCTTATCATCTTCAGCCTTCTCGATTCAGCGCCAGATTTGAGTTGCAGCTGCTACCCAGCAACTCCGACATTTTTTCCATTTTGTGTATTTCAGCCAATCCCTTGGAGGATTGATGTATTATTGTTTCTAAGGGTTAGAGATTTTCTCCCCTATTGTATTTGAGCCATATATTTCCATATATTTCAGTTATTATGTAATATGGAGTAGTACTCTTTATAAACTACGTCCTCTTAGCCTAGGTTTATGCAGAAATAGCAGTGTTCTCATATTTTCATGTACATGTCTTGTTGAGGCTTGCATTGCCTTTCTTGAGTGGATGTTTCCTCAAGAATTTTTACTTTCTTTACTGCTATAACATCATTTTTTGGCTATCCATATCTTCTTGTCTAACAGCTCATAAAATAACATTCTCATTCCAGCTCTTGTGTTTACATTGTTGCAGCCCTTCTCACTAGGCACTTTCTGAGGACATCTAGTAGTGGGAGATATGTTTAACCACTCTAGAAGGATTTCTTTGGAGCCTCCTCTTGGATTTAGCACTTAGACACATTTTTCTAAGGCATCCAGGTCCTGGTTTCAAATCCTGTAGCAGCCATTATTGGAAAATGCATTTTCCAGTCATGCCTTGCTAGCTATCTCGATTTGGTGGTATCAAAGCAACTTTCTTGGCTCAGCCTGTGAGTCTAAGCCTAAGAAGATCATAATGTTGAAGAATATGAGATTTCTCTCATCATTATTCAGATCCAGAGAAGACCTCTCCAAGGAGGTCAAGAATATTAAAGAAATAGAAGCGGAAGGACCATGCACTTCCTATTCTCATCAAGAAGAAGACATTGAGCATGGAAGACACTTGGATTATGAGATCCTGAGTGATTACCTTGTTGAGTACAGATCTCAACCTAGAGCCTTCAAGGAGACTCTAGATTTTCCTCATTTCATCCAGTTGAAGGCAGAGAAGAGACCTTGCAGTAGAAGAGAAATCAAAGGCAGTAGATTTCTGTTGTCTACCTTTGATGGGTTATCTACAGCAAGAACTTAGGTGAGAAAGTTGGAGGCATTTTTCCTACTACATCCTGTAGCAGGGAAGGAAGTTGTTGAACTCTCAGCATTTCACTTGGAGGGTGAAGCTTATGTTTGGTGGTGCAGCCACTTGAGCCATGCAAGGGTGAAGACTTTTGCAGAGTTCACTCAAAGGTTGATCCAAACCTTTGATGGAGAAAGAACAAAGGAGGAAAATCTCACACCACTTGAGGAGCTTTGTCCTAATGCTGTCACACTCAAGGAGGAGTAGCCACATGCATCAACAGTTGGGGCAACCAACACTTTGGAGGAAGCAACTCTTGCAGCCCTACAAGAAGTTCCAAAATATCATCAAGGTATGAAAAGATTTCCACATTCTATTGTTGCAGCAAATTCTTTTGATCAATGTGGAGACTTACTTTTACATGACCAAGGGTCAAATCACACTGCTACCATAGAGAAACTTAGTTACACTGCGCTGTGCAACATGAGAACATTCAAGGAGGAAGAAAACCATCATGCTCATGAGCCATTGTTGGATTGTACATCACACCTGAAGTTGGGGTTTGAAGACTTGAAAGAAGATGGTAGACATCTTGAAGTGAGAAACCCTTTTCCCTTTCAAGATGACCCTTTCTCAATGAGCTCCTCTCAAATCAAAGAGGAACTTCTACTTTCAGCAGATCCAAGACCTCATTGGTTTTGGAAGACTATTGTTTAGAGGGAGGTATCATGGAAAGGTCTCATTAGAGGTGCACTTCAACACACCATGGAGTGCAAATATTTTCTTCTTTTCTCACAGGAGCAGATAGAAGATGGAGGACATCTTCGAATGGATAACATCTCTCATGCTTGTGTTGGACATTCCTTAAGCCATACACATCATGATGGGAGGTTTTTTCCTACCACCCATTTGGGTCCTCATAGGGTCTCAATGATCCTTGGGATGGTTGCATTTCAAAACCCCATGAAGTGCAAAGACAGAGATTTGGCTTGGGAGAATGGTAGCCCTCATGAGAGGAGTACCAAGATAAAGAGAAGGAGAAAGCATCCACAAGTGATTTAGTGGATGTGGTTGATGAGCAAGGAGCTGGGAGGCTACTTGCAAATCTATGATACCAGGAAGCAGGAGGCTTGGCTGTGTTGGTTACTCTTGAAAGAGTTTGGCCATCACTTGGCATACTCTCTTCCTAAGAGTGGGAGGATGGAGGGAAGATGGCAGGATACTTGCATCATTGGGTAGCATAGAGTATGGATGCATAGTGTTGATATGATACTCATATCATTTGATGTGTCTCCATCACATGAGTTGTATGATGGAAGTATGGGGAGGCAGCAAATTATTTTGTTGCTTTGCTTGTTCTCGGGAGAGCAAGAGCAGGTTTGCTCTCACACTTGGCATAATGTTGCAGGAGGAGGAGATGGCATTATCTTGGGAAGCATTCCATATCTGTTGCATCATTATTAGAGGAGTCTTTGACAAGGAGCATGTCAAAGAACAGAACATTGTATTGATAGGAGCTTATTTGCATGAGCTCACAGCGCTGTCACTTGGGAGCAAAGATTTATGGCTAGAGTGTCCCCAGGATCACTTCACATTGGATGCACTTGGTAAACAAGGAGGAGGTGATGATAATAGAGTAGTGGATATAGGCATCTATCACTATGACATATTCTTCTTGACTTGGGTTTCCAAGCATGAGGAAGAGGATCTTTTTGCAGCACATGGTACATTCCTCTACATAGCATGCCAAAACACTATGGAGGACTCACTCATGGATCCATGTACCATCTTACTTCCGGAATATGGTAAGGATTTTGTTTATACATTCATTGATTTGCATACTCTTACCCTTACAGTGCATTGCTTCACAAGGGGGCAAGCTTGTCACATTGCTCCATGATCATTGTTGGGCCAATCTATACGATGGAGGCAGCCATATTTTATGTGGCCTCGGGAAAATGTTTTATTATCACATGTATGTTCAGTTTTTGCACCCAAACATTCACCATATGAAGACATGCATGATTGACCATGTAAAAAGAAACATTTTGTCTTGTACTTTTCTCAAGTAGCAGCTTGTACAACTGTGTTGTACACATCTAGGAGACTGTTGGTATGCTCAGGCACCACATGAAGCCATCAGTATTTCCTTCATTTTGTTACTAATCATGACTTCATTTGCTAATATGGATCAGATTTGTATGAGAAGCATGATTATGAGAAAGACACATGAGTTGGATGTGTCCTTGAGTGGGGAGAATTCCCACATTTTCTGCACTACATGTTCTAATGGGAGCATGGGAAGAGATATGGCCACCACAGCCACATGTTTGTTTCCTTTTGAGGTGGGCCATGATATTGATATTCATCCATTGTACAGCCATGGGCAAGAGCTTGATCATGTATTTGTTACATCCAGCCATTCACTATCCAATAGTAGATGTGATGGATCTTGTACATTGCTTGCCATGTAATTTTCTGAAGTTGCAGTGGATGAAATTGCGCGGTGTCCTATGGAGATATTGTTTGTATCATGCACTATCATGTAAAACTTGCAAAAAAATTATCATTGGGATACTCTATGATGACCATGTCCTATTCATCATGGATGGATTGTTTTGGGCAAGCTTGTTCTTCAATGATGGAGGAGAACTCTTTGGAGGATTGTTCCTCACTTTGCCATTTGAGGGCAATACTTTTGCAGCCCAGGATCAGCACATACTCTACACTTATCATAAGTGGAGAGAAGGGCAGCTTGGGGTAGGCTATGATGCTTTCCATGTTCAGATTTTTAGCCCACCTTCATTTCCAGAGCTTGAGGTGGAAGGAGATGTTCAGGAGTTGCCTTGTTGGGAGGTGGCTCATTTTGTTTGGATGATTGCTTGGGGATGGAGGATCCACATGGGGGAGATGTTCCTCATCACATTTATAACTCCAGGCCTTGAGTGGAGACTCTCCAGTTCTATCCTTGCAGTTTCTTGAGGACAAGCAACATTTGGGAGGGAAGGACTGTAATGTTCCAAATTTTTCCTGCAATAAATTGGAACATTAACTTTTGCTATTTTCACTTAGAAGGTGAATAATTGGGTGAGAAAGCCCATTAATAATAAAAACATTTATAAAATCCCTCTATTATGAAAGGGGATCAGCCTTGGAACTAGATTTCACACCCTCATGTGTGAAAGGAGACATTTGCAAAGAAGCTTGGTTAAGTTTGACCAAGTCAAACAGCGTAGGGTATGAGGTGGAAAGCACTACATGGGACAGTGAAAAGATAGAGGAGGGAATATTCCTTGAAGGAGGAAACCCTAATAGAGTGGGGCCCATGGAGAGGGAGCTCTCATGTGTTTAAAAGGAGGGCAAGGTAGCCATTGTTATTCATGCTTTTGATTATTCATTTCATGTCTATTTAGACATTGTGCATTCTTTTGTTGTTTAGCAAGAATTGTCGGGGAATTCCTGTTTAAGATTCCTCCTCCTTATTGAGAGGCCTCTTGAAGGATTTTTCTTCATTCTCCACACTCCTTGGCTCAAGGCCAAAACATCCTCCTCGAGGAATGCGTTATTGCTGCAGCAGCATAATTCTGTGTTGCAGGGTGTTGTAGTGGAGACATCACAACACCTCTTCCATCTCTTGTTTTTCAGAGGGAGAGTCCTTCTTTCCTTTGAAGGATTAGTTTGGAAGCTTTTAGAGATTATTTCAGATCTTGGCACTTGGCCAAATCATTCTATTCCACCTACAGCGCAGTTACCCTCTTAGACTGCGTTATTTTCATGGAGCACTTGCAGTGAGGGATTGTAGGTTGATTGGAGGGTGAGATCTCAAGTGTAAGGATCAGCCTTCCACTTTGGAGGTCCATTGGAGGAGGTATACTTCAGATTGCTTATCATCTTCAACCTTCTCTATTCAGCTCCAGATTTGAGTTGCAGCTACTACCCAGCAACTCTGGCATTTTTTCCATTTTTTGTATTTCAGCCAATCCCTTGGAGGATTGATGTATTATTGTTTCTAAGGGTTAGAGCTTTGCTCCCCTATTGTATTTGAGCTATATCTTGCCATACCTTTCATTTATTATGTAATATGGAGCAGTACTCTTTATAAACTGCGTCCTCTTAGCCTGGGTTTATGCAGAAATAGCAGTGTTCTCATATTTTCATGTACATGTCTTATTGAGGCTTGCATTGCCTTTATTGAGTGGATGTTTCCTCAAGAATTTGTACTTTATTTACTGCTATAACATCATTTTTTGGCTATCCATATCTTCTCATCTCACAACTCATAAAATAACGTTGTCATTCCAGCTCTTGTGCTTACATTGTTGTGGCCCCTCTCACCGGGCACTTTCTAAGGACATCTAGTAGTGGGAGATTTGTTTAACCACTCTAGAAGGATTTATTTGGAGCCTCCTGTTGGATTTAGCACTTAGAAACATTTTTATAAGGCATCCAGGTCCTGGTTTCAAATCCTGTAGCAGCCATTACTGGAAAATGTGTTTTTCATTCATGCCTTTCTAGTTGTCCTGATTTGGGAACACTACAGCTCTTACTAGCAATTTTTGTGAGCTTGACTAGCGATTTTTAACCAGCTCGACACACGATTTTTGTGGTCAGATTATGGCTAGAGCATAGAACCACAACCTCTACCAGTTCTGGAGAGGTATTTATCTTGTGCTTGTATCTTTTTGTGGAACCCTAAAATTGATATCCTAAATGCAAGTCGTGGAACACTAAAATTGATTCGGATCTCAGCTTTCACGGTATTGATTTTTATTGCAATTCGATTTCGATATGACACTATGTGTGGATGTAAAAAACTACTTGTTGTTCAAGGAAGGAATTTTGTAATTAATTAATGGCAATTAGACCAAAAAAAAAACTGCCTACTCATCAGGCTTCCTGTTGCAAGGATCAGTCTCAGTGTAGGTAAGGCAAATCACTTTATCATGTTAGTGTATATCAAATCTCCACTGAGACCTTGAACTTGTCCAATGCCTCTAGCTTAGCCTTCAACATGTATATCCAAATATACCATGAGTGATCATCTACGAAGGTAAGTACAAATCAGTTCCCTCCTTGTGTGACAGCATTTACTGGACCCATGATGTCACTGTGAATTAACTTGAAATTTTTATCTTCCTTCCAGCTAACCTCACTCGGAAAACTATGTCAATGTTGCTTCCTAAACATGAATCCTTCATAAACTGTCTCCATCTTTTGAAGACTCAGTAAACCTTCAACTAAACTAGTCTTCTTCACCGAGTTGTCTTGGTTCAGATGTCTGAACCTTTGGTACCACAAATCGATCAGCAAATCTGAAGCAATATAAGAAACACATGGAGCTATGCTAAGCTTGTAGATGCCCCCTTCATGGTAGCCATCACACACCACCTTGCTCCTCACATTCTTTATAACGCACTTGTCCCGCTCAAACTCTATTGTAAGCCCATGCGTAGTTATCTAATGTATTGAAATGAGGTTACTCCCTAATAAAAAAACATACAGTACCTCCTCCAGATCACTTTTTCCCCCATTCTTGAGTTTTAGTGGAACTTCTCCTACTCCCTGAACTTGTTTCTTGCTCCATCAAAGAAGAAATTCCAAAGTCACTTAGGGGGAAGCTCTACACTGAGGAAAGAAGTTTGAGTGAAACTTGAATCATTTAGGAGATATGGGTAGCTATAATTGAGTGACACTTTAATTGAAATTAATGGAGCTAATGTAAGTATAAAAATAGATGGAAGAGATGTTCAATAAGTTGTATAGGGTCATCCAAGAGGCCCAAGCCCAGCAATACAAATACTAGGTTCTATAACTCAGGTCATAAGTGGCTAATCTGAAAGAAAAAGGTAGAGCGAAAATTGTCATCTTACAGTCTTCAAAAAAACATCTAGCCAAAATAGTAGAAAATATGTAAATTAATGACATAATGAATAGGAAAAGTACCTTTTTACCTGAAAGGGATGAGTAGTTGGATAAGAGGCAGAAGGAAATCAAAGAATTAAACAAAGGGGTTGAGGAGCAAGAGGAGTCATATAACCGAGTCCAACGAGAGTTGGATACTACCCAAAATAAACATGCTTCCAGGGCTAATCTAAAGGTGAATTTACACACCATCTAGGATAATATCGTTGAGTATATATTGAATGAGGAAAACTAGGAGCAAATTTATTTTTTACAAGAAAAATAAATATTTTTTCCTAGAGGCCAAAAAAGAAGCAAAAAGCTTAAAGGTGCAACTAGAAGAAAAGTCGAAACAATGCAAGTTATTAATCCAATTTATATAAATGAGAACCAAGAAGGCTTTGCCACTTTGGGAAATATATTTTGTTTTATAGAAATGCAACATCGTCTTTCAAAAGGTGAGGCTCATAGAATTAAGTTAGATAAAGGAAAAGGAAATGTCAAGTGCATTAATGAAGATCTTGGTATATTTTTAGCCTTTATTCAGAAGGGGCTTACGGATATTTATTGTCACAAGGGCGGGTCAGGTCGAGTATTATTCCCTTTACATCGAGATTGTAGCATTAGATTCAACCATGTGATGCTCATAAAAAATTGTAAAAGAATGATAACTTATCTTTTTACTCAAAGATAGAATCTTTAACCTATCATTCTTGTTGTCTAAAACATAATTAATTATCCTTCTTAGCTCATTTGATAAAACAAGAAGTTGGTGATGCTAACCTAATTTATAAATATCATTAATGATATTTTCAACATAAACCCTCATTTTTTGGTTTCCATAAGAGAAATATTATCATTTTTTTTGTAAATAAAAATCATACATAGTTATATAGTTGTTAAAAAAGTGTACACTACAATAACCAAGTTTGCATTGATGACCACTACAAACTTGGGTATGGGGTCCAATATTCAATTTTTCACATCCTCAATTGAATTTTAGTGTTTACAACCATGATCAATTAAGTCCAAGTTAAAACATGACTATTGGAAACTTGTTGCATATGTGCCAACAAAGGTTGTGTCTCCTTATTGGATTAGACCTTGAACATTTGTGAGTTTATAATTTTTCTCCTTCTTATTCATGGCTTCATCCATCACACCATGAAACCATATTTTTGGTTGAAAAACATTGTGAGTTCCACTCATAAGCCATTTCCTAAACTCAATACCTGCTAAAAAAACCTTAAAAGGAAACATTAATGTTAAAATTGACATGTTTCGAACAGAAGATGTTGAAAGGGGGGAGGATTTTGGGTAATCATTAGATATCAATTTACCTCCATGCATGTTTCTTCAAAAGTTGCAGACATGTAAGAGATTAAGAAAAAGGTTTATGGGTGCAAAAAAATATGCATGTCAAAGAGCTCAATAATGGAAATAGTTGAAGTGGCGACTGCAAGACGACTTTGTTGACACATACGCATGAAGATAGTTACTAATTTTCATTCTTTGTTGCCTTTCTAGTGGGTTGTAAAATAAAGCATGCTCCTCCATTTTTACCATTCCTATATTTTTCAAGGTTGTGGTGTTAGTCAATTGAGTCATTTTCCCGTTTTGTGATTGTTGTTGTTTTGAACCATTGACTTCCTCTATCCCTTTATATTGAGTCTTGAGGAAAGAAGAGTTTTGAATATATGTTGCTTTTGGCTTGAAACAGATCTTTCAAGGAGGAAAAAATTGATTAAGTAGTTGGCTTTGAGATTACCAACAATCATAGAAATGTATAATAACACTCATCCTGTGCTTGATTTAATAATATTCTTATTATTTTCCTTTCCCAATGTCATTCCCCAAGTGGATGTATATTGCTTCCTTGACACTGGGTAATTTTGGTTTTTTTTTTTTTTAATGTACTTTTGCGAAAGGAGATAAGCCAGGAAAGGATTAGAGAAGTGAGGATGAGAGAGTTGCAGAATTTGAATGGGAAAGGTGAGTTAGTTAGAAAATGGTTGTGAAATAAAGGTTTGGTGATAAAATATAGCTCAATAAGGACTAGTTGTCAAGGCACTTCAATGAGGTATGATGAGCACACTATAGTGGGGTTACGAGAGATATGTGATTACAAAGTGACAGGTTTTATGTAATGTAGAATGAGATTGTGGATGAGAAATAATCAAATTAACTAATGAGAAACCATATCCTAAGGCCAACATATGTTTCTGAACTATTTAGGGAGTATGAGAACCTCATGTACCTCAGAGCACACACAAGATGTCTAAATCCGAATCAAATTCTCCATTTTATCAGACTTCTAAGGAAGAAAAACTCCCTCTGAATATTGGAAAATAAGCCTTACTTAAAATGTATTCATCAAGTTGCTAGCATCCTGAAATTACTTCATATATTTTATAGTTCTCACTGAAGCCTTGCTTTAGATGAATTCCAAAGCTTCCACAAGGCATCTGCAATAGTAAACTTTTAAGACAAGTTAAAGTGAAAATCATTTGAATATGAATAATCCTCCATCAGTGTCTTGTCATCTTATCATGCTTGATAATACTGTCATATACTTTCATCAAGACACCTTTGTTTATAGATACAAAGAACTGTTCCAAAGTGTTATGCACTTATTCTCCTAGATGATCTTCAATAATGTAGGCTTTAAGTGAGCTGCACTTCTTATCAAAGTTTTTGTAATTCTTTAATTGAAAGTTCCATGTAGCTTCTCCCAAGCGGATGATCTTTCAAAGATATCGTCTTACAAGATTATAACATATCTCCATTGCTACTGAACTTGAATCAATATCACACATGGTGCTTAGTTGTAAATGCTAAGATGTAATACATAGGGAAATGCCACACATAGTAGGGTTAATGCCTCATATAACCAAGGGCATTTACTGCACAGATAGTCACAGGTCTTCATACTTTCAGGAAGACCCTATGAAGCAAGATCTATTCCTGATCTGAATGATACAGCATCTAACAAGGTTACATCAATAGACTGCAGATGACATGTATCAGCAATATTACCTAAGGACAAAAAGGGAACCTTTACTGCTAATTAATACAGGTGATCATATTTCCATGACACCATTGAATTTTTTTCAATGATTAACTATTGTCACTGATATGCTTTCAAACTGTCTTTCTATTCAACAAGTTGATACCTCTACCTTTTGACTTCATTTCAACCTGTGCTTTGAATGATGTCATATTTCAAGGAGGCCAAACAGATCTAAAAACCAAGAGTCACACTACCATAGTATGATAATGATACTGATAACAAGATCAGAGAAAGATTTAGGGTATGGTTGACAAGGCATCAATAAGATGGTGCAAAACTATTGAACCCTAATGGATTGCCTAATAGATCAGATCTTAGGCATAGCCCAAAAAACACTTTCATATCATATGGATATAAATTATAAGGTAGGCAGTTGTCACTTAGCCAAGGTTTGAAGAGTGTTTTAAGATTCCAAATAATGAGTTGAGATATTGTCACTTGAATAATGCCAATATGCCTGAAATTTCTCAAGTCTTCAATCATAAAAGAGTCTTCAAATTAAACATTTCCAGAATTATATCAACATTGGAGTTTAAGTATCTTCAGTGCTTACACAGACTTTGCACAAAGGTCGACTCTAGACTGTGACAGATGTATGTGCAATTTAGTATGAATATATATATCCCTCCAAAACAACATCATTACTTAAGGCATTTCTTTTGAATAAGAAAATATTTCCTTAGCCAAATTTGCCAATCTTTAGATCGATTTTAGTCCTCTCTAAAATAGGAATCCAATGGTTTATAATCTCTATCAATTGAATAGGCCAAAGTGGAAGTTGGCCCTAGTTTCCAAATTTAACAATGACATTATAGAAACTTTTAGTTGTTATTCATATTGGAGTTGATAGTAAAATAAGTTTCATTTATCTAAGGAATATTGTAGAGGCATCAGAATTGTGAAGTAGATGAACTTTAATTTATTTTCCAAAACCAATGTTGAAAAGGAGCTATACTATGAATACTTTGTGGTTATTTATTTGGACATTTGTATATAGGGTGTTTGTGACTTGTTGGCCCATGAAGAAGAAGAAATTAAAACTTCAAATATACTTAGAAATCAAAATTCAAAGCCATGTCCTAAATTCCCTTAAGAAATATACTGAAGAATACATCCATAGAGGACTTGAGTCTGAATATATGGGTTTTGAATTGAAAGACACACTATCTGCCTCATGTTCAAATAAAAAGAAATACACCCTGAAGAACTTGTGGTAACTGATTGAAATCCTACCATTTCTGCCCTTAGTGATGCAGGCCTATGCCTCAGGATAAGATCGAGTGTTTCCCTTTATTACATTCATGTTCTCTTATTTTACATCTATACATTCTCAGGTGGGTTGTTTATGGTTTCATTCAAGTTGAATGTGCGTCCATCTCTCTTCTGAGATAAATGTTTTTGGTTTCTTTGTAAATCTGTGAGTTAATGAATATACGAAATCATGGTTTATCTAGGGTAGTATGGAACATTTTGATAATGTGGTTTGTTTCTCTCTTGTTCTTTTGAGGTTGTAAGGTTCTAAACTATCAGATTTCAGAAGAAAGAGTTTGATCCTATTTTGTTTTCCTGGTCTCTTTTTTTCTCGTCTACCTGTGTTTTTTTCTAAGATTTAGCAGTCATATCAATTCACATATTTACTCACATTTATGCTCATTTATTTTAATCCAATTATTCTGATGTCTTTGATACACTATTTTTTTTTTATAGGTTTTGATTTTGAAATCCCCTAGCTGAGCATCGGAACAACACTGAAAATGGTAACATTGGGCATGATTTGTGCAGAAAATTGTTGATTTAGTATAAAATTTGTGGTATGATATAGGTGTACCTTATTGGGGTTGCTACCAATATGCTGATAATATAGATGACATGATGAAATCACACACATTTTTCTAATTCTTCCTTAATCAATTTAAGAGAGGCTAATTTTATTGTAATGAGGCAGACTGGTCGTGGCACAGGAACAAACTCAGGGTAGGTAAACAAATAAGAATTTCGCTTTCAGATTAGTTTCTTTATCTTTAATAATAATAATAAATATATATTTCATGGTTCTTATTATTTTATAATGTGGCAAGATGATTGTGGAAAGGGGCCAGGCGAAGAACATGTAAAGTGTCAACCTTGCTCTATCTTTAGGTATTTTAATTGTTTACATAATTGAAATAATTTTAATTTTGTTCAAATATGCAGACGTTTGGCCATGGTGCGCATTATGATTCCCTCAACGAGGAAGATTTGTATTCATCCCCAAGTCCATTTGTTTTGCTACGAAAGAAGATTCAAAACACAAACAAGGAACTTGAGCGTTTGGTAGACAATGTGCCTCAAACACCTAATTTAGAAGAAAGGATAATACAATTTATGACCCAGCTTCAGACATATGAGGTTATAAATAAAAAAATCAAAAGGATATTTTTATTTTTATGCATAAGATCAATTGTGATAGGTTGATTTATAACTTTTACATTAACTAAATTAACAAAAAAATTATTTTGTATGTAGCATTTTCTGCAACCTGTTGTCACCAGTGTTGGTGGTAGTGGAACACAAAGGCAAGAGATTCTCGAGGAACCCTATCGTACACCTAGTATGCCTTTAGGTAGCAAGCAATAAACACACCCCCAATAAGACACACAGCCAACCATTGAACGTGGTGGCAGTGATGAGGATGATATGGCCAACTTTATGATTGCATTTCCTAAAGCTACACGTGTCACCTCCACGGAGACCATTTGAGGCACGTTTTTGGTGAAAAATGAAGGTGTTCCTATAAAACAAGTACAACTCCCAGGTACGTTTTAATATCTTAACTGTTTCATGTACTCTATCTCAAACATATTTTATCATGATTATTATTTTTAAATTAATGATAATATCTTTTTCTATGTATGAAACAATGATTTCTATAGGGCCTTGGAGAGCAAGGAGTTGGTAATTTTTTGCCCAACCATACGCATAAGGTGGAAATCCCAAAATTCCAACCTAAAAAAAGAACTTCTAGATTATCTAGAAGGCCTTTTTGGGGCAGACACATTTGATAGAACAGCAATCACCCTGGCAGTTGGAAAATATCTGAAATATACACAGGACACATATAATACATACTTGCATAATAACTCTAGGTATGATAATCCTCTCATAATTCCAGAGAGGGAGTGGAGAGCACTCATTGAGAACAGAAAAGAGAAAAAGACCAAGAAAGAAGGAAAAATGCGAACTAGACCCGCAAGGTAAATTACAAATTTAATTTAATAGCTTTAATTTTCTCTATGTCTAAAATAAAAGTGTTCTACATAACTCACTTCAAGTTTTTAATGATAGGTTGTCTGACACCTCGAAGACAACCAAAGCTAGGATTGAAAAACAAGTCCATCACAAGCTAGGCCAGGGTGGCTACTTGAAATTAGCCTCAAGAATTGTAAGTAGCTAAACATCTTATTAATTGTATCGCCTTCCAACATTTTTGTAATCCCATCAAATAACATTAAAAATACATAATCATAAGTAATGGAGGGTGACGAATTTGGAATGGAAACCACAAAGGAAGATAGAGAGATCACTTTCCGTTCTATCTATCAAGCTGTAGTTGAACGTCGCAAATGCTTGGGACAAGTCCCAAGATCCAAAATCCCTGGTAAGGTAAAATGTTAACCTTTCAATATATTCTTTTTTCGTCTGTAAATTTAATGTTTGACAACTTTGTTTAAATTAGGGGAGCATCACTTTCAACGATCCAAATAAACGAGTTGTAAAGCAATACGTTGAGAATGAAATATTGCCAGAACATGGTCCTCATGTGCAACCTGATCATTCTAGTGGGGAACGGGCCAACAGTGTTGTTATCAATGAGGCCTATGATGGCAATTGATTTCTACTTATAATTTTTTCTAATTATACATTGAGGGTTTTCCTTATACCATTTTTGTTTAAATTACATAGAATGTTGTACTCGAGCATCCTACTACTGGAGAGGAACATGGGGCAATGGTGACAACTGGTGCACTAGGTAAATAATGTCATTGCAATTTTTTTATTGATATTACCGAAATAATTCAATGATATTTAAAAACTAGCAATTTAAATTTAATATCATTTGTTTTTGTAGGTGATGTCTCATCTCTGCATCAGACCATACATCGTGAGTACCCAACTAGGTCAACTATGCGGGAAAGGCACGAAATAGAAGTAGAGAGAAATGATGTTGATGATGTAGTTCGGAGCTTTAAAAATAGGAAGAAGAAAAAAAAGTTTATTAATGTAAAATATTGTATTATTATAAGACAGATGATTACTATTTTACTATTTTTATGCCATACGCTTTCAATGTTTTCTTGCGTAATTTTTGTTGCATTGTTTTTTAATTACTTATTGAATTTTTTTTTGTGCCCATGTTATTAAAAAATGAAACATAGATTGGGTATTGGGAAATTGAGAGTTATGTGAGGGGGGTGGTGTTGAGATTTAACGAGATGATGAGCTTAGTGAAAAGAGTCGCCTTCACTAAGTGGGTTCACAGGCTATTTTTGGCGCAAATCTATTTTTAAACTATGTCTATTTTTAGACATGGTGATAATATTTCAGAAGTTGCAGGATGCTATTTGTGGATGGTTGGTCAAGTTGGAAAAATAGATGAAATTTTATTCTTAGAATATTGGGCGAAGTATTTATAGATCGTCAATCTAAAAATCGATGCATGTCAATTATTATTAGCTCTTAATAATAATCAGACTCTAAATAGAAACTTATTCTCTTGGAGCACTTAATTTCAGTATACAGATTTGGAAAATCAATGGGCTCAAGGAATTACACAATTACTAGGGTTTACTGGTGGTTCATGCATGGAGGACTCAGTTAGAACTGAAGTGGCAAAGTTATGACAGAGTTGGAAGAGTAGTTCATGGAGTTGTATTCAGTTTAACTCAGTTAGACTCAATTGAGCTAGTTGTATCTAATCTAACTGAATTATACACTAGTGAGAGTGGAGTGAATTAATTAGTTAATTAATTCACAAGTAATATCTCATTAATCAACTGAAAAAATACAGCAGTTAACTACAGTGCATGTCAGATCTAGTGGAGACCCAGTGCAGAGATAGGTGAAAGGGTGAGATAGACTATCTGTTGTGACCATAATGATGCATGGATTGCATCTACATATACATTGGAGTTTCCAATGATAATTACGTAGTCAAGGAGAGTGGGATTGCATCAAATTTGTCTTTGTAATCAGCTTGGATTGCGCAGTGGAGGCAGGCTAGCAGGAGGGCAGAGATTGGTGCATGGATTTGCAGATTTCTTCTATGTTAGTGTGTGACGATTGATTGTATTGAGAACTTGATGTACTAAGCTTTGTATGAGGATTGTTACATGATCTCCATGATACATAATATATGATAGTTGGGGTTTTTAGCTTCAGGCTTTCCGCAAAAGATTAACAGTGGAATGATTTTGTATTTTGCAAGAAGTTAAATATTGTGAGATCAGGGGAATCTAGGACATATGCATGCTTAATGTATATAATTTCAACATGGTATCAGAGCAGTGTTAATTCTTGAAGATTGCAATTGTGAAGAATTGTTGAGTTTGTGCTGGTGGACAATTCGAATTTGCTACAGAAGATTCTTGGTGCAGAAGTTGAGTATACATTGAAATGTCTTTCAATGGGTTGCGATTGGAGTATGCCCTTGATGGGAGCTCAAATTACATAGCCTGGAAGGATAGGATGGATGTGGTGCTGGAGGATAAAGGATAGAAGGATTTCATCGATAGCGATGTTCCTAAGCCGAAATCTAGCGATGCTGCATTACTTGATGCATGGCAAAAGAAGACAGCAAAGACAAGAAGAATTATGTTGGAAGGTGTGAAGGACCATATTGTGTCTAGCCTTCACGGGAAAGCCACTCCATTCTTAATGTGGAAGGCTTTGGCAGATTTGTTCCAAAGCATAAGTGACCAAAGGAAGTTGGAGCTTAAAGACAAGCTCATAAAAATAAAAATGGAGAAGGGCGACAGTATTCCAAAATACCTCATGAAGTTTGTCCACTGCAAGGATGAACTGGGAAGTGTGGGGGTTACTATTGATGAATAATACTTGGTGAGCTTGGCTCTCCTTGGGCTTCCGAAGAGTTGGCATAGCTACAAAGACTCTGTCAATGGACGGGAGAAACTGCCAGGATGGGAGCAACTTTGGTCGGAGCTTGTGTAGGAGAAGATAAGGTGGGGTATCAAGGATGGATCTTCATCGAAGAATGAAGATGAGGAGAATTTCACTTTGGCTTCCAAAGCAAGGAAAGGGAAGGGGAATAAATTTCCTTCAAAATCTGAAGCTAAAGGCAAGAAGCAAGATTTGTTCAAGGTGAAGTGTTTTCACTGTCACGAACATGGGCATTTCACCACTAACTACCCACAGAAGAAGAAGAACAAGAAGGATGTTGGAGCTACAGCTGGAAAGGCCTTAGCCTCACAATTTGAACTTGATTTCTCTTTGATCGCATGCTTGGTTTCAAGCCATATGGGATCGGTGTGGTATCTTGATAGTGGTGCGTCTTTCCATATGACGGGAGACAAGGAGTTGTTTAGTGACTTGGAGGAGAAGGACCTCCAGATGCATATAGAGATGGGTGATGATGGTCGGTACAGTGCGACTAGCATTGGGACCATTACCTTTGAGAGGGATTCTGGTAATCCATTCTTGTTGAAGGATGTTATGCATGTTCCAGGTCTGAAGAAGAACTTGGTCTCGGTCGCAATACTAGAAGACAAAGGTTATGATGTTGTTTTCAGTGAGGGAAAAGCTTTCCTTCGACATAAAAAAACAGGTAAAACCAAGAAGATAGGGGTTTGAATTAAGAATCTCTACAATTTGGAGGTATATGGCTATGCTACAATGGTGGGCAAAGCAAAAGAAGTGGTGAGCCGGGATGAGGGCGAATTATGGCACAGGACATTGGGCCATCTTCACCATGGCGCCTTGAAGATTTTGCAGCATATTTCTACCGGACTTCCCAAGGGTACTCTTGCACAGTCATATCAGTGCAAGGGATGTACTATGGGTAAGTATGTGAAGACCAACTTTCATGAGAAGGAGAACCGTGCTTCGATAATCCTGGAGAGAATTCACACATACGTGTGTGGACCTTTCTCGGTTGCTTCAACAGAAAAACATAAGTATTATGTTATTTTTGTTGATGATTATTCTCGTAGATGCTGGATCTTCTTCATGCAGAAGAAGAGCGAAACATTCTCAAAGTTCTATGAGTTTAAATCATTGGTGGAGAAGGATTCGGGGAAGCAAGTGAAAGCTCTACGGAGCGATAATGGTGGTGAATACAACTTGGGTGAATTCAAAGACTTCTGTAGAAAAGAAGGAATTCGAAGAGAACTCATAGCGCCTCATAACCCACAGCAAAATGGGGTCGCAAAGAGAAAGAATAGAACGATCATGGGTGCTGCACAAGCGATGCTGCATGATCAGGGCCTACCGATGCACTTGTGGGCGGAAGCATGCAACACTGCGGTTTATGTGCAAAATCGTTGTCCTCATAGAGTACTTGGCATGAGTACACCTGAAGAATATTTTACTGGTAAGAAGCCTGATATTTCTCATTTGAATATTTTTGGCTCATATGTTTACATTCATGTGACAAAGGAAGCCAGGAAGAAGCTAGAGCCGACTGCAAAAGTTGGGATATTTGTGGGGTACACAGAAACACCCCATAATTATCGTGTGTATTTTCCAGACAGTCGGATAACTATGATGCGACGAGATATAAAATTCAATGAGGTGAAAGCCATGAAGTTGTCGCTTGAGAGGGAGCTACACTTGCATGCAGAGGAGGAACTTCTTGTTCCCAAAGATGAGCCTCTAGATGTGGATCAGCCACAGGAGGAGATTCATGGAGTGGAGGAGTCCACTCATGCAGAATCAAACATCAGACAAGGCAAGAAGCGTACCACAGAAGCTGAGAGACTGAAGGTTGATGCGGCACAGAATGTAGGAGTCCCTACATCATAGCGCAGACAGAGACAGTCACCTGACCGTTATACTAGATACATGGCTCTTATGAGCAAGTCTATCGTGACAGAGCCATCTTCTTTCGAAGAAGCAGTGCAGGAGCACACATGGGTAGATGCCATGGTCGAGGAGTATGACTCCATTGTCAGAAACAGTGCCTGGGAGATTGTTCCAAGGCCAGTGGGAAAATCAGTTGTAGGATCAAGATGGATCTACAAGGTAAAGCAAGCTACTAATGGGAGCGTCGAGAAGTATAAGTCAAGATTTTTTGCCTGGGGCTTCTCACAGATCGAGGGGATTGACTATGAAGAAACCTTTGCACCTGTCGCACGGTATTCTTCCATATGAACCATCCTTGCTCTCTCAGCGAAGATGAGTTGGCACATTCATCAGATGGATGTGAAGACCGCGTTCCTTAATGGGATCATTGAGGAAGAGGTGTACATTGAGTAGCCTGAAGGACTTGAGATCTTCAGCAATGAGTCGCATGTGTGCAGGCTCAAAAGAGTGTTGTATGGGCTGAAGCAAGCACCACGTGCTTGGTACACTTGGATCGACAGCTATTTCACTAGACTTGGCTTCACCAAGAGTGAGGCGGATGAAAACCTATACCAAATTGTGGTGGAGGGTAAGCCTTTAATCATTGTTCTTTATGTTGATGATTTAATACTAACGGGTGATGAGCAGTTGATACACTCATGCAAGGAAGATCTTGCAAAGGAGTTTGAGATGAAGGATTTGGGCCTCCTTCATTATTTCCTTGGATTGGAAATATGGCAACGGGAAGGTGAACTATTTGTGCCTCAAGGCAAGTATGCCCGGGAGATACTAGAGAAGTTTCACATGCAAGGCTGCAAGCCTATCGACACTCCTCTTCTAGGAAATTGGAGGAAAGAGGATGCTACATCGGCAGAGGTAGTGGATGCCACTGTTTATCGACAGTTGGTGGGTTCGCTCATGTATTTAGTCAATACAAGACCAGACATATGTTATGCGGTAAACCAGCTTTCACAAGCGATGATTAATCCTACCAAGCTCTTTTGGAAGGCAGGCAAGCATGTCCTGAGGTATCTCAAGGGAACATTTGAGTATGGTTTATGGTACATACAGATGGATGAGGTGAAGTTGCATGGCTTCACGGATGCAGATTGGGCAGGCAGCCCAATAGACAGAAAGAGCACATCAGGAGGGATTTTCAGTATCGGATCTATGGCAATTTCTTGGTACAACAGGAAAAAAATATTTGTGGCACTCAGTTCAGCGGATGCATAATACATGGCAGCAAGTCAAGCTACATGTGAGGCTATATGGATGAGGAACATCCTGGTTGGTTTGTTTGGTTCACATTTAGATCCTACAGTGATACATTGTGATAATCAAAGTTGCATTAAACTCTCGGTTAATCCTGTGTTTCATGATAGATATAAACATATTGATATCCGGTATCATCATATCAGATATTGTGTGCAGCGGAAGATCATGTTGCTTCAGTACATTCCTACAGAGGATCGGGATGCAGAGATTATGAAGAAGGCGCTCACCAAGAGCAAATTCGAATACCATAGAGGCAAGATCGGGGTGAAGGATAATCCCTATCTTGTTGAGAGGGAGTGTTGAGATTCAACAAGATGATGAGCTTAGTGAAAAGAGTCGCCTACACTAAGTGGGCCCGTAGGCTATTTTTGGCGCAAGTCTATTTTTAGACATGGTGACCATATTTTAGAAGTTGCAGGATGTTATTTGTGGATGGTTGGTCAAGTTGGAAAAATAGATGAAATTCTATTTTTAGAATATTGGGCGAAGTCTATTTATAGATCGTCGATCCAAAAATAGATGCATGTCAATTATTATTAGCTCTTAATAATAATCAGACTCTAAACAGCAACTTATTATCTTGGAGCACTTAATTTCAGTACACAGATTTGGAAAATTAGTGGGCTCAAGGAATTACACAATTCCTAGGGTTGACTGGTGGTTCATGCATGGAGGACTCAGTTAGAACTAAAGTGGAAAAGTTATGACACAGTTGGAAGAGTAGTTCATGGAGTTGTATTCAGTTTAACTCAGTTAGACTCAGTTGAGCTAGTTGTATCTAATCTAACCGAATGATACACTAGTGAGAGTGGAGTGAATTAATTAGTTAATTAATTCACAAATAATAACTCATTAATCAACTGAACAAATACAGCAGTTAACTACAGTGCATGTCATATCCAATGGAGACCTAGTGCAGAGATATGTGAAAGGGTGAGATAGACTATTTTTTGTGACCATAGTGATGCATGGATTGCATCTACGTATACATTGGAGTTGCCAATGATAATCACGCAGTCAAGGAGAGTGGGATTGCATCGAATTGGTCTTTGTAATCATCTTGGATTGCGTAGTGTAGGCAGGCTAGCAGGAGGGCAGAGATTGGTGCATGGATTTGCAGATTTCTTCTATGTTAGTGTGTGACGATTGATTGTACTAAGAGCTTGATGTACTAAGCTTTGTATCAGGATTGTTACATGATCTCCAAGATACATAATATATGATAGTTTGGGTTTTCAGCTTTAGGCTTTCCCGTTACACAACTATGTTATGTGCGATTGTTTTTATGCTTCACTTGTGTGTGCAATTAATTTTCCGCAAAAGATTAACAGTGGAATGCTTCTGTATTTTCCAAGAAGTTAAATATTGTGAGATCAGGGGAATCTAGGACATATGCATGCTTAATGTATATAATTTCTACAGGGGGTGGGGGCAGGGGGAGGGCTCATAAGAGCTTCCTCCCTCACGTGGTTGGCCCTGTTTAGTAGAGAATAATTTATTGGAGCGATTTAATCTTGGAGAAAACCTATTTCGATCCAACGTAGCAGCAAAAATGTCATTGTTGACTTAGTTGCTACTCTTTCAGATCATGAAACGCGTGTTCCAAGTTCAGGTGACTCCAATAAATTGTTCTTGAAACAAAGAGGAGCTTATTCAGGTATGTTTTGACATTGTCAACATATGTTCTAACATTATCATAAGAATGCATCTTAGAGTAAAAAATACTACAAATATTACTTGTATTTATTGTATAGATAATTATGGATTTTGAATGACTTGGCAGTGCATGTACAAATCCTGTTGAATCATGAGCAATACAACTTGTCAACCAGGGTCATGTCCAAGATCTTTTTGCTTGTGCGCTTGACTAATTTCGTAGTGTCACATTTTGTAAGTTCCTTTGCACTTCATAATTCAAGATGAAGCTTGTTCATGATTATGATCTGGTTTTCTGTATGTGTTTTTTCCTCTATTTGATTGTAAGTTTGAACATGCTTTTAAACATTGAAACCTTTTTTTGTTTTTATACTATTAATATATTGAAATATACCGAAGTTCGTGAATTGAAGTTTCATGTGAATAAATAACATATTGTTACAATCATAGTTTAATATTTTAGAGCGTGTAAGGTTGTAGCACCATCTTGGTGGTCTACATCATATTTTGACTTGGCAGCATGCATTCTTCCTGTTTCGACTATGTGCAGGAAGAACGATGCTAGAATCATGTCCCCATAAAATGTTAGTTTGGGACTGAGCAAATAATATGGTGACATCATGGCATCATGGCATGGTGTCCCTGTAATAGGAGACTTAGTTGGTGACATGCCAAAGTCTAAACCTTCCATATAGTTTGGTAGTTGGAGTGCAATTTCCTGTTGCAGCATCTTGTCATTCAAACACAAGATAGAATTATCGGTACCAATAGGAGCCAATTGGCCAAGCATGATGTTTTTTGTAACATCGTTGAGAGGGTATTCTTCAGCGCATGCAGCAACATCCAAAAGGATATCCACAGTCTCCTCAAATGAACATCTCATCATTGGTCCTGTGTCATTATGATTGATACCATGTCGAGTAATAGCCATCAAATGACCTTGATATGTCATTGTGTCACATAGAATGGCTATATGCATGTAGTTCACATATGATCCATCAAAAGATATCACAACTTGAATTCCCCTTAGATCCATTTCTGTAAGCATGTTACTTTCATTTTTTTCAAAAACACATCATCTTCAGAATTTTCATTTTGTACCTATCCTTTAGGACCTTCTTCATGTATAATATGTAAACATATTTTTATTTTTTTTGCATTGTCGTCATTAAAAATGCATCTCAAATCATCATCAAACTCAAGGTTACTCTTTTCCGCAATGTCTTCCATACTCAGTTTTTTATCAACCATCATCTCTCTATTCAATTCTATACGGAGCAGCCATGGAGATATTTTTTTTGGTGCAATATCCTCATATGGCATTTCATAACAAGATTTTACAAATTCAACATCCTCCTCAATGTAGTACTCATTGGATCTGGATCATACCACACTTCAGTAGCCTCTATAACACTTCTCAAGGTTGTGTACTCTAAAGCACTCTACACATTTTTGGCCCTTTCCTTTGTCATGTTAACCTTAGGTTTTAGGTACATAGACTATGATGGTTTTTTAATATTCTTTGCCACATTTATTATTTCCCTCAGCCTGGGGACACCGAGAGTAACATTTTTTGCACTGACACCAGCATAATGGAAAGTATTCAGTGTCATCTGAGTAGCTAGTTCACCAATGGATTGCGCTGCAACACAACCAATCATCTCACCTGGAGCAACTAGGGACTGCAGAAAATGAGATTCTATCTCACCAATTACCCATTCAAGTGCTTCCTTTGTAAGGTGGTACTCCTTCAGCACACACTTACTATCAAATGTACTTCGAAGCAGAATGTTGAAAAATAGAGTGGCATTCTTCTGTGCTTCAATACTCATGCGGTCATCACCAGTAACAACCTTAAGTCTTTCTTAAAGCCTATCAATTACTTCTACAATATCCATGGGATGCATATCTGATGGTTTTCTCATATCAATTTTGAATGTCTTTTGGTTGTTCCAGATGAGCCAATTAATATTTAAAGGCAGGGGCCACGCGTTATCTCCAGTGGTTACAATCTCTGTACCTAGTTGTCATCTATCTAACTCCAGTTTTTGAATTTCCACATGAAAAAAATTCTGGAACTCCCATATTGTTTTAAAATCTTCCACATGGTCTGGTAACATGTAACTAGGATTCCAATTTTCTTGATCAAGTTTATATTTATAAGCATTTTCAAAATCCTTCTTTTTCATCTTCAGAGAATCAAGGTTTTATGACTCAATCCAAACAGCATACATACCATCTTCACCATATAGAAATTGAATAACATCACCAAGTGAGTTTCTGATATTCCCGTCATATTTAACCATCATATCCTCCATAAATTTTACAAGACCCATCTATATGTACCCTGTTTCTGAAGTCTTCACAAAATTATCAATCAAACCTTTTCTAACACTTTAATTATAATACCCACTATGCTTCCATGTAAACCATTCAGATCCATGGATAGGGAATTCTTGGGCACAACCATAATTCTGATACCTTGTTGAAAAGCTAAACAAGGAATCAAAGGCATGACCTGCCTCTGGCTAGTAGGTTGCTCTTCTTTATATGGCTCCCATTTCAGTAGTACTTCTGCTACCTGAAACATTGCTAATGGAACCTGATGTGCCTGGGATAAATATCACACTTGCAAGGGAGGAAGTGGAAATCATATACTATCTTCTTTTCATTTTGGCCCTAACATATCTTGTCAATTTGACCAATTTTTTGGTCACTAAGCACACTAGTCCTTTAACTTTCCAGCTATGTTGCCTCATTTCATCTAAATTTGTTCTTGTCTTATGCTTTAGAGTTAGTAAAGATGTGGTCTCTTGTTTGCTGCTCTACATGGAAATGTAAGTGATTATATATGATGCCATTAACAATCACTTTCCTATTTATAGATTCATTATGTGGCTTTAGATTTATACTGTATGAGCTTTGTTACAATGGTTTCATGCAATTTTTTTTTTTAAATATATTTTTTTAACTATCAAAATATCCCATAGTGTCTCTTGCTTGACTTGAGAAAATAGGTTGTCCTTCTGATAACACCAAGAGTCCATCAAACATATGAAAAGCCTGCTACTTGGCTAATGTATTTTTGTCGAACATATGAAAAAGTTTGCTACTTGGCTGATGTATTGTAGTAATTAGCTTGTTAGACAATTGTTCAAATTTGAGTATTACCATAGTTTTTATAGTCAATTTTGAGGAACAATACCAATATTAGATTATACTTGTATGACCTCACTTCCTCTTCATCAACTGAAGCATGAGAGTCTATTTGTGCCCTATAAGATTGAGGATGCAGATTTAAGAACAGGTTGTCCAGATAATCTTCCCATTGCAACAATCTTCATAATCATACATAGAAGGGTCACCAAATCTACAATGTAAGAACTGATTGTTGAATTGTACATTGATGTTTTCCTCAATGGAAGGATCACAAGGGTCAGCATTTAATTTCCTAGCTTCTGAATACCCTTTGAAATCTTCAAACTCAAATTCCAAGGTATCAAATAAAAATGGCATATGTCTCTGTTTGTTGATTGACCTCTTAGCATAACAAAATTTAGTGTTTGTTGCCGTGGATTTTGGCATATGTTCTTCATCTTCCAAATTGAGGATGAACAAACCTACATTACACTCTTCATTAACGGATGTGTTGGTATGCACTTCATTTTCAGAGTAAGGAACATAGTTCTTATCCTCCAAGATTGTGAAATTGTCATGTAAAACAATGGGGTCTACATCACCATAGGAAACCATATCTGTGTCATATTCTTCATCTGTCAAACCATAGACATATATATCATTATATACCATGTTTTTTACATCAAAAAGTGTTGTTGTTGGGCTAAACATAGCCATGGGCTACTCACAAAACATTATGTCTATGCCAATGTTGCAATTTGAATCCATAAACTTATCCACTTCAATAATTCGTTTGTCTTCTTCTGGATCACCCCATTCCTCTGCTATGTCATGTTCTAGCAACTCCCTGGTCAAAATGATTTCCTGATCACTATTCAGGGGGTTTTGATGAGGGATTGACTTCATTCTCTTATTACAATACTACTTTTTCACAACAATTATTGCCTCATACTTTTCAACACACTCTAGATCAACTGCATAGTATGTTCATTATTTAGCTCCTCCCCCACCACGGGAAGAATTGTCAACATCCATAGCTTATGATCAGGCAACAATAGACAAAATAAATGGAAATGTTAATAATGGAACACTAATGGTGTTCCCTTGGGTCTAATACCTAGTTGTCCAATGCCTTTATTGACATCTAATGGTGGATATGGCAAGGGTATTTTTCATGCAAACCATGATGGTATCATGACTGTTTATTCTTGGCTTTATGGGCCAATAGTTTCAGACAGTCAATATAGGTCTCCCACAAGTAATCCACTGCCATCATTGGTTTCACGGACTACATATCTTGGTCCACTTGGGAAAAATATGCAGCCTTAACCTCCTCTAATGGTATGATACTCAATGTTTCTATCATTTTTTCATTTCGTTTTGATATATTTAGGATTATTTCAGATGTAATCTTCTTCATGAACATAGGTACCCATCTAAGGGACTCTATTATCACAACAATACATCCGCTATATGTCTTGTTTTTGGGGCACATGTGTTTGAATCGAGGGTAAATGAACAGAATTGGAATGTTTTTTACAAGGGGAGACCAAGAGTACGAGGTAATTATGAAATGGTGAATAATAATGAAAAACTTGATGTCCTAAATGAGAAAAACCGAATACCAAGAGCTGCAAGGTTTAGGAATAAATGGTTACTCTAGAGGCCCAATGGAAACCTTATAGTGAAGATGACATTAGCAAAAGTATAAAATAGAGTGTATTCATGTTATATTCTTTTTGGATATGATAGCTTGTGGAATGAAAATCCTCACAATAACATTTTCAATGAGATTAGTTTCTTACCTAACGTGATCATTTTAGGAGTCACACCTTGGCTATCTATTGTGGAGGAAATTTTATTTTAGAGAGTTTTATAACTTTGCAAAGGTTTTTCCTTTTCTTCTTCTTTTAGGGATTTTGGCTATTTGTTCATTATTTTGTCTTCCTCATGGATGCACTCCAAGAGAAATTCCATTCCGCAAAATTCCCACTGAGGCCTGGAATCCTCTTCTATAGTAAGCATTCGTAGAGAAAGTTTATTTTATTCCCTTGAAATGATTCTTCTTTTCCAAGGAGTCCTTGTAACAAACTTTCCAATGTTATAGGTTTTTGTGATTTCTTTCTAGTAGCCAAGGAAGCACTCGATTGATTTATCTCTCCTTGTAAGCATGTTAGATAACTCTACTATTGTCGCAACATATTGTTGGTCATTCTATGTTTTATTCTTAATGTGTTGTGCAAATCCCTCCTTTGCTTCAGTCATTAAGAATTCTTGGCATGACCCAACCATTTGCAAAGCTTGTGGTGAATGTGGTTCTTGCATCTTACTCTCTATAAAATTCGACCCAACCTTGTTACGAGTCACCAAATCATTTAATCAAATAACCTTCTTTTCATAGTATTCTACGAAGAGTTCTCCTCAACATAGACAACATCTAACGAAATCACCAACTTCCTAACTAGACAAGGTCGTTCCAAGATGGCAAGGCTATTATCTTGGCCATCTCCTGTCTCGATCATGTCCAAGGCTGACATTTGGTAGGCTTCAATGTCAACAATAAAATATTTTAGCCAACTCTCCCATGACATATATCATGCGATGATATCAACCATCCTTTTTAGACTTGTGTCCACTACTTCTATGTATACTTGTCATTCTCTATCACCAAGATGATGCTAAATTCTTGCTAGACTCATATCTCCTATAACATTTCCATCACTTGTCTCACATATCTCAGAATATCACACATATATATGTGAATTTTCCACAAGTTTGAATATTGCAATGTTCGATATGGAATAGGCCAATCATGTCACATCACAACACTCATCCACATGTGAAGTCAAGTTGACCTAGCAACTGTGTGGTCCAAATTGGTGAGTTGTCCTATGTAGCCTCCCACGTATATCATGTCAAGACATGCATATTGTTGTGGATGATTTTGTCACCCCCCTAGAGACAGCCTAGAGTTGCCATAGACCAGTGCCTAGGACATCTTAATATAGCAAGGAGTCCTTTATAGTTTGGGTTGTCAGTCCAAGGGACTCACTTACTATCTCTTGTTTTAAACAAGGAAATTGGAATAGGATGAATTGGTCCCAATTCTCTTTCAGTGGCTGATACACGGATAGGAATAAAGTAAAGACATCAGGTAAAACTTCATCATGATAGTATCAGACAGCTAAGAGACCGCTTTATTGTAATGAGGGCCGATTCAAGTAATATATTACAGAAATCAGATATCAAGGAGTGCGGGCAGGAAGGAAACATGAGAAGATATTATTGACAAAAGGGCGCACCAATTTACGAATCCTTAAGCCATTAATATAGCAGAAGTTATGGAAGGAGTGAACATGGAACAGCATATCACTTCTAGGCCTATTTAAAGCGCTTGACCAATTCCATAAAGGGCACCATTTAAGATGAATCCTTACTGCAAATTAGTGAGCCACTCGCATTCTAGAACATGATACAAGAAGAAAGTTTGCATGAAAAGGATGATATATTAACACATGAGAGAAATTACATACTGCAATATACCAAAGACCAGAATCCTCAATACAATCATAACCCCTCCTCACTGAGACCCAACGGGCTCTGAAACCTCATACAGAAACGCCACAAGATGCATACAATAGTCTTCTCGTTGCACAGCTTGCTTACAGAAATCTGGAACCTTTACAATGTCTTACTTTTCAGTACTTATAGAGAAGACCGAAACTTCTGGAGGGCGAGGTAGGTATCCATATTTATTGATCTAATTTGAAAAAGAAAGGCGGGGAACATACACGCCTTCTTCATGAATGACTAGCTATAAATGAACATACCTAACAACCTGTCTAAATAAATAAATGCTGGAGATAAAAATCTCCTTATGTACAAAACAAAAATAATAAAATATATACATCGGGATGCCTTTAGCTGAAGAAAAATCTGATGCCGTGAGGGGTCTGAGCTGGCCTGCAACTCTGGTACTGTACTCTTGACCTTTGAATTCTGAATTTGAATTCTGAACCTTAAATGCGGGGCGAATTTCTCTGGAGGGTTCTGAGATTCTCTGTCTGTGTTTTCTTTAATAGCAGTCATTTCGTGCACCGGCCTCAGCTCTTTTCATTTAATTTCACCCACAGGAAATCATCTTCTGGTATGTTCTTGACTTTCTGGAACGGAGGCGACAGATTGATATGCTCCCCTACTCTTAATTTGAAAACCTGCGAAAACTCTGAAAATATTAGAAAAAACACGACTAGGGGAAAGACGGGGAGTGATGAAGGTGAGAATGGATGAGATGATGCAACCATAGGAGAAAGACGGGAACATACAGGGTGGCGGGAGCAGACAATGGGGGTTTTTGTGAATGTGCGAAACGTAACACAGTATGGTCGTGGAAGAAGAATGGCGATAGATTATGAGTTAAATATATATAAAAACACACGAACATCTATATATATTAGCGCGAGGACACAATAATGGATACACGAGGGAGAGACACATAGGTACATGGGAGACTAGCGGAGGAGACGACGTGGCGGGTACGTTGATGGGCGGAGACATGAAACAGTGACACGGTGGCAGACTGTGGGACGTGGCGGGACATAGCGATGAACGATCAACTCTGGGACACATCTGCCGTCGGATGGAGGTAGGCAGATCGGACGGAGAGGGTGGATCCCGCTGCCCGGACATCGACCGAAGAATAACGTGCGGGGAGAGAGCGGTTTCCCGCTCGTACCAAGGACACGTGGCCTCTCTCGTGTGGGATCGCTGGTCCCGCGGTAAATACCGCCAGCCGACAAGAGCGGTGCGGGGGGAAACCGCCGGTTTCACTGTGCGCCGGGGCCAAAGGTGGGGCCCACACTCCTTGATCTGTGCCGTTGATTGAACATGGATCGGATGGCTGTGACGGCGCCCGGAATATAAGTGATAAGCCCCTGTTTCTCCCAGCCCATGGTCCTGTAGCTCGGGTCACATGAAAATTAAAGCGGGAGGGGCTAAGGTTTAAGGGGCTTCGGCCCGATATATAAAATATACATTTTAAACGTTATAAAGTAGATTTTCGGGCGGGGATGATAGAATTAAACGGGGCCCAGGAGTTTTTACTCTCAAAAACGTTAGAAATGGATTTTGGAGAAGGTGGTGGCCGAAAATTAAATAAGGAAAGGGGATATGTACAACACATATCATTTCAAATTGATGTTGACCTATAGGTCACTTGCAAAATTGATATACCACCCTGTAAAACTATCATACATAGTGATAGTGGAGGGTATATGATAGTTTTTTCTAAAGTAATAATGGAGGGTATATGATAGTTTTTTCTAAAATAATAGTGGAGAGTATATGATATTGTTCATAATTGTTGATAGGTGGGAGCAAAAATAGAGACAGAGTTGAAGGAAAAGAAGTTAAGAGTGGAACATTGTGCATAATCAATTATGGAATTTGATTTTAATCTGCAAATACATGTTGTGATCTTAAATAAAGGTGAATAATGATTGTTCATTGAATCATGTCATGCATAGAGATGCTATTATATCATAGAGGGGGTATAACAGGCACATAAGAAATTCATCATTGAATTGTATCTATTTGACAAGGCACTTCAAAGTAATCTGTTGTTTGTAATCTGGGAGTTGAACTTCTGCATATAGATTCATATTTGTTATTATGCTTAAATGTTGGGGGAATCAAGGAAAATATGAATTGTCATATCACTTCATGTCTAGAACATCATCATGGCCATTGGATTAGTTAGTAGCAAAAACACATTTCTTTTTGAGACACATTAGAATGAGTTCATCATAACAAACTCCCAGAGTCCCAAGTGACAATATCCTAACAATTTTGCAATCCCTTGGATAGAAATGAAAATATGTGTAGCTAGTCAACTGAAATTGAATTAAGAAATAATGCCATTATGTCTCCAATGAAAGGAGAAGAAAATTTTTAACGTGAAACTACTTTCCCAGTTGTCTATAGCGTGCAGAACCCAGTCAACAACTGTAAGAATACATCAGAATGTAAAAAATGTAGAAAATGGGGACAAAATAGCAATGAATAACTTATTGTGAGGATAGGTCAAATTCCTGCAATTTACCTTTTGATTGGATTTCTCGCACGGGGAGGGTTGGGCAGTTGTGGATTTTATTTAATCATTCAAGTTAGCATGTAGTGGAAAACACTATAATTGAACAATTTTAAAAACAATCATAACAACATTATTTGTAGTTGTCAAAAAATTATGGATACACTATAGTGCCCCCAACCCTGTTCTGAAATTTATTTGGAAAGTATTTGTGCAACATATATTCATCATTTCTCTCGCATATTGATTCGGAAATGATGCTGACACATGTAGCAAGATCTTCTAGTCTTCTAAAAAGACATATGAAATGGTTGAAACTTCAACCAGTAAGGTAGGACTATTAGCTAAATAATCAACAGTGTATAACTGTCCAAATATCTCATGTTATTTAGTGTATACATGTTTTATTTAAATTGAGATTCCACTTCATTGGTGAAGTTGATGAAGTATTAAGCCATCCAACACAGTTTCATTTTCATTGTGAATATCTTGGCAACAGGACCTTGGTCACTAGTGAGGTGATAGAGTATTAAACCTTCATTTTCATTGTGATTATCTTGTTATTATCTTGCCAACATGACCTTGGTTCACTAGTGAGATTGACAGAGTATTAAACCATTCAAAATATAAAAAATTCCATAATAGGTATGCATCCCCAACATCATGATGCATTTCTTCAGATTCCAGGAAAAAAAAAAATAATAATAATTAAAAAATTAAAATAAAATAGAATAAACAAAAAAACAAAAACAAAAACAAAAACAAATTTATAAATAAAACATATGTTCTTGGGCATCAACTCAAAGAAATGTGCTTACATGTCGTAAATACCTTGAGCCATGTGCACCTATATGTAGCTTATTTCAAACATGATCACCAGAGGAACATGATCCATGTTAGACGTGATGGTGACATTTTGCATCCGTCATAATAATTTATTGATTTGCCAATGGGGTTTTGATTCACTGAGTTTGATATTGTAATAAGTCATCCACAAGGGCTCATTCTCACTCTAGTTTGCTTCACACAAGTGGCATAATTATTGATTTTCCAATGGGGTTTTGATTTAGTGAGTTTGATGGTGTATTGAGCCATCCACCAGGGCCCATTCTCACTCTAGTCTACCTCACCCTAGTGACATGTCTCAAAAAGGAATGAGGCCAGTGCAAATCTCAGGTAGTTTTGGTGAAATGGTTATTCCTTGAACCTGGCATCAAAGCTACAAAAAATATTTGTTATACAGTGTAGCCCTCTCCCAGTGGGTGTGGTGTGGGAAGTAGCTTAAAAATAATAATAAAATAAATAAAATAAAATAAAATAAAATAAAATAAAATTATATATATATATATATATATATATATATATATATATATATATATATATATATATATATATATATATATATATGTATGTATAAGTTCTACATTGGCAGACTTGCACATGAATTCATTGGTAGTGTGGCATTCATTACCACTGATTCTACCAAAGGCACACACACTAGATTTGTGTGCCATATACTCTCAGCTTGGATATGGATATTTTTTTGGAATCAGTCTTGCACTCTAATCCTTCATTTATATTTTCCAGTTGATAATGCCATGTCCACATAATTTCCATATTATTTGCTTTCCTAATTTGAATCGGTGCCAAGCTGGTGGCTAATCATATTTATGATTCATTGATTTATCTGCATACAACAATGAAACTTGAAAAATTTTAACATGGTGCACTCCTTTGCATCATTCCATCCAACCTTTCTCTTCTCAAAGATACTTCTAGGAGAACATTTTTCTCTATTGCATAAAGTCAGCTAAATTGTATCAAAGACACAAAATGTTATAGTTACATGGCTAAGGGATTGTGATTGTGTCTCATTCCCATCAATAGTGGCAGCATATCGCAGAGGGTTTAGAATCCTGAAGTTGTTTGTGTGATGATGAAATCAATGAAGACACACATGCATGCTACTATGGGACTTTGGAGTGCTACTTCTTACCCATTGACACCATTGATAAACTATGCTCAATGGAAAACACCAATGACAGACTATATCTCTGAATGGTTTTTATTTTTAACTTTTGTTTTAAAATTAAAAAATACTACAGTACTTTTTGTATATGTCATTTCCCCGTCATATCCAGGTCTTGGAATTTCAATAAACTAGTGGATCGATATCCGTATCTATATATGTTTCATGGTTTAGGTAGTTAGACATTTCCACAAGGAGGGTGAAGTTGATCCTCTTAACTTGTTACTTTGTGGTTATGGATGCAAGCTCCTTTGATTGAATGTATGCTAGTTTCCTTATAAGAGAAGCATGGTATCCGCCCTAAGAGGATGAATACATTGAAATCTTTAAAGTGTTGCACCACTTTGAAGTCGTGGGCACTTTCCATGAATCATTTGTGTTTTAACATTGGGCCAATTCAAAGAATTGAACACATCCATAAACCAAGGCCATTGGCCTATTCCATAGTTTATGTCATTGGTCTATCTCAAATGAATAACATCTATATCGTTTCAATGAAGGCTCGTGGAATCCCAGAGTTTGTGCAAGATTGCATGTGTAATCACTTATTAGTTGAAAATTTCATACTAAAGAATAAAGTGGAGTTTTTTCCTCATAGTTGTTGTCTTTGAAAATATTGTTGTTTTGTGGATGAAGGTTTTGTGTATATTTTCCTATTTTCCTTATTTCGTTGAATTCATAAAGAGGAAAGGAATATAGGCTAGGATGATCACACTAGGCATATTATTCGTTTTAATTGAAATCCAATTTGAGTGTAGTCGAGAGTTTTTTACTCACCCATTGGATTAGGAATCATATCATGTTTGTTATTTGTTTCACATGTCCCAAATGAAAATGTCAGTTATGTTGTTTGCTTATTGATAACTGTATTAGTGCGATTTAAAGCTATAAGTAATTCTCCTGCTTGGCCTATCTGCCTTGGCCTATTCATCTGCTACATTCCTTGCTAAATTTCAACTGCTCAAAATACATTTAATTACTTATCTATCAGGCCAGCATAACAATAAACGTTGACTACTGATTTGTGATCGATGTGTATCGGAATGCATCAATATCACTCACCCATTTGTTACCTTGTGTATGTTATGGCTCTCTCAACTTTTGTTTTAAACCTAAACTCTGTAAAATATAAAACTCCCTCATGACATTGTTATGTTTTCACAAATTATCATTACGGAGTCTTCCCCCATAACTATTAAGTTGTTGTATGTCCGAGTATCTCTCCATCTTCTTTTCATGGCTCTCCCAAGT
Source organism: Pinus albicaulis (assembly GCA_034641835.2). NCBI lineage: Eukaryota > Viridiplantae > Streptophyta > Pinopsida > Pinales > Pinaceae > Pinus > Pinus albicaulis. Next base: position 292,644,022 of record CM076580.1, on the reverse strand, counting down.
GGATTTTCTGTTGTGAAACCAGCTCCAAAAATAGAAGAAAATATATATCAACACCTTAGAAATAAGCCACTTTGAGGGGGCAACCTCCAATACATTACATGAATGAACAATTCTTGGATGATACAAATGAAAAAACCTCCTTTCTATATATAGGAGTCCATGGGGCCATAATGTAATCCTAGTGGGCCACAATGTAATCCTAGCCAACCTAACAATAACAATGTAAGGGCACAATAATAACAATATTGGGGTTAGAGGGGGCTACAATAATAACAATAAGGGGGCTACACTAATAAAAATAAGGGGCTAAACTAGTAATATAGGGACTTAACATGCCCCTCTTTTTCAAAAAAGTGTTGTCCTCAACGCTTGAGTAGCTCTGGGTGCTTCTGTATAAAATTCTTATCCTCCCATGTAGAATCTTCAGTGGGTAAGTTCTTCCACTTGATGAGATAATCTGAAATTGACCGATTTCGTAGTTGTCGAGTTCTTTTTTCCGTGACCACTTCAGGTTCCAATATGATTTTTCCTTCCTCATCAAGTTCTGGCAATATTGTTTGAACTGGAAGATTTTCACCTATAACCTTCTTTAAGCATGAAACATGGAAACTTGGATGCACTCGCCAAGAAGCAGTAAGCTCCAATTTGTATGCCATAGTACCAATATTTTGCAACACCTTGTAAGGACCATAGTACTTTGGTGATAATTTATTATCCTTCTTAGCTTGCTTGAGGGACATTTGTTTGTATGGTTGTAGCCGTAAAAATACCCAATCTCCTACATCAAAACTTCTCTCGCTACGATGTTGATCTGCATGTTGTTTCATTCGATTTTGTGCCAAATTCAGGTTATCCTTTAAGAGTTGGAGAACTTCTTGCTGATGCTCGATGTGATCTTCCACTGCTTGAACCTTCGAATTTTCCCTTAAAGATGATGTGATCGATGGTGGATGATATCCATAAAGTGCTATAAATGGGGTCATTTTTGCTGCAGTATGGAAGGAAGTGTTATACCACCATTCAGCGAGAGGTAACCACTTGACCCATTGTGTTTGTTTATCAGATACAAAGCAATGAAGATATCATTCCAAACATTTATTTACTATCTCAGTTTGACCATCAGATTGAGGATGATAAGATGAGCTATGAGCTAATTGAGTACCCAAACAAGAAAATAACTCCGTCCAAAAAATTTCAGTAAAAATGGGATCTCTGTCGCTCACAATAACCCTTGGGCTTCCATGTAGCTTTTGAATTCTGTCCATAAATGTAGTAGCAACTGTACTTGCTTTAAATGGATGAGACAATGCACAAAAGTGTGCATACTTGGTAAGTCTATCAACTACCACCATGATGACACTCTCTTCTTCGGACTTAGGTAAAATTTTGATAAAATCCATTGAAATCTCCTCCAAATGTTGACTTCAAATGGATAAAGGTTGTAGAAGTCCCGGGGACTTAATTATTTCCACTTTATTCTGCTGGAAAACCAAAAATTCCGCCACAAAATTTTGAATATTAGATTTAAGGCCATCCCAAAAACATCTTTCTTCACCCTGTGGTAAGTTTTTAAAAATCCTGAGTGTCCTCCTAAAGGAGAAGTGTGCAATTCCAGAAGAATATTTTGTTTTAGTTGGGAATTCTTACAAAGATATAAGCGATCTTTGTACCATAAGGAATCATTTTTCCTAATAAATGTATCAGATGTACTAGGATCTTGCTGCAACTTTTGAATGAGTGTCCATACATCTTTGTACTTCTTCCATTCATCTCTTGCTTCGGTTATCCAATCTGGTTGGATAATAGAAATGGCACAAAGCAATGCTTCCACCTCTTCATTCTTTCTTGAGAGTGCATCTGCAACAACATTTAGCTTCCCTTTTTGTAGATTATTTCAAAGTCATAACCCAACATCTTTGTGACCCATTTTTTCTGCTCTTCTGAAGATAGTCTTTGTTCCAAAATGTGTTTCAGACTATCATGATCAGTTTTACCTTGAAGTGTCTTCCCATTAGGTAAGTTCACCATTTCTTTAGTGCATGCAGTATTGCTAACATTTCCTTCTCATAAATAGGTTTCTGTAAATACTTTCCTTTGATTGGACGACTTTCAAAAGCAATTGGTCTTCCTTCCTGCATTAAAACTACACCAATTCCATTTCCTGAGGCATCACATTCCACAATAAAGCTTTTTGTGAAGTCTGGCGTAGCTAAGACCGGTGCTAGGCACATTGCCTCTTTAAGATGTTCAAAGGCCTTAGTTGCTTCAGGAGTCCATGAAAATGCATCTTTCTTCAATAATGTTGTTAGAGGTGCTGCTATTCTCCCATAATTCTTAACAAACTTGCGATAATACCCTGTTAACCCGAGAAATCCTCGCAACTACTTTATAGTTGTGGGGACTTTCCATTCCTTAATGGCTTTAATTTTGTTAGGGTCTACTTTAACACCCTCGTGAGATACAATATGACCCAGATATTCCACCTCTTGTACTCCAAAGAAACATTTGGATGTTTTTTCATATAATTGTTTCTCCTGCAATGGTTTGAACACCCTGTCAACATGTTGAACATGATCCTTCCGAGACCTGTTGTAGAATAGTATATCATCAAAAATACTAGCACAAATTTTCTAAGGAAGGGTTTGAAAATGGAATTCATCAACCCTTGAAATGTAGAAGGTGCATTGGTAAGGCCAAAGGCATGACCAAAAATTCATAATGACCCTCATGAGTTCGAAATGTTGTTTTTGGAATATCTTCAGTCTTCATTCTAATTTGATGATATCCTGAACGAAGATCCAACTTGGTAAAATAAATTGCTCCATGTAATTCATCAAATAATTCATCAATCACAGGAATGGGAAATTTATCTTTAATGGTGAGCTTATTGAGCTCCCTATAATCCAGACACATTCGCCATGATCCATCCTTCTTGTGTACCAATACTACAGGAGCAAAGAAAGAACTTTGACTAGGTTGAATTATGCCCGCCTCTAACATTTCTGCAATCATACGTTCAATTTCGCTCTTTTGGACGTAAGGATATCTATAAGGCCTGATGTTTGGAGGAACACTTCCTGGAATCAAATGAATAGCATGATCTTGATCATGAATAGGTGGGAGTCCTTTGGGAGTTTCAAACACCTTGGAATGATTGTCCAAGACTTGTTGGAGATCTGCAGAAATAGATGATTTTGATGTTGGAACTTCTAGTGAGCATAATTGTGCAATTACGCCTCGCTGTTCTTTCTTTAGAAGCTTTTCATGACATTAGAGCTTATTATCCTTCCTGGCTTCCCCGCAATACCCCGTAATTCAACTTCCTTTCCTTCTGAAAAAAATTTCAAGAAAAGTTCTTGAAAATTAAAAGCTACCGTCCCCAAAGAGTGTAACCATTGTACTCCTAGTACAACATCAGCACCTCCCATAGGAATGGCAAGCATTGGACTAGTCAATACATATTCCCCCATGGTTAGTTTGATATTATGGCATTTTCCAGAGCAATTTATAGTTCCTCCATTTGCAACCATCACTTGACATTCTGGTGCTGGGTATAGGAAACAATTTAATTCCTTGGCTACCTTACAATGAAGAAAATTATGGGTGCTACCTGAATCAATCAACACTATTACCTTTCTCTTCTTGATTTGTCCTTTTATCTTGAGAATTTGAGGAGTGGTAATTCCTGCCAGTGCATTACACGATATGGTTGGATTCATTTCTTCCTCTTCTGGGGCTGGTTCCTGGTGTATATCCTCTTCTTGTTCATTTTCTTCTTCCTTTTCACAATCTATGTAAAATAATTTCTTCTCAGCACACTTATGACCTTTAGTGTATTTGCTATCACAACTGTAGCAAAGCCCTTTTTCTCTTTTTTCTTCCAATTGTTGTGGTGTCAACCTTGTAGGTTGTGAAAATCTAGGAGTAGCAACACTTCCCTCTTTATAGAAGTGAGTGGTAAGCTTCCTTGTCGCCATAATTTTACATTCAATTTTTCTTGCCAACCTGAATGCCTTCTCCAATGAATCAGGTTCCAAAACGCGAACTTCATGTTGGATGTTATCCTTTAAATTACCTATGAAGAGATCAATCCTGTGTTCCTCTGGAATATCAGTTACCCTTATATTCAATTTTTGGAAGTCCTCAATGTGCTCCCCCACTAAACCCTTTTGTTTGACATTTATCAATTGGCTAAAGAAGGTGTTGCTCTTTGTATCCTCATAATGTGCTATCATTTCCTCTGTAAAAATTGACCAAGTGACAATTTTTTTACGGGAGCACAGCCATCGATACCATACAAATGTATTTTGTTCTAAATGTAAAGTTGCAATGCTTACCTTTTGTGTGTTTTGCACATTATTGAGATCAAAATATTGCTCCATCTGTAGTATCCATGTTATGGGATCCTTGCCATCAAAATTCCTCATATCCATCTTTGGAATATGGTGGTTCTTCCATCCAACATTAGAGTTTATGAAATCATGATCAACATTTATTTTGTTCTCATCATGAGTTTCCTCTACTATCTTTTCGCCATTAGGAAACATTTCTTGTATCAACTTTGCCAAACCTTCGATTTTTTCATCGATCTTAGCTCCCATGCCATCCATCTTAGCTTCCATGCCCACTTCCATGCCTTCCATATTAGCTTCCAAACCATTCATCTTAGCTTCCACGCCTTTCTTCAAACTATCCATCTTAGTTTCCATGCATTTCTTCAAAACTTCTGTTTCATTTTTTGTTGCTCTTTGCGATAGCGAAATTTGGTGCACTTGCTCTTGTAATTTTGATATCTCATGTTGTGTTTCTTCGTCTTCATGAGTCATAGTAGAGCCTTATGAAGGCTTAATGGGTGTTTAATTCTTTTTAGGGGCCATTTTAGAACCCAATACTGATATCTATTCTTCAATATGCCCTTGGAATAAATTTCAACTAATTTTTTTTTCAAACGAGACTTATGTAATTCGAAAACAAATGCACACCTTTTTCTTGCTTTTGAGAAGCGCGATATTGAAACTGAATTATCTCTATCAATTTGGTACTAAGGTAGCCCTCTGAATCATCTTTTGAATGCCACGAGTCTGACCTAATTTGGATTCTTGAAGACAAGGTTGTGCCCAATCTCCTACGATGACCTAATTATGGACTCATTCAGTAGAGCGAACTTGTATGACTTGCCATGTGTCACTGCTTCCTCCTTCGGCTATGAAATTGATAGATAGGAAACTAAATTTTGTGTGCTTGCATCCACTTCTTACAGAATTCCAATCCAATGCTCAGAGAGAGAGTTATGAAGATTTTCCCACGATCACCTCTTTGAGATGAAATTCGAGAGCCTGAACAAGTCCTAACTTCCACAGACCATATCTCAGAAAATATTGCGAACCAAGATCTGAAATTTTGTGAAGATGTTCCTCAGGAGTTCGAATTCGTGCTCTAAAAATTTCAGATTATCAGCCTTCGTAGAAAAAACGTTATAGCGAAAATGTCGCGATGACTTGTTTAGGTTAAATTGAGGAGCCTGCAAAAAGACCTAACTTCCACAAATCATATCTCCGAAAAATATTGCAAACCAAGCTTTGAAATTTTGCGAAGATGTTCCTCCAGATTTTGGCTTCGTACTCTAAAAATTTCATCTTCTGAACCTTTGTAGAAAAAAGTTATAGCGAAAATTCCACTATGACCTGTTTGGAGCAGTGAAACCCTAGAATCCAAAGTTCTGATACCAAATGTTGTGAAACCAGCTCCAAAAATAGAAGAAAAGATATATCAACACCTTAGAAATAAGCCACTTTGAGGGGGAAACCTCCGATACATTACATGAATGAACAATTCTTGGATGATACAAATGAAAAAACCTCCTTTCTATATATAGGAGTCCATGGGGCCACAACGTAATCCTAGTCGACCTAACAATAACAATGTAAGGGCACAATAATAACAATATTGGGGTTAGAGGGGGCTACAATAATAAAAATAATGGGGCTACACTAATAAAAATAAGGGGCTAAACTAGTAATATAGGGACCCAGCTCCAACATTCATCTGCTACATTCCTTGCTAAATTTCAATTGCTCAAAATACATTTAATCACTTATCTATCAGGCCAGCACAAAAATAAATGTTGACTACTGATTTGTGATCGATGTGTATGGGAATGCATCAATATCACTCACCCATTTGTTACCTTGTGTATGTTATGGCTCTCTCAAGTTTGTTTTAAAAACCTAAAATTTGTAAAATATAAAACTCCCTCATGACATTGTTATGTTTTGACAAATTATCATTATGGAGTCTTCCCCTATAACTGTTAAGTTGTTGTATGTCTGAGTATCTCTCCATCTGCTTTTCATGGCTCTCCCAAATGGCTTTTCCCACATGCACTCTTCTATGCATATGAATGTCCTCACCGTCAACGGATAAGCCTTCCACAACTAGATATCTTGTGTCCCTTGCTTGATGTGCGAACACTCTTAAAGTGTCCTGACTTCTTCCCATGTTGCTCCATGTGTTCTCAACACCCTCCAAACCCAGCCTTCAAAGAAACGCCTCCAATGCCATGTTAGAAATGCAACAAATGCATGGTGTATAGAGACCTTAAAAAGGAACTATTGTTGGTTGCTTGCATTTTTATTACATGTTATATCTCATATCTCATTATTAATGTGATGTGACACTTAATTATCAACACCAACACTTTGTCTCTTGACATTATGTTACCAATGTACAAACATCCATAACCTATAGTACCTACAAGAAAATAAAGCCCAATGATATGGCCATTACATTACTTTTATCAGGTCTTGCTTTCTAGTCTTTGACCAATCTGCTATGGTCAAACAGAAAGATGATTTGTAACATGCGATAGGTCAGCAAGACTATTCCTTATTATTGTGTGGATGCTCTTAATGGAGCGGATACGTGTACCTAAAAAGTGTAGAACTGCATTTGAGTCATGAGCCTTACTAGTTTAAGATCAGAAGTTGTAGAAAAGAGGCCATCGTATTATCACACCTTTTAAACCCAGATTTTCCTACACAAAACTAGGTCTTTTTCAGGGGCAGATGACAGAGCATTTGAATACTCATTGGGAAGATTGGACTTACTAGAGGAGCAGTCTATTATTCGACAAAACGAAGCCTTGTTCGATGACTCCTTCCGATGATGGGACATTTCCGGAAAACACCCTACTTCCGTCAACATCGGGATTTTGTCTCGATTGGTGGACCCCGCTCCCCTCCCCTCCATCATCTGCCTCCAATACCCCGCCACCCAGCTCCCCTCCACTCTTCCAGTCCACACGGTGGTGTCACTTTTCAAAATTTGAATTGGTTTAAAATATTTCTATTCGTTCTATTGTAATGTGTTCCTAGAGCCTGAAAACATTCAGGGCATGAAAATGTATCATCAGAGGCTTTACAAGATGTTTTTTAACAATGTTGGACCTCCTTTCAACTCTCACTTATTGTTCGAGATTTTGCTCACAGTCCATGACTATTCAACAACTATGAGCAAGATTGTAGTTGGGTTTCATTGCATGATTTTTCATTTTGTTTATCAGATTTTTGTAATGTTATTTCAAATGCAAGTTAATTGTAAATTCCATTTTTATTCTTAGTGAGCTTTTGCAATGTTATTTCATCTTCATGCATTTGCTATCATAAATATAATGAAATCTCTATTCTTCTCCTCCTTACATTTTGAGAGTCCAAAGAGCAAGCTATAAACATGGTTGGGCTTGTTTATAGCCACAGCTGGGAGGCTGGGGCAAATGTGGAACTTGTGTTGGTGCTGACAATGCTTGTGAGGATATTTGATTTGATCTCAGTTTATCTAGTTGTGTGATAGGAAGGAATTTTCCCTTTATTTCTTTCAGGACAAATCGGTGACCTTCCTGTCATCTTGATAGCTAGGGTGATAAGCCATAATGACTTATATAATATAGTATAGGGATTCATAGAGATATTTACCAGGAAATAGGATCCAAACATCAAATGCAGGTTAGTTGTTAAATTCCATGTTTATTATTGATGAGCTTTGGCAGTGTTTTTTTCATTCTCACGCTTTTGTATGTAATTATGTTTGCACTTTTGATGTGTTATGTCACCTTTAACCAAATCCAAGTTGTTCATCATTTGTTGATCTGATGGTGCATCCAATGGTGAAGTGGGTCTTTTACTTCTTCAGTACACCAAAAAATCAGTGTTCCTGGATATTGTAGACTTGCATTTCTAGCACCTTCTGAGCTTGATCATGTGGGGTATCTATTTTTAGTTCATTTTTCTTCAAATAAGAGGCAACAATGGATTTTTTCATTCTATAATTTATTCAAGATAATGTTTTATTGGTCATGAAACCAACATTTTGAGGGAACAAAAATTGGATGGTGTTTTCATGTTCGTTGATGACAACAATACTCATAATTTAGATTTTTTTGAGAGATAGAGTCTATGAAATGGACGGGTGCATTTTCAATTGGCATTCTTGCATATCATGGTCCCTCAGAGATATTGTGGATGTAAGCAACTAAGGAAATGAAACTAGAAATGAAGGATAGGGGTGGAGAAGAAAATATTCTTGTACATGTGCAGGGACCTGCCTGTAATTCCTTGGGCCATTTAGTTGGTCAGCATACCTTTAATTCCATTCCATATGCTAAGAAAAGTGTCAGATTTATTTGTGATGGGGCCACTGTATTGCCAAGGAGACTTGAGTTGGCAAGTTTTTCACTTAATGCAAGACTGGTTTGGAAGGATAGTGATAAACCAACTTGGCTTCGAGATTGGGATGACTGGACTGCAGACGACAAGGTGGTGGAGAGCCCTTTGTCTATGTTGAAAGATGATTCCTTTGTGGAGCCACTTGGCAGATGTGGTCGTAATGTATTGTTGTGGTGGCTTCGTATGGAGGCTCATGCAGACAGTAAATTCCTTCGTAGGTTAGTTCACTTATCTCTTCTTATTGTTCACTTATTTTATTTTCTTCATAAAGCTTCTAACTTGATTGTAATTTGTGCATGTTGAGTTGTGTGTGTGTGTGTGTGTGTGTGTGTGTGTGTGTATATATATATATATAACCATGTTATGAGTTGTTGGTTCAGGAATACCTGTATCTATTCCAAGAGTTGTCCTTGGTATCTTATGTTATCCATTGCAAGGTCTAAGGAAGGTTTAAGATGAATGACCAGAATGCAGTGAAAGTTGTGGCAACTTTTTGCAACTGTAATACCCATGTTTACATAAATGACTAAGTGGTGGGCTTGTTTAAGAGTGGAAATAGATCTTACATCTGAAAGCCTGTGGATAGTGTAACCTTTGATAAAATATTATATGCTTGCATTGATTACATATAAAATGCTTTATATATATAACCATGTTATGAGTTGTTGGTTTAGGAATACCTGTATCTATCCCAAGGGTTGTCCTTGGTATCTTATGTTATCCATTGCAAGGTTTAAGGAAGGTTTAAGATGAATGACCAAAATGCAGTGAAAGTTGTCGCAACTTTTTGCAACTGTAACACCCATGTTTACATAAATGACTAAGTGGTGGGCTTGTTTAAGAGTGGAAATAGATCTTACATCTGAAAGCCTGTGGATAGTGTAATCTTTGATAAAATATTGTATGTTTGCATTGATTACATATAAAATGCTTATTCTTCTCAAATTTAGGAAACTAAGATAATTCTTGTTATGATACAAATAAATTTGAGACTAGTTTGGATTTTAATAGTGGGCGCATGGCATTTGGATATATGTTGATATTCCAAGACTTGGAGTCATGGATAGATATTTCATTTTGAAACCCGAGTGTGTCTAATTTCATTACAAAATAATTTATCAAGATTATGTTTTAAAAAAAATGCACAATTGATGCTTTTCTTAATGAATTCTTTGACGGTGAAGGAAAATTTAATAGACATTGTTTTTTATGCTATGTTATCTTAAATAGGAAAATATAATAGCATTTAATTTCTTGTTTACATGATTTATTTTGTAGGTTTGTAACTCATTATTACCTTTACTGGATTATTCTTTTACTTACAGATGGGTTATATACCCTCCTTTGGAGATCGTGGTTCCAGCAAAACACACACCATGGCCTGATCCACCACCTGTATCACATGCATCACCTATTGCAAGTGACAACACCCTTCCAGATAATTCAGATAAATGTCGAGGAAAAAATGGCAAGTCTTCCGAGACGAGAAGAAATAAACGAAAACATGACAGCCAAACTGAAGCTCAGCAAGTATCACAGGTTTCAGAAAGGGATGGAACAAACATATGAGAGCTACATTTTGTTAATGCATTTCTGTGTGGAAAATATTTTTTATTACAAGTTTCTTGATGTAAGACTCAAGGTAACGAAGCTGATTTGTACTACTGCGGGAATTCTGATATACTTTAACTCAATTTGCTAGGTGAAATATTTTTATTATTTCTGGGGTTCATATTCTTCACGAAATCAATGCCAGCCAAACAGGGATCCCTCCCTGATTAAGCTTATCAGGTAGGCCATTTGGCTATTGACAGTGGATCTCTACAATATTGAGGTTGATAAGACTAGATCTAAGGTGGTTATGATGGTATTTTTCCATGGTTCAATGCACGTGGCTTTGCCATAGTCATATGTATTATAATTTGTTGTGGTGAGATGAAGATTGCTCTTACTTAGTCATCATCTACTGTGGCCATTATTTTAGCACAACTCATGAAGTACCCTTGTATGAATTATTCCCTAGTGTAGCACTTGGCACAATATACTTGGTTGTTGTTTGGTTCAACTAAATGTGTTTGAGGCCTTCTTTGAAGGAACTTCAAAGTAATAGTCCTCATCTTCATTTCAGCTCTTTCTTTTCCATGTATAAAAAAGAACCTCATCAGTAAGATGCTTTGATGGAGTCTTGTAGTCTTAATTTTTTTTTGTATTTATTTATCATCCTTTCATTTGTCAATGATTGACATTACATAAGCAGTCTTTTGCTTGTTAAAAGAGGGTCGCTTTTTCTTTGATTGATTTATAAGATGAAATAAGTTTGTAAGAAACCAATTTGTACATTTTTTTCTCTTAAATTTCAGTGGTCTATATGCTATTTGCAATATATGACTATTGTCCGAAATTACCAAGGTTCACATCTTTTTCAAAATCAGGATGCAGGGGGATGTTGGGGTGCTTTATATATAAAAATTTTAGTAATATAAGAAAATAAGAAGTTCCAAAAATACAAGAGAAATTTATGTGGAAAACTTACCATCATGGTTAATGATACCCACTTTGTCCGCTCAATCTCAAAGCCTTCGCTTTTGTTTAATCGTATTTCCAATAGAAATTGTACATTGAATTTTTTTGTGGTTTTTCCTTTTCACACCCTATCAACATATATCGACTAGGGATTGAGGGGAGTTTTGTTTTTCCCTCTTATCCTATGAACATACATTGACAGGATCTTTGTTTTTTTTTTTTACCCTATGAAAATATATTTAGAAGATTGAGAGGATTGTTTGAACATGATGTGACGACAAATGGAAAAGTAAAAAAAATAAATAGTTAACATATCTCCCCAAGGAGTAGTCTTTTATTTCTCGGCATTGTTTACCAAGTCAAAAACTTGTGCTAAATGAATGAAAAAATCTTGGACAGATAGATGCAATTTTTATTTTTGATGCTTTTAGTGGCTACCACAAATGATTTTTCCTTGATAAATCAACTCAGAAAACTCCAAAATGTTTCCTTATCTATATTTTTCTATGACCGTGGTGAACGAAGAGAGAACGAGGGGGCTGCAGATCCATGTGGCCTGCTAGAAATGGCTCAGCTTGCTCGTCGTGATACTGGAGGCTATGGAAGTGTTGGGCCTCAATGTTCTGCAAGCTCGCGTCTCCTGCAAATATTACTTCATGTTTGATGCATTGAGCAGAGAGGTGATAAAATTAGTACTTGGAAGAACGAGTGTGAATATTTTAAACCAATTCAAATTTTGAGTTGCGCGAAGCTTGGCGGAACGGAGGGGAGCTAGGCGGCAGGGTGGCTGAGTGGAGGGGAGCTGGGAAGTAGGGTAGCAAAAAAAGAGGAGCGAGGTCCACCAGCCGAGATAGAACCCCGATGTTGTCAAGAGGTGGGGCGTTGGCTAGAAAGGTCCCATTACCGGAAGGAGTCGCCGGACGGGGGCTCTATTTCATCAAATAGTAGACTGCTCCCTTACTAGATACCATAGGTGGGTCATATGTCCTGCTTTGAGACCCATGGTAGATAACATGGATTAATACTTGTTTTGTTTACAGAAACGAGATTCTCCATCTGTTGTTAGGTGGACCCTCTTAGGATAGAAACGAGATATCTAGTTAGGTGGGGACTGACTTGGTGAAGTTATTGACCATGGGGGATGTTTCTTGAAGGCCGTGTTATGCGGTGAAGCTACTAACTTGGGATGTGTTTCTCGAAGGAACTTCCAAAAATCTCTTGGTCCAAATTATGACAAATCCAAGATTATTTATTACAAGAACTAGGTAAGCCTTTTTGTCACTTGGCTTTGGCAGAAATTAGAAATATAAGGAACCCTGTTTCATTGAAAAGAAAAGTAGGCTTCTTTACAAGCATTTCTTAATTAATGTTACATACACCATGAACAAGAGTAAACCCTAGTAAAGATAACGTTGAGCACTTACAAAATCACCACCATAGAAGAATAGTGCATCATCAAGTTGCACCAATAAACCCCAAGATATATAAAATTCCACAAGAGAAAGTTCGCCTTATGCAAAAGAAATCATCCAAGGATAAAGGTGCGTTATACAATGGAGAGGTTTACATAACTTTCCATGATTATTTTGGCAAATGAGGCTTTCTCCTATATATACAAGTCTCTCACAACAACAAGGGATTCATAAGGAAACCCTAGATCACTGTCTCAAATGTCAAAATAAGAGGGCGCCCAAAGCCCTAATGTCAATGCTCAAATAAAACACATGATGCCATGTGGCAAGTACAACCATGAACATAAAGCATAAGCTCCTAATTCAATGATCAAACATAAAATGATGTGAAATGTGTCATGAATGACCCTCCAACATGTGGAAAAAAGGGGATGTCTTGTAAAATGAGACTGGTTTTTTTTTTTTTTGTTCTACCCTAACGAAGAGTCAGAATAGTGATGCCATGCAGCGTCGGAAGAGCGACATTATGAGGCGTGGGTTGTGGTCTGTGAATCGTCAGAACAATGACGTTATTAAGCGTTGGAAGACCGACCAACACTTTCTCACGTCGGATTTGCGACGACCATATGGAACTTTCGGACAAGCGACGACTACCTCGTAACGTCGGTAGAGCCATTAACTTATGGATTCGTCGGAAGAGCGACAAACTCATGCCACTGTCGGAAAAGCGACGACTACCTCGTAACACAGGTAGAGTGCCGAAATTTTGGATTCATCGGAAGAGCGACAAATTCTTGCTAACATCGAAAGAGAGTCAAAATATGGAACCGTTGAAAGCACGACAAACAGTTGGCAATGTCAGAAGAGAAACAGCCACTTGGAATCATTAGAAATAGTGTCCCTCTACCGACAGTTACTAGAAGTGTCGAAATTGCGTCGGGACATGAAACGACGTTTTTCTCCACCTCAAAGTGTCACTTTTGGGACGCCTATGTGTCACAAGAGCGACATTTTGGCCGCCGAAAATTGGGCCAAATGTGCTAGCAACATGATGCACGTAGATGCTCCCTTATCAATTACTGTGTGAAAACTCGCCTAGATTTTACTAAAACTGGAATTTGAAAATCCATTTGGTGTGGGATTCTAGGTACACAGTTCTCGAGATCAAATACAATAAGATTAGAATCTTGAGGATCAACCACTCCAATAGCTAATAACAGTAATTTCCTCTGAGTTGGACAATATTGTAGCACCTCGAGGGCCAACATTGTTGAAGGGGATATGGCCAGATCTTCAATAATATTGTAATTCTGAGTGGCTCTCGCATGTGGATTGAAAGTCGATTTTTGAAATACACCTTTGGAAAGTGGTTTAATTAACAAATCAAGATTAGGTTTCTCGATGTGTAATGGTTCGGAAAAAGGAGGAGTTGAAACTGGAGGTTGACTGGATGATTCAGTTTCCTTTCCAATTACAGGACTCTTCGATCCATAGTCTTGAGATCGTGTTACAACCATGACCTGGGACATCATCAGTATATCCGCCGAAAAAGTGGAAGAAGGTCCGATCATTTTTTTTGTCTTGTGATGGAAAAGGATCTTTAAGGACAATGGGTGTAGGCAAACCTTTGACAAATTTGGATACATCGGCCCGACGTGGGCACTCTTTCGTGTAGTGATCCTTGTCAAAAACAAGACAAGGATAACGAGGTTTCCATTTTTCATCTAATGGTTTGGTTTTTTATGCTTTCTCTTTGGGAGAAATGCTTTGTTTATTTTTACCCTTCCCTTTCTTCTTATTACCGGATGATTTAGCTTTGGTGGTAGATGAGTCTATGACATAAATTTTGGAAGAAGTTTATAGGGAAGATTCTCCTTTAGGTGGATCCAGTAGAGTTATGATTGGAGTAGTAGATTTAGATTATTTCTTCTTACTCTTTGATGTATTAATTGTACCGATCACAACATTTGTGGCATGAGAACCGAAAGGAGTTGTAGTAAGTTGACCTAGGTGTCGTAAATCAAGAATTTTTTCATACAAAGTACCAAACTGTGTGTAGACAAGGTCTAGATATTGGGCTTGAGCGATGACCTGCTCTTCTGTTACAACGCCTCCTTTAGCTACATCTTTAGTAATCTTAGGAAGAAATTATTTGATGAACTGTTCAGCCATAATTTGATCCGGAATGAAAACTTTGACTAAGCGGCGCCTATTTCGCCATTCGTGGATGTGATCTTCATGTACGTAGACGTACTTTATTTAAGTGAAGTCAAAAGTTCCTTTCCATTATCATAACGGACTGGCAACTGAAAATGAGTAGGAAAGTTGTTGCTAAAGCATTGAAATTGTTGAAAGAGCCTCGTGGTAACTTAATGTACCACTTTACGGCTAAGACGATCAAAGTTTTTTGAAAAAGTATTAAACGGATCGAATCATCGATCAAATAATTTGATGCACACCATAGATTACAAGTCATCACATGATTCGAGGGGTTTTCTCCTGATTTTCCTTAAAACTTTGGAATGTCACTGGGAAACTTAGTAGGCATTGTTGGCCAAAACGGAAGATAGTAAATTGGATCATTCGTTAGCTAAGACAAGTCCGGTAAATATAAAGTTGCAATGAAAGGTAACCGCATGTTAGGGTTTTGCTGATAAAATTGATAACCTTGAGGGACAATCCCGGTACCCGAAGGAGGATATCTAGGAAAATTTGGGATAGCTTGAGTAGTTGCAATCGATATACCTCCAGGGTATCCAAGGTAGCCATACCAAGTTGAGGTTGAGATTGTATTTGATATGTATAACCAGAGTATGGTTGGCTCTGAAAATTTGGATTTTGTCCCATTTTTCCATATTGTAATTGCCCTTGAAATGGCTAACTTTGAACAAATTGACCTCGAAAAGGTTGACCTACTGAGGGTTGTCCTTGAATAGTTGGTCTTATAAAAAGGTTACCCTTGAACAGATTGACCTACAAAGGGTTGTCCTTTGACCTGTAAAAGGTTGACTTGTTTATATAATTGTTGCACTAGGTTGTCCCACAGAGGTTTGAGGAATTGAGTGGACTATAGGTCCATTTTGATGGGTAGTAGTCTGAGGAATAGACTGCGTAACAGTTGGCGTTGACATTTGAAGGGTTGTAACAATAGGAATTTGAGAAACTCATGAGATAGGTGTACTTGGTTGTTGAACAGAAGTTTGCACAACAGATTGGATACGAGTACTAGGAGTACTTGGACTAGCTTGCTGACTACTTGGCACAAATACCTTTGGGGTAATTTGAAGTGCACCTTGAAAAATTTGTTGGACTTAGGTAAAACCAAATCATCCAACTGGCTGAGCAAGTTGATTATAAGGTACTTGCAATGTAGGTTACAAAGACTATTGAGTAAACAAAGGGTTCCACGTAATATTTATCCTTAGGTAAGGAGTTCCCATTGAATGTTGTGACACATAGGGTTGACCATAACCAATTTGAGGCATTAGAACATAAGTTTGATAATTACCAGGAACATTTTTCCCTACAACCATGGGATAGGTTCCAGTAAAAGGTTGTCCTCCTTAAAAATAATTCTGCTCTTGAAAAGGTTGTTGCCCTTGAAAATGTTGTTGCCCTTGGAGAGGTTGTTGTCCTTGGAGAGGTTGCTGCCCCCCAGGCGCTATATAGCCACCTTGTGAGCTAGCTTGAGGGACATTCCCAAAAAAAATATAGACATGTTCCATTGTCAAAGTTTGGGTGATAGACTCAAATAAACCAGTTGACATGGTAGAGTTTTTGAAGAATGGAGATGCTCTTGAGAAAGTGCCAGAAAGCGACTGGTACCCAGCAGGAATAGAAGGACCGCCATAGAAAAAAAAATTCTAGTGAAGAAGAAAACATACATGACTCAGTAGACATGTTGTCGAAAGCCATGTTACTATTTATGGGTAAAGAGTATAACAGGATTTAGCATGGTGACTGAGTGTAACTAGAGCTATGTAGAAAATCGGTAAACTGATGGGATCCGGTCGAAAAGGAATGAAAGGGTATATCGGCTCACTAAAACTTAGATGTAAAGACTCTTGATGAGAGGGAATTTTAATCTCTTCTTCTACGTCAGATATCTCTTCAATGCTAATAAGGCAAGGAGGAAGATTCTCGGTGATGATAAGCTTTACTCGAGGTGAACGAAAACGACCAGGAGTCGGGGCTATAAGAACGAAGATAACTCAGATGAAGTGGAATCAGACTCAAGCTCAAATATTTTAGGTTCAGTGATTTGTGTCTCTAACAACTCACCAGCGACAGATTCAAATGTAATTACTTCGAAAAAATTTGGTTGATCTTGTTCTCTTTCAGTTATCTGAGGTTGATTGACTTCTAAATCAGGATGTATTACAATGGATTTTTCTCCTTGTTCAATATACCCATTTCCTGATGATTGAACCCTATCAGTTTTGATTTTTTTCCAATTTACTGGGTGTATATTCAAGGGGTTTCCCATGCATTCTACGTGAATGTCTCGGTAATTCAGCCACGGTTAATTTATTTAACACACGAAATCAAAAATTTCAAAAGAATCACACCTAAGGCCTCTAAAAAACAAACAAATGAACACGCACCTAAAAGATCTAAGAGACAATCCACACACAAACAATATGTTTCCACGATAAAATCACTAGTTCGTGATGAAATCCAACGTCGCCGAGATTAATGTGGAAAATTGGCGGTTGGAACAGTTACCTAAACAACCTGCTTAATGAAACATTCTAGTGCAAGTAACTTCACTATTCCATCTCGAAGTGAAGAGTACCCTTCGGAAATTCCAAGTGAGTCTAGTCAACGTATGCTCTAGGTACATTAGGACCTTCCCTCCACCGTCACCTTGGGGAAAATCCTAAAATTTATGGCCACCAACTAAGACAATTGAACCTAGGGAAACAGTCTGTGGCCCAATATACACGCAAGGGAAGAGTATCAAAGCTCAATCCCCTTGAAAGCTCCTCGACATGGTAAATATGAGGTTACTAACAAGTGATCCCAGGCTCCTTGAAAATGGTTAATCTTAGGTTTACCGTTTGTATTACTTGCACATATTCTATCTTTTCCAATGAAGTAGGTATGATTACTTCATTGGATCTGATATGACCTCGTGCTTGAATCTTTTAAGAAGAGCTTCCGAGAGCAAAATTGGAACAATTTGGTTTTCCCCTACCGCAAGATGTTACTTGTTTGTTTTATCTGCTTTGGAAAGTTAATTACAACCTATTCCAAAGCACTAATCCTGAGCTAAGTTGGTGGAATGAGCCCTAGAAAGTGTAAAAAATATCTAGATCAATTTTATTAAGCGTTATATTAATTTGGATGTTGTTTATGCAAAGGGGTATGGAGATGAAACCTAATGATATTATGACCAACTCAAAAATACTCTAAATGCATCAATATGAAAATGCAATACTTTATTTCGACGAATTTCTATTTGAGAGAAAGTAGGACTTTTGGACTCAAAAAATACAAACTTCCTAAAACTTCACATAAGATTTCTATTTCATCAAGAAAACAATTTCATTCCCAAGCATGACCAATATCTCTTTGTGATGAAAATGTTCGTTGATTACAAAGCCAAAATATAAAATTCCATGAACAAACAATTCTCAAAAGAAAAATCAACCATAAAAACCCTAGAAAGTATAAAAAATTCAAAGAAAAATAAATATTTTAACTAACAATCCTAACTAAGATACCTATGAGTGTCTTTTAATGATTTCTTTTAGTTAAAATCAAAGTAAATAATTTTTTCACTTTCACTAGTAGAAACAAAAGCATAAAAGACTAATTTGAGAAAATCATACTTCGGTAATCTAGAAGTTTTCCTTTTGCAAATGATTTATAAAAAAACACTCAAACAAGCAAGGCTCACAAGAATCTTGGTGGCTCAAGAAGGAAATAAAAGAAAACCAACGATCTTAGGCAATGAATCTATTTTCCCAAAAGAGCAATGCATCAAACCAGGGAAAACCCTACATGAATGTTCAAAAATGACGATTTAACAAAAAAGACTCTAAGGTGGTCAAGAAGAGTTCACAAATAGACTCTGAGAGTTGGTATAGATCAGGTTACACCTTAATAAATTGGTTATCTCACTCTGAAAGAGAAAATATTAATTTTTTCAAAATTTCCCAAGGGATGCGCAGGTTTTTAGTGCAAACCAGTGTTGAAGATTGCAACAAGAAACAATGGAAGTGGCATCTGGAAACATCATCCTCGATCCTAGTGAAAAATAATCACTTAAACTAGGTGGGGCCCACACAGACTATTTTTAGATGTATGTCTATTTTTAGACGTATGTCTATTTTTAGACATGTTGATCAAAATCTAAAATTAGCAGGAGGTTGATTCTAGATAGTTGAGAAAATTCTATTTTTAGATGAGTTTCTATTTTTAGATGTATGGGCGAAGTCTATTTATAGATCGGTTGTCTAAAATTAGAATGCATGTCGATTATTATCAGCCCTTAATAATAATCAGACAATAAAAAGTAAATTATTCTCTTGGAGCACTTTATTTCAGTTAACTGATGTGGCAAACCAGTTGACTGAAGGAATTTCGAATTCCAAGGTTGGTTGGTGACTCATGCATGGAGGACTTCGTTATAACTGACAGTGGTAAGTTGTAACAAAGTTGGAAGAGTAGTTATGTGAGTTGTTATTTAGTTTAACTCAGTTCAGTGAGTTAAACTCAGTTGTGCTAGTTGTAATTGAACATACACTAGTGATAGATGAGTGAATTAATTATTTAATTAATTCACAAATAGTGCCTTACTTGCAACTAAATAAATACAGCAGTTAACTACTTGCATGTCAGATCCAGTGGAGAGATAGGTGAAAGGGTGAGATGGACTATCTGTTGTGAGTATAGTGATGCATTCAATGCATCCACACACACATTGGAGATGCTTATGAGGATTGTGCAGTCAAGGAAAGGTAATTTTGAATTCATTCAGGGTTCTTCAATAGGGATTGCGTAGTGGAGGCAGGTTGTCAGGAGGCAAGAAATTGGTGCATGGAGGTGCAAATTTCTGCAAGAGAGTGTGAGACGATTGTATATTGTACTGAGAGCTCTATGAGCTGAGCTTTGTATGAGATATATGAGATTGTTTCATGATCCATTTATATACATAATATATGATAGTTGGGGTTTTTAGCTTTAAGCTTTCCCGGTAAAACATCTTGTTTTGTGTGATTGATTTTTCTTCGTGTGTTTGCAATTGGCGATTTAATTTCTCCAAAGAATTAAGTTGAATGATTTTGTATTTAACATAATTAAATTGTTAGATCAAGAGAATCCAGTAATATACATGCACATTGTATAATTTCTACATGGTATCGGAGCAATGTTAATCACTGGAGATTGCAATATTGAAGCGATGCTGAGTTTTGTGCTGGTGGAAACAATTCGAAATTGCTGCAAGAATTTCTTGGTGTGACAGTTGAGTGAACATTGAAATGGATTTCAATGGGTTGCGGTTGGAGTATACACTCGAGGGCAGCTCTAACTACATAGCCTGGAAGGACAGGATGGAGGCAGAGCTTGAAGATAATGGCTTGAAGGAGTTCATCAATAGCGATGTTCCTAAGCCCACTTCGACGGATGCTGCAGTACTTGACGCATGGCAAAAGAAAGTAGCAAGGGCGAGGAGGATTCTTTTGGAAGGTGTGAAAGACCATATTATGTCAAGCCTTAATGAGAAAGCCACTCCATTTGCAATGTCGAAGGCTTTGACGGATCTTTTCCAAAGTAGCAACGACCATAGGAAATTGGCGCTGAAGGATAAACTCAGAAAAATCAAGATGGAGAAGAACCACACTATTCTGGTATACTTGACAAAGTTTATTCAATGCAAGGATGAGCTTGGTGGTGTAGGAGGCAGTGTTGCGAATGATTATTTGGTGAGTTTGGCTCTCCTTAGACTTCCGAAGAGTTGGCACAGTTATGAAGACTCTGTCAATGGACGGGAAAAACTGCCAGATTGGGAGTGACTGTGGTCGGATCTAGTGCAGGAGGAGATAAGGCGGACCTCCAGGGATGGCTCTTCATCAAAGCATGATGTTGAAGAGGATTGTGCTTTGGCTGCCAAGGTGAAGAAGAAGAAGGGGAAGAAATTCCATTCTAGATCTAAGGCCGGAGAAGATGGCAAGGAGCCCAACATGTCAAAAGTGAAGTGTTTCTGTCACGAGTTTGGACATATTGCCACAAATTGTCCACATAAGAAGAAGAACAAGATGGTTGTTGGAGCTGCAGCTAGTGAGGCTCTTGCCTTGCAATTTGAGCTTGACTTCTCATTGATAGCATGCATGGTGTCTAGTGCATTGGGATCGGGGTGGTACTTTGATAGTGGTGCTTCCTTTCACATGACGGGAGATGATAAATTGTTCAGTGACTTGGTGGAGAAAGATCTTCAGATGCATGTTGAGTTGGGCGACGATGGACGATACAGTGCGACCGGCATTGGTACCATTACCTTTCAGAGGGCATCAGTTAAACTCTTTCATTTAAAAGATGTTGTGCATGTTCCAGGTTTAAAGAAGAATTTAATCTCAGTCACAATGTTAGAGGATAGAGGCTATGATGTTGTCTTTAGTGAAGGAAAAGTTTTCTTGCGACACAAAGCAATAGGGCAAGCCAAGAAGGTTGGGATTCGAGTTAAGAATCTCTAAAAACTTGAAGTATATGGGATTTCTACGGAGCTTCCTACTGTTGGGAAGTGCGAGAAAGACATGCAATTGAAGCTTGAGAGGGAGCAGGATTTGCATGCAGGGAAGAGTGAACCTCGTGATGTGGAGCAACCACAAGATGAGGATCATGGAGTGGGATTAACCACTCATGCAGAGAAATTTCGTGCTAGATGAGCAGAGGGAGTGCATGCAGCTATACCACCAGGTGAGAAGTGGGGCAATATGCATAGATAATTCTAAGAAGAAATTTTTGGGCAGGATTCATTGAGATGGTGTGCATCTCATTAATTGAATCTAGCTATGAGGCACCCACAGAGCAGGATTAGTTGGATTGATGCAGTCAGATGTCGTGAGGACATGAAATCAAAGTGACAGTGTCGGATACTAGAGCGCAGATCAGTGTGGCAGCAAGTGCATGGATGCAGGTGTCAGCAGCGGAGTAGTTCCTAAAGACATGTGCAGTAGCTAAGCAGAAGTCAGAAGACTTTGATGACAAATGCATTATATTGATTGAGTTGTTTGGAGGCTATTCAGTTTCGGAAGTGTTGCATGCAAGTATTGCAGGGCGGATGCATGGAGTTGCAGGGCGCATGCAAAGACAATCCTTTCTTGTTGAGAGGGAGTGTTGAAGATTGCAACAAGAAATAGTGAAAGTGGCATCTAGAAACATCATCCTTGATCCTAGTGAAAAATAATCACCTAAACTAGGTGGGGCCCACACAGGCTATTTTTAGGTGTATGTCTATTTTTAAACATGTTGAGAAAAATCTAAAATTAGCAAGAGGTTGATTCTAGATGGTTGAGAAAAATCTATTTTTAGATGAGTTTCTATTTTTATATGTATGGGCGAAGTCTATTTATAGATCGGCTATCTAAAATCAGAATGCGTGTCGATTATTATTAGCCCTTAATAATAATCAGACAATAAATAGTAACTTATTCTCTTGGAGCACTTTATTTCAGTTAATTGGTGTGGAAAACCAGTTGATTGAAGGAATTTCAAATTCCAAGGTTGGTTGGTGACTCATGGACGGAGGACTTCGTTATAACTTACAGTGGCAAGTTGTAACAGAGTTGGAAGAGTAGTTATGTGAGTTGTTATTTAGTTTAACTCAATTCAGTGAGTTAAACTCAGTTGTGCTAGTTGTAGCTGAACATACACTAGTGATAGATGAGTGAATTAATTATTTAATTAATTCACAAATAGTGTCTTACTTGCAACTGAAGAAATACAGCAGTTAACTACTTGCATGTCAGATCCAATGGAGACCCAGTAGAGAGATAGGTGAAAGGGTGAGATGGACTATCTGTTGTGACTATAGTGATGCATTCAATGCATCCACACACACATTGGAGATGCTTATGAGGATTGTGCAGTCAAGGCAAGGTAAGATCGAATTCATTCAGGGTTCTTCTTCAGTAGGGATTGCGCAGTGGAGGCAGGTTGTTAGGAGGCAATAAATTGGTGCATGGAGGTGAAAATTTTTGCAAGACAGTGTGAGACGATTGTATATTGTACTGAGAGCTCTATGAGCTAAGCTTTGTATGAGATATATGAGATTGTTTCATTATCCATTTATATACATAATATATGATAGTTGGGGTTTTTAGCTTTAAGCTTTCTCGGTAAAACATCTTGTTATGTGTGATTGATTTTTCTTCATGTGTTTGCAATTGGCAATTTAATTTCTGCAAAGAATTAAGTAGAAGGATTTTGTATTTAACATCGGGATGAAATTGTTAGATCAGGAGAATCTGGTAATATACATGCATATTGTATAATTTCTACAACCAGTGTGCATGCACACTAAACTAAACTGAAAAATTGTGCAAGTTTGCGCTCTATTTACCACAGAAAACAGTGTAGGGTGGAGAAATATTGGAAAAAAAAAATCAAGGCTTTCTAATTCAGAGAATCTAAAAGGTTATATGCCCAACCACACTCAGAAAATTCAAACTAGAAAAGTTGGAGTCACCAATTTATTTTATGGATAAATCCCTCTTGTGGACAAGAGTGATCTCCCTAGTATCCCAAGAGATAACTAGAAACAAACAACCATTTGAATACCTCTTTCTCTAAACTATTAGCATTCAAATCATTATAACTTAGAAATGAGGAGATTATGCTCGTACCTTTCAATGAGACATTTGATGTAGACCTCTGTCTTTCGCTCCAAAGCAATCGTTCAATTATGAGAAGAACCTGCAATCACAAACATGCAAAGGATCAAAGCACCTGCAATATATAATAATAAAAAAACACCAGTTCAACTTAATGATCGAAGAGATTAAGTATTGACATTGTTTCAATGAGTTTAAAAACAACACAATGAGAAAAAGAGATCCATGTGTATTATCAAGAATAAAAAAGAGCAATCTTATAACCTGGGCCTTGATGTTGTACATTTTTCTCTCGTATTTCTGTGCAATCGTGCGCCTTGGTTTGACAAGATTTCCTCTCTAGAATTACTAATGTAGATTTATCTTCAATGAACTCTTGTGTAGAAAGGTTTGATCTTCAATGTATAGTTATATGTTAAACCGGCTACCCTAGCCCTGAAACTTCTGCTCAATTTATAGAGAGATTGAGGAGGTTTTAGATCCATCAAGAGAGGGATGAGATCATCTAATGAAGGGATTAAGGTTCCTTTATCCAACGAGATAATCTCCATGAGTGGAGGGATATAGCTCGAATTAGCACGACTCTAGAGGCTTCTAATTGGAAGAATATTCGCCCAACTAGGCTTCTAGAAGTTATGTTTTCGTATTTACTTCCTTTTACAGGGGTGAACAGTTTTTATTGGAAAACAGAGCGGTGATCACCACGGCTAAAAGAAGAAGTATCAGCGAATGTGCGGGAAATGACCATAAAAAGCGCGCAGGTAACCTTTCAAGGATTTTTAAAGAGATTTTTCAGTTTCCAAGACTTGGTTCAGGAACATGGACGTTTTTTACTTCTAAGGATGCATGAATATGGATGGTGATAGATCCATAATGACAATCAAATGTCATGGTGACAAAATGACGTGTGACAGTTATGTAGTAACTTAGTCATATAAGTAATTATCTTTCCCTCACGCACTTGCAAATTTCTCTTATGTGTTTTAATATTTTGTCATTTACACTACCACTATGAGTTTTGGATAATCGGTACTTTGACTCACTAAATTACTTAGCAACTTAGTCATATGTAGATCAATATTTCCTTTGTGAGAGTGAAATTGTGAGACATTGTGTACCTACATGCTTATAGTGTTTTTATTTCAAAGATTCTAAAAAATCTTAGAGAATATGCACATGTCATTGGCAATGCAAGCAAGCATTAGCGTGTCTTTTAAAGGCATGGGAGGATTTCTTAAAGAAATGTTTTATTTCTTATTTACAAGAACCACTATCCTTACACTAATAGAGGGATGATGTAGGAAAATGAACTAATGTCTAATTCTTAGCTGCAACTTCACATTTTAAGTGTCAAAGTGGAATATTCAACTACATCTTCTCATTCAAGTAACTACACATGTGTATATGGGAGGGATATTACACTCAAATAATGGTAAGGTTTTCGATTTTGGATACTATCTCAATGATTTTTATATCTAGCTTCTTCTCCTCCACATGGGGCGTAATTTAGTGTGGTAATAACCTCCATTTTTTGTGTGCACAAGCAATGTATTCATCCTCTTCTCTCACAAAGAGTCCACATAACCTCAATATCTTGAAGGTAGTTTCTACTCCAATTAATGCATGTCTTGGTTTATTTTGGTCATATTTTTTTGGGTAATCAATCTCTTAGCATATATAAGTTTTAACAAAATATGGTAGAAAAATTATTTTATAAATGATTTTATTTTATTTTATCTTTACTAATATATTTTCTTAAAAAAAACTTCAAAGTTACAAACTACTTTGCAATATATAGGCATCTCATGTCAGCTTAAACCAAATCACAATAACCCAATGTACCTTAGCATAGTTCAGGGAGGATACATCCTACCAGATCAACCAATTAGCTTAATACATGGATATACAAAATCATAACAACATATATACTCGTAAAACTAGCATATACACGCATAACATCATTCTAGTTAGAGTCCAATCATCGATGCATGACCATACCAACTACACACCATGACCAAATGCATGAATACCTCAACCATACCAATGCAAAATTTACCACATGTACCTGCATGACATGTATAACCACTCATATGCTCATGAAAATACATGTAAAACAACACCTTCAACCCTTCCATGGAAACACCACTGCCTCCATGGCCAACACAACGCGGATGCAACGAGTACATAGAACATAACATGAGAAACACATACACGACGACATTAATGTATGACGATGACAATCTTGAAAACATCGGTCTTTTCCCAAGGAAAGCGCAACCACACTCTGTTACCACCTGTAACGTCCACTCCACTTACACCTACCCAAGTAACCGACCAATCAAGGAAACATGAGATGAGAGGTCGTTAAGACACACTAAACCTCCACGGTGACCTTAAGAAAGAAAAATTGAAGCAGAAAACCATAACACGTACCTTTAACACCTGCTACAACACCACTAGAGGTTATCCCAGTAATCCAACTGACCTGTCCCTAGGTCCCATTGAGATTTCATGAATAAAACCCTTTCTATGCATGCACATGCCTGCATCCATGCGTCTCGGAGGCTCTGGACGCACACATAAGCCTACATGCTTGCATCCAGGGACTAAATTGCCCAGAACTGTGCCTGCATTCATATATTTAAGGCACTTTTTAAGCCCATAATCGCGGACACTTCCCATAAATTCATGTAGCTTTAAGGGATCATTAAATACATGACGACAATGCCAATTAATCAAAAATTGACTCCAGGACTAGGCTTGACCATCCCCGACTGGGACTGACATTTTGTCAAACACGTGCCATAAATGTAATCTACAGGTCTAGGATACAAGACATAGCATGAATGACTGAAAACGCTTATGAAACACTACAATAAGGATCACCACTTTCTTCCTTAACTAGATATGGCATCAATTAGGTCTTGCATCCATCATTTTAACAATTACAATTAAATACATGAAATAACCATGACATCAACCAGTCATTTAAACATGTTTATACACAACATAAAACCATGGAAATAAAAGACATAATACAACCATTAAATCCACGCAATAATTGGTACAAAAGCAAGAGAACTTAGCTTCCATAAAACATAAGCAAATACTGACCATGTTCAGGACTTCCATGTTCCACCTGACCATAGACATGGTTGAACCAAATCTCTCTTCAACCAGTCTAATCCAGACTTATGCAGGAACACAATAAAATACAGAAATAAACAAAAAATCTGAGATGCAGCAGGAATAACACTTCATTTCATTAATATCAAATATTGGAAAATGCTTACACACAGAATGGAAAATAAACTAGCTTGGGCGATCGTAGCTTATCTATGAGAAGAGATGTGGCGACTACTTGCCTCTGAACTGTGTTAAAATGCGGCTCAAGGGAATTTTTAATATTTAACAATATGGGAAAATCCTAAACATCAAGAAACCTAACCCTAGGAGATGAAGTGCCAAAACTATGGGCCCCATTTGGGTAAATTGGTACATCAACTTCTCAGGGATGTAACTTTGGCATACGATCTCCATTTGACCTGCACAATACCTTGTTAGAAATCTCTATCTGAGGAAGAAAAATTTTGAGTGACCAACATTGGTTGAAAACCCATGTTGGTCCTGGTTTTTCAAAAAAAAAAAAAAAAAGGTTCAGGACTCGAAAAACTGCCAAAAATAGTAAATTGTGCTACAACTAAGGAAACTGAAAAAATGAAAGAAACAATGGTGGGGGTCCTAGTGGAGTAGGTGGGTTGAAACCAATATCCATCTGGATCAATACTCCCCCCTTATGAAGCAATGGTCCCCATTGCGTTGAATTCCTCCATATTCCTGTTGAATCTGGTCCCTGGTAAACCACTTTCCCTGGTGAAGGAGTTGACCTACTTTGACAACTCGATATAGATGGATCCTTTGTTGGAAGGTGTTCTTAATATATGTTTCCATCATTCAATAATTTATGGCTTTTTCCATGAATTATGGGTTTAACTCTGTTGGTGTGAGTTGTTCTGCAATGTCGGATCTGTCCAACAATGGTGGAAAGTAGGGTCGAAGGCAGTCCACATTGAACACTGGGTGCAGACCAAGGAACGGTGAAATACTGAACTTGAAGGAATTTTCCTCTACTTCCTTGATGATGGTGTATGACCCACATCAGAGAAAGCGAAGCTTGTGATGTGGCCCAGCGAGGCACTCCTTCTGAAAAATGTAGCCAAACTTTTTCGCCCACTTGGAACTTTTGTGGCACCCAATGTTAATCATGTCGTTGCTTGTACTTAGAATTGGCTTCGAAAAATATGTCATGGACCTATTAGAGGATGTTTTGAATCTGCTTAACGAAGTTATTTTCCTTGTTAGCTTCGAACTGGACATGAGCCGGTTCTGCTTGAGTAGCTGCAAATGGTATGGCCACATCAATGGGACATAGTGGCTGGAATCCCAAGCTCACTTGAAAGGGGTTGTGGAGAGCCCAGTTATATTTGTGCTAGACATAGGGGAGGATTTCATACATGTGTGTGGATGCTTCAAGTTGTACATGCGCAAAATATGTATGATAATCCTGTTGTGACCTCTGTTTGGCCATCAGTTTGGGGGTGGACAATTGTGGACTTAGTGAGCATGGTGTCTAGAATCGACCAGAGACTTGACCAAAATGTACTGAGGAACCTACTATCCTGATTTGAGATAATGGAAAGTGGGATCCCAAAGTGTACCCACACTCTTTCACATAAGGGTTTAGTAGTGGCTTCTACTGTGATATTCTTCTTGCAGGGTGCCATAATGGACATTTTAGAGAATCGATTGACGACCACAAAAACCCAGTCGTTGCCATGCTTGGTAGAAGGAAGGCCAAAAAACATAATTCATTGAGATGGATTCCCAAGGTCGGATAGGGGTAGGCAGTGAAGTATATAAGCCTTGCTTCTTGATGGTCAGGTTGGAAATGGCACAGGCAGTGAAAGATCTGATGTACTTCCCAACATCGTGTCGAAGGTTTGACTAGTAGAAATATTTTTGTAGTACTACCATTGTTTTCTAGACCCTAAAATTTCCAACGACGCTACTATAATGTGCTTCCCAAATAATCTTGGCATGATCGCTTGAAGGAACACATAGGTGTCCTAGGTGGCATAACAGTGTATCCTAGAGGTGAAATTTGGTACTTGCTTACCTTCTAGGAGCGTCTGGTATGTGTTGTTGAATTCTGGATCACTTTTGTAGAGATGAGGCCAACCCAATGTCTCGTGCCCACAAGAGTCGAGCACATCGATTAGCGCCACGAATGACAGTTAGCTGAGGCAATATGCAACATTATTGGTGCTTCCCTTATTGTACTTGATGTTCAAAATGGAACTGTTGCAAGTATGTGGACCAATTCTGATGGAAATCATTCTGCAACTTCCCTTGTGTATATATGAACTACAAGGGTCGGTGATCTATGTGGATGACCGTTTCCTTCCCCAAAATGTAATGCTTCCATTGTAGGCATGATTTCACAATGGAATACATTTCTTTGTCATAGCTGGGATACTTTCAGACTGTATCTGAAAGTGTCTCACTGTGATATGCCACTCGATGCCCCTGCTAAGTAAGTACTTCCCCAATAGCATAGTCAAAGGCATCTGTCTCGATCTCAAATGGTTGCTGCAAGTCGGGTAATGTGAGCACTGGTGCAGATCAGAGGTAATGCTTAAATTTTGCAAATGCCTTATGTTGTGATTCATATCAAGATAATTTTTCTTTTGCTCCTCCCTTAGTGACTTGACTCAAAGGCCAAGTGATATAAGAGAACCCCAACACGAACCTACGGTAGAAATTGGCAAGACCTAGAAAGCTGTGGAGCTTTGTTATTTCTCCAGATTTTCACACAACTTGTGTTTTCGCAGTGTTTGGAGGACCTTTCGAATGTGGTGGAGGTGCTCTTCCCAACTCTGGTTAAAGATCAAGATGTCATCCAAATACACCACCACGAAAGAGTTGGTGAATGATCACAGTATTTCGTTCATCAGCCTCATGAAGGTTGCGGGCGAATTCGTTAACCCGAAAGGCATGACCAATCATTTGAAAAGGCCCTCTTTGGTTTTGAATGCAGTCTTCCACACATCGGAGGGTTCGATTGGTACCTGGTGATACCTAAACTTCAAGTCGATTTTGCTGAAATATTTGGCCCCCTTGAGTTGGTCCAGAAGGTCATCAATTCAAGGGATTGGATACCTATTTCGAATAGTGATCTTGTTCAGCGCCCGATAGTCAATACAAAGTTTCGAAGTCCCATTCTTCTTCTGCACCAATACAATCAGGCTCCCACAAGGCGATGAACTTGGTCGGATGTGACCTTTTTGCAGCAACTCTCGAATTTGCCTCTTCATTTCGTTGTTCTCTAGAATAGAGCACTGATAGATAGATCCATTAGGTATAGGCACGCATGGGGTCAGATCGATGGAGTGCTTGACCTAACAATTCAGAGGTACCCCTACGGGTGAGGTGAAGATGCCCACATACTCCTGCACGACCTTTTCCATATGTTGTTACCGTGCAGAGGAGCCTTGTCTCGGGGTTGTGGCCACAATCTTCTTCTTTCCCAGAGGGCGAATCATCAGGAAAAAAAATTTCCTGGTTTTGGAAATGAGCTTACTGCATTTTTTGTAGTGATCAAAGAGATGGTGGTAGGCGGTGCAAGCTTCGGTATCTTGTAAAACTTATTTCCCAAAGTAACAATCACAATGTTAGGCCTAGAATCATACACAACATGTTGTTTCAACAAGTATGGTTGGCCTAATAATACATCACAAACATCAAGAGGAGCAATATCACATAGTACATAATTTGTGAAGGCCTTGATGCCGTAGGGAAGGTGACATTTCTGGCTGACGCGAAGATGTCACCATTAGTGAAGCCACCCGATGTTGTATGATTGTGGGTGTGTTGTGGTCGGCAGGCTTAGCCACTTCATGACCTCTGCTGAAATGAGGTTCTTTTGGCTCACGCTGTCGAAAATGAACTACGGCGAGAAACCCCTATCCCACATCTGGGAATGGAGGAGGCGCTCCCAGTCCTCTGGATCTTCGGGTTCCTCCTTCTAGGTCTTGGTGGTGGAAATAATGGCATTCAGCTATGACATAAATAATCTGCTTCCTTTTGTAATTCCACTTTCCAGGTTCTAATTCAGAGTCAGAACATGCATCTGATTTGGAAGCATTCAGCTCAGTCACCAGTGACTGCTTCGCCTGACACTCACTTGTGTCGTGAGTGGAGATCTTATGGAACTCACACCACTTTCCCATGTCCTTTTTTGGCTTTGCAGTGTTTTTCTTCGCTTGCCGCTTTGGCAAGTTGTCTTGGACCGCCCTGCCTTGGCTTTGTCCTTTGTTATGTGATTTATGGAGTACTTTCCCTTGCTTATGATTCACAAATTCAAAGTCTCGCTTCTTCTATTTGAATCTATGATCAATATTGGCAGCATACCAGTATGTTGCACCGAGTAAGGAGATGTCGAGGAACTCCATTTTGTCTTGATTGTATATTTGTAGACATCTATGGTACTTCAACACCAAATTTTTATTCGAATCTTTGATACCCAAATTTATGTGTAGGGTATGGAACAGATTCATCAGCTCATGCACATCTTGATCCCTTTGTTGCCACAACCTATTCCATTGTATTTACTTGTCCTCATAGCTCCCCACGAGATAATATTGTTCCTTAATGGCATCTCATAAATAATTCCAAATGGGTGCGTTCGAGAACAAGGAGGGTTCACTCTCTTCCTTTTGTTCACAGTAGGCTTCCCACCAGTCCTTGACATGGGGGGTGGCTTTAAGGAGTGAAAAAGTAATCTTTTCCCAATTGGAAAAATCATGAATCGAGAAATATCCTTCTAATAGATTCAACCATCTATGCACGACGTTTGCATCTATTTGGCCCTCAAATATGGGAATGTCAAAGTTTACTTGTACCTTAAAAGGAGTGGCGCCTCCAGAGTGGTTGCTGGATGAAGATGCACCACATGTGAGTAGGCGTTGAAGGATTTGTGCAAAGTTATCCATCATTAGGTTCCTTTTTTCTCGAGGGACTCCTCGAGCAATATTTTGATAGGATCTCCTGCTCCTTCGTCTTTATTTTCTCTCCCCATGGGAGGCTGTCGGCAGAGAAAATTTTAAGGATGGAAAATTATTTTGAAGTTTAAAAAATTGGCGAATCTCACTAGTCCCTAATATGAAAACTATAAAATGTTTATTGATGTATTTGTAAAATTATTCCAATTTATAATGATATTATATATATTTTCTATATAATTTTGGTGATTTTTAAGGTAAAATAATTTTATATTGTAAAATTTGGGCAAATCAATTTTATTAAAAAATGGAAATTGGCAAATCTTTTTTTTGGAAAAACCATGGAAAATTAGCCCACCTGCGAATATTAGCCCCTAAAATTTTCCATGGGACTCATCGGGGTTTGTGAGGCTAATCTTGCAAAGGTTCAACCAGATTGACCCCTAACTCCTTATACCCCGACCTCGTTGGGGACATGCAAAGAAGGATCGAGAAAGAGCAAACCCGCTCTGATACCACTAATCGAAACTTATGTAGGAACACAATAAAATATAGAAATAAAAATAAACGTTGAGATGCAACAGGAATAAAACTTCATTTAATTAATATCAAATACTGAAAAATTCTTACAAACAAAATGGAAAATAAACTAGCTCGAGCGATGGAAGCTTATCCCTGAGAAGAGATGTGGAAGCTACATGCCTTTGAACTGTGTTACAATGAGGTTCAAGGGCCTTTTTGATATTGAACAACATGGGAAAACCCTAAACATCCAAAAACATAGCCCTAGGAGATGAAGCACCAAAAATATGGGCTCCATTTGGGTAAATTGGTACATCAACTTCCCGGGGACTTAACTTTGGCATACGATCTCCATTTGATGCGCATAATACCTCATTAGAAAGATCTATCCAAGGACTACAATTTTTGAGTGACCAAAATCTATCAAAAACCCATTTTGGTCTTGATTTTTCCAACAACAACAACAAAAAACCCGTCATTTACAGCCTCAAAACGACTCTGGAAGTTTAGGACTCGAAAAATTGCCAAAAATAGTAAATTGTGCTACATTTAAGGAAATTGAAAGAAACAATGGTGGGGGTCCCAGTGAAATAGGCGGGTGACCACCAATATCCACATGGATCATAGTCACCCCCATGCCATATTCCAAGCATGAATATGGGATCCCATGGATAAACTCATCCAAAACATAACCAAGGGAATCCAGAGGCTAAACCACCTCCACCCTCACCATATTGTGATCCCACCAAACTGGTGCTCTAATCACAAAACCGAGAAAATATTGGAAATTCCATCCAGAATCCATCACTATCCTTGAGGGATTTTCCATCTGCGTGTCTCTCAAGCTTTACCGCAATCCAATCCCGGATCATTAGGCCCTGAACCGAGACACCTCCCTCATGCTTTATCGTGTAACATGACAAAACCAGTCAAGTGATTCCTAGGCCTTTGGGAATGAACCTTGAGACCACCTCCACCCTGGATTATGAATCCATTTGGAAAATCCAAAGCTCAAATTGAGATTAAAATCACAACATACCATGGCATCCGGAAAAAGGCACGACAAGGTTGAAAATGATTATCATAACCCGACAAAACCATGCCACCGACAACAAAATAACCAAATACCAACATGCATGACCCATGGATTTCCAAACCAGCTAGGAAATCATACATGCAATATGTTACCGACAAGTATTCATGTTGAAGTTTCTAGATATTTCTTTTCCTTTTTTGATCCTTGCTTTCCTTTCCTTTCTTGTCCTTCCTTTGCTTGCTTCCTCCTCTTTGGCACAATGCTGAATTGCTCTAAGAAAACTCTAAGTATCCAAGAGTATGAGAGAAAGAGAGAGAGAGAATAATGAGAGAACTCCAAATTTGAACAAACAACGGGTACCAACTGATCCTCAAAAGTTTTTTTTATAAATGAGGCCTCTATTTTCTTCATTTTCCATTATTTTCCTTCATTTTCCTCCCCACATGCAACTTGTGACCTTTTATCTTTCTTTTCTCCTAATTTCATTTATTTTCATAAAAAAAAAATATGTGTCAAAAATATTGTTTGTCTCATTAATGCCTTTGCCTTTGCCATTGCCATTTTTCCTTAGCCATAAACACATATCCAGTGATGACCACTAGGATATTTTTCCCTACATTCAGCTTGGAATAAGTGTCCTTGAACCGTGGTCTTATTTTTTTCCTTTATTAACTTTTATTACGTGAAATTTTTCCCAAGTCTATTACAACTTGGGTAGATGTGAGGGCAGGTGTACGCTACATGTTCCATGCCAGACATTAAATCACAACCTAACATATACAATAATTTTATATTTTGTCATTATTATTATTATTGCTATTATTTTTGGAGAAGCAATCTCCCTGAATAACATAAGGGATGCTTCCTCGCATTTGTAAATGACATCTGTAGTAAACATAATGTTGTAGACCAATGCACCTAGGCCATAGGGATTTGAATTGGGAACCTATTGGCATATGAGTAGTCAAGTGCCCAACAACATGATGACAACCTGTTCAAAGAAAATACATATAAGCAACAATTGAATTATCATTTTAAAAACATGTTAAACCAACAATGACACCTTCCTTTATTTATGTTCTTTTGCATGTTGATACTTTGGCCTTTGAGTTTTCGATGAGTAGCTACACCACCTTGGATTTTGAATAGTTTTTTTTTTTACCAACATGTTCTTGGCTTGTGGGACTAACATGTGGTCTAAGAAATCATGTCTCAGGGGCATCTAAACCATCAAAATCACTCATGGGTCACACCTGGCCTAGGCCACACCAACCCTTAACTCGGTTGAATTTCTTTTGGCATCTCCTCTTGACTACCATGAATTTTGAACCTTGGCTACCTTCCAAAATAAAACCCTTGAAACCTATTCATGTAAGTGGGATTTGAATGAATAGTTGGAACCTTGTATTCTTTTTGTAATGTAGTAACGTCATATAAGTATTTATCTTTCCCTCGCACACTTACAAAATTTTCTTATGTGTTTTAATATTTTGTCATTTACATTACCACTATGGTTTTGGATAATTGATACTTTGACTTACTAAATTACTTAGCAACTTAATCATATTTAGATCAATATTTCCTTTGTGAGATTACAATTGTGAGACATTGCGAACCTACATGCTTATAGTGTTTTTATTTCAAAGATTCTAAAAAATCTTAAAGAACATGACATGTCATTGCCAATGCAAGTAAGCACTAGCATGTGTTTTAAAGGCATGGGAGTATCTATTAAAGAAATATTTTATTTCTTATTTACAAGAACCACTATCCTTGCACTAATAGAGGGATGATGTAGGACAATGAATTAATGTCCAATTCTTAGCCGCAACTTCACATTTTAAGTGTCAAAGTGGCATAATCAACTGCATCTTCTCATTCAAGTAACTACTCATGTGTATTGGGAGGGATATTACACTCGAATGGTGGTAAGGTTTTTTATTCCCAATTCTATCTAAATGATGTTTATGTTTGGCTTCTTCTCCTCCACATGGG
Organism: Pinus albicaulis; assembly: GCA_034641835.2. Lineage (NCBI taxonomy): Eukaryota > Viridiplantae > Streptophyta > Pinopsida > Pinales > Pinaceae > Pinus > Pinus albicaulis. The sequence goes on along the minus strand of CM076580.1, from coordinate 292,608,916 downwards.
GCGTAAAACAATGTTACCAATGAAATAGGTAACCTGACCTCAAAATGGGAACTCTAGCCCAAAAAGTCTCAAAAAACATGAAAAAACTCCCCAAAAACAAAAAGTGTCTTCCAGAATGCACCTGGTTTTTTTTGAAGGTCAAATTTCAACATTTTATAAAATTATGCTAAAAACAAAATTGTTTGTTGAAAAAGGGATTGAAAAAACACCCTCAAAACAAAACTAGTTGATGCTGGAATAACAAAAAAAAATTGTGTCATAATTTTGACACTTGTAACAATGGAACCAGAGACAACATATTAGGACATTTTTTAAAATCGTAAATTTCTAACATTTTTGATAGATGATGTTAAAGATAAACAAATACATGTCTGAAGGGCTTATCATTTCGAACAATTTTCATCCATGTTGTTAAACATAAAATATCTTGACTTTAAACAACCCCAAAATTGTAATTATTGTCAACCATAACCTTAAAGATAAAATTTGGTAGCGCATAAAAACCTTAATGACAAGTTGTAAATCTAAAGTTTTTCAATCTTAAGTGTTCAAAATACTTGAACAATGAAATTATGGAGAAATTATAAGACTTAACAATTTAAAAAAATGAACAAGTAAATGAAAAAAATATCATTGAACAGAAACAAGTAAGAGTAATTTTAATTTTAAAGGATAAAAAATTATCTTTTTTCAAATCTTAGCATAAGACAAATTTAAATATAATTTCAACCAAAACCTAAAAATCAAGCATCAAAACAAAGTGTTCCATTTCAATGACGCATATAATTATTAAAACTTTTAAAAGTATCTTATAACAAATGGTAACAATACATAATATCATGGTAATATCACTGCATAATCTAAAAATTCAACATTAGTTTCTATTTTCTATTTTACTTATAATTAAAATATCAACATTGGTACATTGAATATAACATAAATTATTTTTGTAATTCATTGTTGCATTATCGATATTCTAAAGAGATGAATTCTTCATAATTAAAACATATAATCCAACAAACATAGAAATGTCTCATAACTTCATGAAAAATGAGATGGAAGTCAAAAATTTTATTTCAAGTTACCATGCAAACATCAATTACATAAAAGTGTCTTAGATAGTTATTCAAAATCAACCATAGGTTTTGGCACACCATCATAACCTACATCTTCAGATGAATGGCTCGATGCAAATGAAGATGATCCATATTCTTCTCTTTCATCAACTAGTGCTCCATCTGAGTCAACATGCATGCCCACCATTTCAGAGTTCAAAAGTCTTGTAGATCTACGTTTACATTCTGCAGAGTCCCATCTCAACAATAATTGTTTTGGTAGCAATTTCTTCAAAATATTTATGGTCTGCAACCGAAGAGTTCCTCTCTTTGTCAAATTGAAGTCATACACAAGTATGTCAACATCCTCCAATTTTAAGACATCTGTGCGGCAATGATTTATATTTGTGCCCTTTCTTTTTCTCTTTCTGCCAATTCTTTTTTCCACTACCATCTCTGGCTTGTACACACCATTGAAAGGGTGGGTACTTGTGGCATACCAATGTACATCAACAATTGTAATCTCTTCATTTTCATTAATGACCTTTATAACCTTGGCAATCCAGAATGGATAGTCAAGTGGATTTTCATCTGCTAACACTGCTATCATGCAACCCTCCTTAAGATCCTACACAGAACCCTTGTAAAGGTCTTCCATGGCTTCACGTTGTGCGCGTGATCTTCTAGAACCAATATAGATTTCTCTTTCCTCTACCTGTGGGGAATTAATAATAGCTTAAGACTGTTGTGGTTCAACATTGTGTGTTTCCTGATGTTCATGTTCATTTGGCATATTTTGTGGCCAAAAAAAAGGAGTCTTCAAAAGCGTATCCCCATTTATTGATCTTGAAATCATATCACTTTGATTACTGAAAAAAGACTCCCACCAAACTGAATCAGCAACATCGAAGTACTCATATGTATTTCTAATACATCTTTTAATTTCCTCTAGACATTCAGAATAATTTATGTCTCTCTTCTGCCTTCGTGCATTATGGAGTTCAGAAACTGACTGTAATAACAATATCTTTGATGAAAACATTCGACGCTCTGGAATGAACTTCAAAAATGCTAAACCTGATGATGGTCCCCATTCTTCAATAGTTGAATACTTCTTGCCCCATATAAGTGTTATGCCATCAATTTTTTTGATACGAAATTGATGCTGGAATCTAATGTCGTTAAGTTGTTCAATGCATTTCTCCTCACCATGCGATCCAAAAATAAACCTTCGCGTGTCAATAGTTTCTTCCAACACATGAAAAACAGGCTCTGGAATGTACGATTTATTAATACATTCAATTAATGATGGCAGGCTCCCAACACCTTTTCTCCTCAATGTTACTGAAAAACGACTGAACATTTGATCAATATGATCATGAGTATGCCCAACAAGAAGGAAACCAACCTTTATCTTTTTAAAAATCCCCAATTCAACGAGCATGTTTAGATACCCAAAAAGAACTTGATTTTTGTTATCACGACTTGTGTTGTCTAATTGTAAATACAAAACTTCATGAAGAATCCCAGTCCAATGAGTAACCACATCATGGATTATAGTTATGGTCAGATTTGCATCATTGAGAATATTTGGAGTTGTGAAGAAAACTCTTGGAAACATCTTCTCATTAAATACCATACAACCAACCAAGTGAAACTGAATAAAATTTTCCTCCTATAATTTTTTTGGCGTGCGGACAAAATGTGGAAGAAGTGTTTTCTTTTGGTCCATACCATCAATTATCAATCCCAAATATTTATTTGGATGATCATAACACTTCTTTCGATGTTTATACAACTTTTTCCTTTCACTTGTTTGTTGATTGCGATGGTCTTGAAGTTCTTTAACAATGGTATATGTACATAAAATAAAAGAAACATATGAATAAATATATTTTAATAGTTGATAAGTATCAAATTTTAAAAAACAATGTTTTGAACACATACCTCTTTCCGCCCCTTGACATTTATCTCTTTTTGCTTTAAGAGAAACACATGTGCTGCAAATCCCCATCCTTGTCTTCTTAGGAATACGAACATTGTTGAATTCAGTTTTTCATATCCTTGTAAAATAAGAATATGTAATAAAATTACCAATTCCTTCAACAGCTTCTACATAATCTTTGTATAACATGAATATTTATCGTCTCAAGAAATTATCTGGAATATGTATTGTGTCTTTATTTAGCATACACTCTCCATGATTTGAAAAGAAGTCTTTCATCCATGTCTTAGCAGTATTTGCAAACGGCCCCACCTCCCGTTTATAATGTGCTTCTGAATAATATGTGGGATCCCTTTCCAATCTATCCTGGATTCTTGACAAACGACAATTACCAATTGAATACAACATTTTGAACGCCTTTCTGCAAAGCAATACATTCCCAATATGATAATCATAACCTGCTAATGTAGATTGCGTACAACCCACTAAATATGAATTTTGCATGCTTTTATTCATTGACATATATGTTTTCCTTTTCTCCAAAGCAAAGTTGAAATCCATATTTTTCAAACAATCCCTTCGACAACATTCACTTGAAATCAAATGAACGACAAAACTTCTTGTCGTGAGATATTTTGTCCTCGCCCTTGTATAACTGGAATGCTTTGGATTGATATGAAAAGGTCTACTCCTACTCCTAGTTGCAATATTTGCTTGCAACGGCTTCATCATTCCATCATCTTTTGTAAATGTAGTTTCATCACCATTAGGAGGAATATTATCCCCACTATCATCATCCTCAACATAGTTAAGAAATTCATCAACATCATTGCGTGGAAAATTTTCTTTACCATCATCAGTTGAAGAAAACATTTCACAAGAATCATTGGCACTTTTGTAACCCTGACTTGAAAGAAATTCTTCACCATCTTGACCCATGCTTTCAAATTCTTCCCTGGGAGGATTCAATTCTTCATCACCATGAGTGTCTTTGAAATAGTCACTTGGATAAAATGCAATATTCAGATCTGTGCCTCTAAAATTATCATTTGTAAGAAACTCTTCATCCTCCCCTTCCTCATTGGTACTCTCATAATCCTTGGGATTAGGCATAAGTGGAAGCTTTGAATTTGTATTCACTAGAATTTCTTCATCCTGCCCCTCCCCTTCCTCACTGAAGCTCTCATAATCCTTAGGATTAGGAATAAGTGAATGCCTTGAATCTATATTTATTGGAAATTCTTCATCCCCCCCTTCATCAGTGGTTAAATTTTAATCGTTATGATTAGGATGAAGTGAAAATTTTAGCTTTGGAAATTCATCCCTGTCTTCATCAATGGTGCTGGCATAATCCTTAGGAGTAGGACGAAATGGATATTTTGACGCTGCAAATTCTTCATTCCTCTCTTCCTCAGTGGTGCTGACACAATCCTTAGGATTAGAACGAAGTGCATATTTTGACTCTGCAAATTCTTCATTCCCCTCTTCATCTGTGGTGCTGACATAATCCTTAGGATTAAGACGAAGTGGAAATTTTGACTCTGGAATTTTTTGTCCCCCTCTTCATCAGTGGTGCTTGCATAATCCTTAGGATTAGGACGGAGTGGAGACTTTGACGCTGTAAATTTTTCATTTCCCTCTTCATCAGTGGTGCTGGCATCATCCTTAGGATTGGGACAAAGTGGATGTTTTGACTCTGAAACATTATCATTCCCCTCTTCATCAGTGGTGCTCGCATAATCCTTACGATTAGGACTTATTTGATATTTTGACTCTGGAAATTTTACATCCCCCTTTTCATCAGTGGTGCTGGCATACTCCTCAAGATTAGGACAGAGTGGATATTTTGACTCTACAGATTCTTCATTCCCCTCTTCATTTGTTGTTCTTGCATAATCCTTAGGATTAAGCTGGAGTGGATATTCTTCATCTCCCTCTTCATCAATGGCGTCCTCATAATCCTTGGGATTAGGACGAAGTGAAACTTTTGACTCTGGAAATTCTTCATCATGCCCTTCATCATTGTTGCTTTCATAATCCTTAGGATTAAGAGTAAGTGGTATAACTGGTGCTCGATTTACAGAAATTTCATTTTTCTGCACCTCATCAATTTTGTTCTCATCATCTTTAGGATAACGACCAAGTCGATTTTTTGACTCTCTATTCATGGTGAACGAACTCCCGTTATATTCATCACTCTGAATAGAGTTGTTGCGTGACGAAGATGTTGATGTTGTAAAAAGAAAAACTTTGCTATCAGAAGAAACCATGGCTTTCAACAAGAATAGGTTGAATGATACAAATTCCTCTCCCACTTACAATATATAGCTTAAAGACTGAAAATTTCCCTCCAAAATTTCCCCCCAAAAAATTTCACGAAAACTTTCCCTTCAAAATTTTCACTTCAAATATTTAGTACAAATATTAGTCAAAAAATGTATTTAACATCTTTTTTAATAAACTGTTTATGTTAAAATATTTTACCGATATTCATATTCAAAATATCCACAAAATATTTCTATCATGGATGCCTTCTAAACTAAAATAATGTTTTTATTTCAATGATTTAACATTGACTAGATGTAAGTATTAACTATAATATTACTATAGTACCTACATGCAAATATTAACTATTTTAACTATAATGACTACTTGTAAATATTTTAAATTTTAAATTTTAAACTTACGTTATATTCATCTAAAATATATTTCAAAATTTATTAATAAACTGTTGGTCTTCAAATATTTCACCATACTTTCTATTCAAAACTAAAATAATTTTCTTATTTGAATGGTTTAAGATTGACTACATGTAAATATTTACAAAAATAACATGATGTAAATATTAACTATTTAAACTATAATATTAACTATAATTAATTACATGTAAATATTTTAGATTTTAAAATTTAATTCCATGATTTTAAACATTGATTACATGTAAATATTAACTATGATAACTAAATGCAAATATTAACTATTTTATCTATAATATTAACTATAATTAACTACATGTAAGTATTTCATATTTTAATTTTTAATCTGAGATTATATTTGAATTATTCAACATTAAGTACATGTAAATATTAAATAAAATATTAACTATGATAACTACATGCAAATAATAAGTATTTTAACTATAGTATGAACTATAATAAACTAAATGTAAATATTTGAAATTTGAAATTTTAATCCCACATTCGTTAAACAGTGAACCAATAAGACAATATTCGCTATTTAAAAGGAATGATTGTTTCTATTCATCACATCACATCAAGTTTTCTAGTATTTGTTAGAGCAAATTTCTGGAGGTGTTGCATTGGCATTGGTAACTTCGTGGAGGCATTGCATTGGCATTGGAGGCGTTGTGTCGCTATTGGTAATTTTGTGGAGGTGTTGCATTGCCATTGGTAACTTCGTGAAGGCATTGCATTGGCATTGGAGGCATTGTGTTGCTATTCGTAATTTTGTGGAAGCGTTGTGCTGGCATTAGTGACAGCAGCATTTTGCATTTCAAAAGTTAGTTTTCCTTTTATTCTGTCAATTTAAAGACGATTTTGGGGAAAATCTGTTTTTCTATAGTTTTTTGTGTCCAAAAACTACTTTTTTAAAGTTTTAGGTTCAAAAACCTTAATTTTTTTATATTTTTTTGTGAAGAAAATGCAAAAAGAACTAAATTTTTTAGGGTTTTAAGAACAAAAATTTAGATTTTTTTATTTTTTATTTTTTAAGACTTATAGGTTCATCTAGAAGTAATATTATAACATTTTTTATTTGTTTTTTTTTAATCATAAATATATCAATGATTTCATTATTTAATTTTATTTTTTTTTATTTGAGAATTTTTTGATTTTATATTCTATTTTATTTTATTTTTTTAATTTTAAATCTTAGTTTTATTTTTTTTAATTTTAAATCTTTAATTTTATTTTTTTTTCTTTATTTGTTTTATATATATATATATATATATATATATATATATATATATTGTATTGTGATATAGTTTTTTTTTTTTTTAATTTATTATATTGTTATATCAAAACAAATGTTTTGTTTTGTTTTTTTTTTTTTTTTTTTTTTAATAAGAAACAAGACATAATTGTGATTTAATAATTTTTATTTATTTATTTATTTTATTTTATATTTTTAATTTTTTTTTTTTTTATTAAATAATGTTTTAATAATTATATTATCGCGCAGAGCCTGCCAGCTGGGGGCCGGCCGGGCGAAGCCAGGGGGGCGACTTAATCGGCCTCATGGGCCTCGCTGGGCGGAGGGCATGCCCAGCGGGGGCCGTGAGGCCTGCTGGGCCGCCCCCGTGGCACGGCCCGGCCGGCCCCTGGCACCTAGTGGGCGGAGTGAAATTTTTTTATTTTATTTTTTAATTTGTTTTAATAAAACAATTTTGGTTTTTGGTTTTTATTTTTATTTTGTTTTTTTTATATTTTTTTTAATAAAACAATTAAAAATTAATAGAAACATTGTTATATATAAAAAGAATTAAAAAAATTGTTATATAATATAATAAAAACATTGTTAAATAATGATTGTTAAAAATCTCAAAATATTAAAAAAATAAAATAATAAATAAAATAAAATAAAAAATAAAAACTAAACAACAATTATGTTTTGTTTTTAAACATTATATAATTAAAAAATAATAATACAATATTAAAAAAAAAACAAAACAAAACAAAACAAAACATTTCAATATAACATATAATAAATTAATAAAATATATATATATATATAATATTATAATATTTGTTTTTAACATTTAAATATTTAAATTTCGTTTTTATTTTTATTTTTTTTAAATTTAAGTGTTAAAACAACATTATAAAAAATTTAATTTTTTATTTTGTTTTGTTTAATTGCTTTTATTTTATTTTATTTTATTTATTTTTATTTAATTACTATGTAATGTGAAATAGAAATTTGTAATTTTTAAATATATTAAAAGATTATAAATTTATAAACTTTTATATTAATTTTTTATAATTTTAAGTTTATAATTTTTTATTTTTTATTTTTTTTTAACTAAAACGGTTATAGATTTTTTTATTTATCTGAAAGATTGAGGGGTCTTTTCCAATCTAACCCCGTGTACAATGCAGATTTCTAGATTCTGCCTATTTCCTCTATTACAGATTTCAGGGCATTTGTATATAGCTGTCATTGTTAACAAAAATTAGCCCTTTCATGAGTTCACTGCCTTTATTTGCCATTTGGTCCGCTTCACTGTTTAATTTTCTGAGGATGTGATAAAATTTGCAGCTGTCAAAATCTTGTAGCACTCTTTTCAATCTATCCGCAATATTGTTGAGGCTAGGGTTGTTGAATCGAGCTCCCTTGTTTAAATTTTTTATTATAAGCTCTGAATCTCCAAAGACTTGTAGTTTTTGAACACCTTTGTCTCTAGCTATCTGGCAGGCTTTGAGAAGCCCGAAGAGCTCAGCTTGGTTGTTGGTCTTCTTACCTAACCCCCAGTAGAAGAAATCTTTGGAAAGTCCATCAGTTGTATATATGACTCCCCCCGCTCCAGCTGCCCCAGGGTTCCCTTTTGACGCCCCATCGAAGAAGATAGTGTGTATGTTTTGTGTTCTCCACCAACTTTGAAAGATTTCCTCTTCCTCTCTTAAGCGCCATCCCGGCTTTCCACTTTGAGGAATAGGGGGATTTCTGCCCGGATAAGGCACAAGGTCCCCTAACCATATCTTTTCTTCTTGCAACAGAGTAGTGTCTTCTTTTATGTACTGTTGTTTGGCCACTTCCATCAGGAAGGCTTTGGCTTTTGCAGCTATTTTCATCGGGGAATGCCTCTCCTCATTGAAGATCAGATGATTACGTGTCAGCCAAATCTGCCAACAGACATATTTAGGTAATGCTGTCCAGATTCTACTCCAAAAAGATTTTTGGGGGATATGATGGGGGTAGAGCTGCCTCCAAGAAGCAAAGAGTTCGGCTGCTGTGTTAAAGATTGGGACAGTGATCTGCAAATCCATTAGGATGAGTCTCCATACATCCTTTGCCACGCTGCAGCCTATGAACAGGTGCTGGACTGTCTCAGAGCTGTTGTTACACATCGCACACCTGTAAGGCCCCGCAATGTTTCTTTTCTCCAAATTGTCACCTGTGAGAATTTTATTATGGATCACAGTCCAAATAAAAAAATTCACTTTAGGTGTGGCAAATGAGTCCCAAACGATTTTCCAGATGTCTGCAGTGTAGTTGCTGTTTCGATTGCCCTGCAATACTTTATATCCGAGTGCTGTGGAGTATATACCTGTTGGGCCCCAACCCCAACAGTCTCTTGCGGCCTTATGAACCGGTGCAGCATCCTCCAGAAGGTCTTCGAGCTGTGCTTGCTGATGGCTCAAACGATCTGGGACTCCATGAAAGTCCCAGCCCTCCCATTCCCCACGCTGGTTCCACTTTGTTAACTCGAATAGGCGTTTAACACCTGCGCGTTCCATCCATTCTTTAATCTATGATATATTTCTGTTTTCTTCAAGTGGGGCGTTTCCCATAATACGATCTTTCCACAGGTGTATGCGTTTTCCGCTACCTGGGATTCTATAAACCTGTTTTAAAAATTGAATGCTGCTCTTGCAGCAAAGGCTCCAGACTTGCGTGCTCTTATTTGTGGTTCTGTTTGATATGTTGCTGAGCTCGTTGTTTACCCCATACTTTAACCTCTGCGTTCTGCTTACAGGGTGAGAGGGGTCATGAAGAAGATTCCACAAGATTTTTCCTCCTAAGGCAAAGTTTACCAGCAGGGGATCCCTTATTTGCAGTCCCCCTTCATCCTTTGGCCTTTTGACAACGTCCCAGCTCACCAGGTGCATTTTATTTTCGTTGCCTTTGCCTCCTTGCCACAGAAATTGTCTGAGAAGTTTGGAGATCTGCTCCATTACGTTTCTGGGCGCCAAAAGGAACGAAGCCTGGAATATGGGAAGCGCTGACAACACTGATTTGATCAGTATTACTTTGCCTCCCTTGGTCAACCAGTAACCCCCCCATGCAGCTATCTTGCTTTTGATTTTCGAAACTATATCACTCCATAAATCTCTTTTGTTAATTCCTGAGTTAATGGGCAGGCCAAGATACTTGAATCTGTCCCAGATTGCTTGTCCTTTAAACCCGAGAAGTGTAGTTATTGCTTCATGTTCTTGTTGTGCAATATTCCAGCTATACACTTCACTCTTGATTTCATTCACAGCAGCTCCAGAAACTCTACAGTAACTTCTGATGACGGTGTCAAATGCCCGAGCGATTCTTGTGGAAGCTCCTCCTAAGAGGAGAGAGTCATCAGCAAACAGTGCATGATTCGAAGAGTCTGCATCTGTTGATGATTTGAGGCCTGGAATGCTACCAGCAGCTTTCTCAGCATTTAGCTTTCGACTTAAAGAATCCGCCATTAGAATGTACAGGTAGGGTGAGAGAGGGCATCCCTGCCTAATGCCTCTCTTGGCTTGGAAAAAGGTTGTTGGGCGGCCGTTGACTAGTGGTGCAATCCATGGGCTGTCAATGCAGGCTTTGATAAGTTGAACAAAGTCGGGCGAGAAGCCAAAGGCCAGAAGTACTTTACTGAGGTAAGATCGATTCACTCTATCAAACGCATTTGCCATGTCTAATTTAATCACCATTCCTTTCTCTTTCCTCTGTCTGCTGGAGTGTATTGTTTCCTGAACCTGGATTACATTATCCAGGATTTGTCTACCTTCCACAAAACCACTTTGAGAGCATGAGATCACCCTTTTTAACAGTGGTTTAATTCTGTTTGCTAGCAACTTAGCCAGAATTTTGTATGATGCATTACACAACGAAATGGGCCTGTATCTAGAGAAATTTTCAGGATTAGAGTCTTTGGGTATTAGTGCTAAGTAAGTTGAGTTGGTTCCTCCACCGATCTTTGCTTTTTCCATACATCCTCTTATCATTTTCTGCAGGTCCACCTTTATTATATGCCAGCAAGCTTGAAAGAAGTGGATTGTGAATCCATCTGGTCCCGATGCCTTATCCGGCTCCATGGCCCATATTACATTTATGATTTCCTCCTCCGTTGTGGGTCTGCAGAGATTTGCATTTTCTTCTTGGCTGATGAGATTAGGAATATTTGAAAGAAAATCCCCCGATTCCTCCTCATTGCTCTGAACATCTGCATTGTAAAGACTTTTGTAATAAGCTTCAGCTGCTGCTTTGACTTGTTTGAACCCTTTGCAAAGTTGTCCATCTGCTGTTTTGATTTCTGATATATGATTTCTTGACAGTCTTGCTCTGTATTGCCTGTGGAAGAAAGGTGTATTCCGATCCCCAGCCTTCAACCACAGACTTCTAGACTTGATTCTCCAATATTCCTCTTCCCTTCGAAAGGATTGATATGCTGTTCGTTGAACTAGAATTTCTGTTTCCAACAAATCTGTTGTAATATCTTTGGCTTCCATGTCATTTTGCAGGTCTTGTAATGTGTGAAATGCCTCTTTTCTTTGTTCAGGAGGAGTATATGTTGGCTTTTTGATCCATTCTTTCAAGGCATATTTTGTCTCTTTCAACTTCTGCTCCCAAACATAGCTTGTGGATCCGGAGATAGGTTTGGACCAAGCTTTTTTCACAGTATCTAAGAAGCCATCTCTCTCTATCCAGAGAGGGCTGAATCGGAAAGGTATCGGTCCAAGATCTTCTTCTTCTTCAATTAGGAGCTGTATTGGTTTATGATCAGAGGTAAGTTTTGGCAAAAATTTTGTGATGATGATTTTATTGTTCATCATAATGGAACTTTGCACCAGAAAACGATCTAATCTTGCTGAGATGTGTTCCAATCCTGTTCGGTTATTGGACCAGGTATAAATGCCACGAGCTGGGTTAAAGTCCATCAGATCCCAGGTCTGAGAGAGCTCCTCCACTATTGGCAGCAAGGGGTCTCTGCTACTAATTCCCCCCCTCTTCTCTTTTGCTTTCAATACTATGTTTAGATCACCTGCTATAATAATATTGTTGGGAGAAGTTGCTTCTAAAAAATTAGAGAGGTTGCTCCAGCACTCTCTTTTTTCAGTATAAGAGACTGGTACATAAAGATTAAAAAGGGTGATAGAAAACTTACTTGCTTTGTGTTTCAATTCTGTGAAGATCCAGTGCTGGGTTTCATGGGAGTTGATCAGCTGTAATTGGTCTTCGTTCCAAAGAGTAGCCAAGCCCCCGGAGGTGCCCCTTGCACTAACTGCTTTTCCTGCTTTTTTATGCCACTTTAATCTGCTGATCTCTAGAAGGGCCTGCCCTTCTATTTTTGTCTCTTGGAGCATGAGTATTTCTGAGGGTTCAGCTTTCAAAAGGTCTTTTACAGCCTCAGTTTTGGAGGGATTCCCCAGTCCTCTACAGTTCCAAGAGACTAGCTTCATTATTTATTGATTTGTTAGATGTGGCCTCCCTTGGAGGGCCTTGGTCTGGTGTTTCGCCCAATAGACATTTCTATTGTAGGCTGGCTTCCTTGTGTTTTGAGCCTTTCTGCCTCCTCCTCCCTCTTTTCCTTTCTGGATTTCCTTCCTGCTTTTTTTGCTTGACGCTCGAAGGTTTCGTCCTCCGATGTGTCTGAGCTCTCCATTGGTTTTTTCCTGGCTATATCAGCATATGATAGGTTTGTTGGACTATCTTGGTTTGATTCACTCTGGATGGCTTCCACTCCCTCTTTGTTTGGAGGTGTAGTTTCTTCTTGCTCCTCATTCTCCTGCGTTGAGTTAACTTGATGGATCTGCTGTTCGCTTTCTATACCATTTGGATTTGCTTCCTCTTCTTGATTTATTTTGGGTCTGCTAGTTTCTCCATTCTTATTACCTTTTCCTGAACCTTTTTTTGTGTTTGCGTTTTTCTGCACTAAGATCCATTGGTCCCCATTTTGTTTGTCACCTTGTTCCTCCGCCTTCTTCTTGCAGTGTTTTGCAAAGTGACCGTGGCCATGGCAGTGTCTGCATTTAAAAGGCAGCTGCTCATAGTCCAACTCTTGTACATATGTCCACCCAGCTACAGTAAGTTTAATTGCTTTTGGTAACCCTTCTTCCAGATCCACTTCAACACAGATGCGTGCACATGAATACTGATCCTTCCTAGCAGCTTGATCTATGTATTTTCCCAACGCATTTCCTATGATCTGCAGGGTTTTGTGATTCCAGCAATGGAGAGGCAGGTGGGGAAGCCGAACCCAAACTGGGACAGCCGAAGGAACGTCCTGAGTTGGGTCGAAGTCCGGGGACCATTTGTTTAGGTATAAGCCCTGAGGGCCCATGAAATAAGGCCCATTTCTGAAAATTAATCCTTTATCATCTGAGTTTTCAAAGACAAAAACAAAGTAGCCCTTACCCACGAAATAGCTTTTGACTCCCTCTTTAATGAGCGGTTTCCAGTTTCTTTGAGTCCATTCCTCAACCGATTTTGGCGAAGGCCAGAGGCCCGTGAACTGGCCTATGAGGCCTCTTTCAGCCAGATTCAGGGCAGCTCTGCATGTATCTTCTTCGGGGAGAGCTACTGTTGGGATTGAATCCATCTTCTTCACAAACTTCTTCAGAGACTCCGAGGGAGGTCTCTTTGGTCCAGATGCTACTAAGGATTTGAATGTCTGCACTTCCGGAGGCAGAGGAGGGGAGGCAGACTCCCCGTTGGCCTCCATGGAGAACAGTCACCCGGATCAGACCTTGCTGGGGACGCAGAGACAGTCACACAGGGGAGGCCATCCACGTACTCTGCACAATGAGGCAAAAAAACCCACGGACAGAACAGCTGCAGGCAGAAGGGCGAACCTGCAGAAGGGCGAACCTGCAGAAGAGATCCAAGAAGCGGAAAGAAAGCACCAGGGCCGGGCCTGAGCGCCTCTCCGGCAGCCCAGCAATCCGAGCCGAGCAACCAGATCCTCAAAACGCGATCAGTCAAAGTTGCAGAGCGCGGGGAAAAAAAAATATTTTAAAATGAAATTTTAACACAATAGAAAATTTATAATTTTGTATTTAATTGCTATGTAAAGTAAAATAAATTTTTCTTTTCTTTTATTTTGTTTATTTTTATTCAATTGCTATGTAATGTAAAATTAAATTACTGCTTTAATTTCAAGCTATTTAGTTTTAGAAATAAATTTTGTTTATTAAATTTATTTTATCCGCAATATTTTTCCATTAACTAATATATATATATATATATATATATCAAGAAAATGGCATCAAAAAAGATTCCTGTGAATGTTTCTGCACCTAGGGCAGCAGCTCCCAAATCTACAGCTGCAGCTCGACGCACTATGGATACAACTCCCAAATCTAAAGTTGCAGCTAGACGCATTATGGACATTGTTGGACGCAATGAGGACATTGTTGCACACACTAATAAAAGTCAAGCAAGTGGGGCACCATGTTCATTAAAGCTTATTTCTGATTGGAAGAACGCCAAGGAAATAGATAAAACCGATTTCTCATGGTATCTTGAAGACAGTGAAATGGAGGCTGATATACACATCTATCTGATTTGTGGTATGATTGACTTAAATGAGCCATATGATGTGATGGGCAGAGTACGAGACATATGTATGGTCCCAAATACAAACACTATTTATGTTCTTGCAAGGAAGGCTCAAAAACGTGAGAAGGTTAGATATCGTCTATCAATCGTCAAGTATGACACAGATGAAATATCTTCAAAATTTTCTGAAGAAATATCAAGCAACATTGCAAATAACATTGTAAGTATGCTTATTTTTATTTCCTCTATGCATTATTGTAAGGATGATTCAATTTTTTATAAATTATTGATCATTAACATGTTTTATTTTGTTTCATAGGATTTTGTTCTCGGTCTTTCAAACATGTTTGAAGGTATTTATATGTTGGTGCCAAATGTTATGAATGTGATCAAGACTTTCCACAAAGACAAAGTAGAGGAAAGGAGATTGAAGCAAAGAGCAATAGCTCGTGACACTGCAATAGTACAAAGAGGGGATCAACCAAGAATCAATAAGACGGGTAAATCTAGTAAACTTAAACATGTTTCTTTTGAAGGTGTCGAACATGAAACAGAAAATTATGATAGAATTAGTGAGGAGGAGATGAGAACTATTGTGCAAAAGGAGAAAATAGATCAGACACCAAAAAGAAAAATTGCCAAAGATGTCTCTCTTTTACCTCATGAAGGAGAGCTTGTTTATAAAAAAACTGATATGTTATCCAATAAGACTAGGAAATCAAATATTGGTGAACCTATAAAGGTCGTGAGCAGCAGTGAAGAACAAATTGAAAGCTCTCACGGAAGCAGAGAAATCATAACACTAGGTGCTGAGTTAGAGGATGGCATTATTAAAATAAAACAAAATTGTATTCGACAAGAGTTGAAGAAGAATAAATTAATTCTTGGTGGCCAAACATTTGAGCTTAATGTTAACCAATTTTATGGCCCAGATGAAGGACAATCTCAATATCAAATTAGAAAGGCCCATCACCTAATCTGAAAACATTGTTCATGTTCAATCCATATGCGCATGTGGTGGATTATGTGGTTCTTGTTGATCCATGTCAAGTTCCCAACAAACAAGCATTTGACAAGACAAAATGTTTTAATTATAAATATTATGTAATTGGAGGGAACCATTCGATAGAGGCTAAGAGACAATTGATTGCAAAATACCCCAATAGCTATCTTTTTCAAACAGTGAAATGCATCATTTATGCTAGCTTAACAGAAATGGAATCAAATTTATTGGCATGGGATCATAATGCAGATAATGAGTATAGAATGAAAATGACTTTCATCCAAAGGGTCAGATTTATTTATAATGAATTCATAGAAAAATGTGGTGGGGATAAGACACAAGTTAGTGGAGCATTTCGAAAAGGAATGTTTAATGGAAACAGGTTATCAAATTGATGAAAAAAAACAAAAGATGGAAAATTGAATACAAATCTCTTCAAAGGCACAAATAACATTTTTCAGTTGGCATTTAGAACTGGGGAGGTATGGGATTTGATTGATGAGATTTTTGATCGGTGGGAGAATATTTCCATAAAAAATCAGAAGTTTAGAAAGAGTAAACCCATAATATGTACCAACAGTAAGGGGGGTCCTGAAATGAAGCAGCTTCCAGAGGATATGACTATCACACCTTGGAGAACAATGCAAGGTGTGAAGGATGATAAATTAGTCAAATCAGTATTAGCCCGTGTGAAGTCGGGTGAATTATCAATGAAAGAAATGTGTGCAGAATTTCAAAAGTAAGTTTCTTGAATTATTTCTTTCATTATAATTTTCTTTTAAATAAAACATAATGATGTTGGTAGAATTTGTTATACATGTCAATATATTAACATTTTTAACTTGACTTATTCAGTCAGAAATTTTTTATGAAAATACAAGAACACATGGTTAAAATGTTGAATGAAGACAGTTGGGATGATGTTGTACGCAACTACCCAGAAGCAAGTTCTACATCAACACTAAAAGAGTTTTATATTGCATTTAATAAGGTATGTTGATTTATAAATTCATTTTATTCATATTTAAACTATTTTTATTTTATTACTTTTATATATATATTTTTATGTCATTAAAGATGTCAAAGAATGATGGAAATGGAGTACCAGATACTTTCAAAAGCTTTATTGAAAAAATTAAGATGGAGAACATGAGAAGGAAGCGTCTTATGAATGTTGAACTAGATCCTACTCTTAATCATTACATTTGGAATGGGCTCGACAGTGTCTAATATCAAATAATACAAGGTGACTGTGAAGACATTGCATCACTAATACCTAAAAGGGAATATGGCCTAGTTATTGCAGATATTCCTCATGGTTTCAATTTCCCAGACATTGAATATGATAGAGAACCATATACTTATCAAGCTTTTAGTAAAGTGGTTACGCGTTTTCAAGAAGTGACAACATCACCACTTTGGCGATTTGTGACATTTCATTCAGACACACAGTTTCCAATGTTATTAACAAGCTTCAAGGGTAAAGCAAACTCAAGGATGCAACTTACATGGTAAGACTTTGAAATTGTATGTTTGATTCCTCCTAAATTTTTTTATTCATGTAAAATTTAATTGAACTTTTACTATGTTATGTTACAGGCAAAAGTAAAATATTGTTTCTTTCGAAGATCAGCCTATTATAAATGATTGTGAGTTCATTCATGTTGAATGTTGGACAAAAGACGATAGCTATAAGCATATTATTATTAATCGAGTAGATGGGAAGAGTCATATTCAAGTATTGGTTTATGATGCAGTTGTAAGAAAACTAACATATGAGGATAAAGATGCAAAATGAGATATAGTTAACATTTATCAAAAACCACAAGCATTGATTAACTATCTTATAGATCTATGTTCAAATGAAGGAGAATAGGTTTTGGATTTATTCTCAGGTTCAGGTAAGTTTTATTATACAAATTTAAATTTAAATATTGTCTTTTTTACTTTTTATGTCTCCATACTAATTTTCTTACTTATTTTTTTGTGTTTGATGATTAGGTACAACACTAACATGTTGCCTACTAAAAGGAAGAAATTGCATTGCCATTGAGAAAGACCCAGTTTAATGCAAATTTATTCAACAAAGAATTAACGCTCTTAAATTCCTTCCAGATGCGAAGCAAGAAGTTGGTTTGAGGAAAGGAGATTTTATTGAATCACGTGTGGCAAAAAAAGCAAAGTAACCTCAACCACCATTATATGGAATAATTGGAAATGGACACTTTGGAAGATTTGCTGACATGAAAGATCCATTAAAAGACGACAATGATCAAAATGAAGAAGAAAACGCTGCGGAAGAAGCCATCAATGCTATTATAGATGATGTTGAAGATGTATTAGTTGATATTGTTGATGATGTTTAAGTTATGCTTGCAAACAAAGCTTATTTTTTAGAACTATTAATCAGTTTTACTTGTAATGTTTAGACTTTGATATTTTATGAGAACAACCCTTTTTTTTTGCAAAAAACATGTGATTGCTATTATTTTTTGACATAAAATTCAATTAAAATGTTGTTTTCTTAAGTTTTTTTGTTAAGATTCTCCCAAAAAAATAGTTTATTTAACATGTTTTTTCCAACAAAAACTCTGTAAAAGTGTATTTTTTGCATTGTATTTATATTGAAAAATTGTATTTTTTTGTCATATGGTTCAAAATATTGGTTTTTAGCGACAATTTTTTGATGTGCATTGAAAAATTATTTAACAATACATAAACATGTAGAAAATATAAACTTTAGAATATTGACCCTTTTTCCATCTTTTATGTATGTGAAAAAGTGAAGATATCGTTACAAGTTTTTATTTTTTTTTTAATTATTTTTTTATTTTTAAAACACAAGTACATAAATGCACTTAAAAATGAACATCTCATAGAAGAAGAAGACATTAGAAAATCTATAGTGTCAAAATCAATCCTATAAAAAAACGTTGGTGATGATACACCACCACTATTCAAAATTGACATAAAAAACATCACTTTAAAACAATAAAATAATAATAATAATTAAAAACAAAAAAACAAAATGAAAAAAACTTAAAGTGCCAAAAACATGCTCAAATTTTTTTTTCTTGATTCTGCATCTCCACTTTTTCAAAATCAGGTGTTTTTCTTGATACTTCAAAAAGTAGGTAACAATGAGGTTACCTATTTCATCGGTAACATTGTTGTAAGTTATTGTGGTAATAACCTCTGTGTTTTGTGTGCACAAGCAATGTATTCATCCTCTTCTCTCACGAAGAGTCCACATAACCTTAATATCTTGAAGGTAGTTTCTACTCCAATTAATGCACGTCTTGGTTTATTTTGGTCATTTTTTTTGGTAATCCATCTCTTAGCACATATATATATTTTTAACAAAAAATGGTAGAACATTTATTTTATAAATGATTTTATGTATCATTCTATTTTATTTTATCTTTACTAATATATTTTCTTTAAAAAAAACTTCAAAGTTACAAACTACTTTGCAATGTATAACATCAAATGAAGGAAATGGTAATGTTGTGCCTCTTATAGCCCTAGATTTGTTAGATTTGATTCTTAGTTGCGAGTGTCCATATCATAAAGAATTTGGTGCATAGTGTCCTCCTCCTAATATTTATATGCATAGAATTGGTGAACATTCTATAATTTGAGGTTGTTGAGTAATTGTTTTTGCTCAAATCATGGGATAGGGTATGTATGCCAAAGTTGTCAAAATTATGAAATACTAAGCTAAAACCAGTGTTTTCTCTTGGGAAGCTTTGTGGTGAACAAGAAAATGGAGGTCTTGTTATGTTGGATGGACTCTTTGTCCCAATGAAGGGATCTCTAGATGTCTTGGGCATCCCTATAATATATGAAAGTGGTAAGCAAATGGGCTTGCCATATTTTCTTTGGAAAGAAGTTGGACTTGGACACTAGAAACACCTTGTTGCTTGCCTAATGAACAAGGGGAAATCTTATTGAGAAATCAATGCTAGTATTATATAGGGTTTGATTCCTCTGTCTTGATAATTACTTGTGAATTATGGTGGCTTCTTTAACTTATTAATTAGTTTATCTTTCATTAAGAAATTACCAAATTATATGCGTATGAAGATCACAAGAATAACAGACACGAGATGTAGGCGCTCAACCAGGGAAAAAAACTTATAAGGAGAAAACCTAGTCACAAACTCTTCCTTTAGTAGGTTCAATTCAAGATGAGACACTTTCAGACTTCTTAGACCTAGAAAAAGACTTTCTCCAACCACCAAGTTAGTTCTTTCTCCTTTTAGATATTCTTTGCTTAGACTTCCAGGTGTCATCTCTTCAAGCTGTGATTTCATATCAGAATTTCGACCCTAGCAATAGATTTTCGGCCCCTAGCTTCATAATTTTGACCTTGCAACAAAAACATAATTTCAGTCCTTGATTCAGCCTAGTAATTTCACACGTGTGAGAGAAAGGTAGCCAAAAAAATTGATTTTCTTTTTCCGAGCTTCTCTTCTTATTCTCCAGCAACTTCACACTCTTTTCCAACGATTGCTTCTTTGAGACTAAACATGTTGATGATGCTCTCCAAATGAAGTCGAGTTGCTCAATATATAGGCTTCTTGTGAGGTCGAATTGCCCTAATCTAGGCCAACTTGTTGAGGGCAGGGCTGACTTGGTGTGGAGGTGAAAAATTACCTTTTTTACTCAAAAAAAAGTTATTTTTACACAATACAAAAGCCAAAAAAGGGTTTAATAAAAATGACAATGACTCTAATGACTCAAGACAAAACCTATAAGCCTTCAATGGAGGCTTTCACCTAGAAAACATTGACCCAATCATGAAACCTGTGCTTTAATTAGTCAATTACATTAATAATATATATATTTTTTATAAGTACAATTATGAAGACCGAAACTAGTTACATTCTTCAACAAAACCTAGATTAAAGGAACCAAAGAAAAATAGGTGGAAATCACTAGAACTTACATAAAATAAATCACACTGACAAATAGGAAAATCATCCCCATTATTGACAAATTAGTGATAGAGTGGACCTTCAATCTCATAGACACAATCGAATATTAGAAGCTAGTAAGAGAACTCAACACATGAGAAATAATATCCAATAGAAAAAGCATGGAAACCTAAGCCAGAATCACTCAAGCTTAAATTCCAAAGAATTATCCATATATGGGGGTAGGTTATTACTAGATTGTTTCCATTACTCTTGCCTATAGAGTGTGCATCCATAACCAATTCCATTATCCCACCACCATTAAAACAAATCCATGCACAACATTGAAAGAGTGGGCTAAAGTTAAGAATGTGCACACAAAAGGGAAATATGGGTGATGCATATTTTTTGTCAAATCCCTTCACCTAAAATGTAATCAATCTATCTTGATTGTACACCATGTGTTGATTAATGTGAGAGCACGAGTCATGATTTGAAAATGAGATAAAGTAAGGGACATGGCGATAATATAATATCCCTCTTAGAAAATAAATAAATATAATATCCCTCCTTTCCTTAGCTTCCCTTTTTTGAAGCTACGAGGTTTGATTGGCTTGGTTTCCATCTTTATAGTTTTGATCTTGAGGAACATGGAAGAGCGATATCTTCTAGGAATAACTAGCTTCCTTACATGATCAACCTATAATGAAGGTGATATTGTTATTAGAAGGGTGAATTTAAAAACCATCACATTGATTACTAAACTCAAAACTCTAATAAATATCCTACCCCTTATTCCCAATTTAGATGCAAAGAGTAGGTCACAAAGAAAAGAGCAAGCTTCAAATTGGTTATTCAAAGATCCTCCAAGACCGCATGCAAAGTTTGTTTCTACGTTTTCATCGGGATTATAAATGATTCCCCCCCTCCCCCAATGCATATGATCCCTCCATCTTTTAATGTATAAGCTTTTGGGAAGTGTTAAGTATTAACATACGTGCCATATGAAGCTTGTTGTTTTGATATCAAAGTTGCAGGGAAACCATATTTTATGACAAGTTTGTTTGGTGCTTTTTACACACCGCTTCATGGGTAAATCCCTATTGAGAATTTGGAGGGGTTATGGTTAATACAAATTCTCTTCTTGATAATTACTTGTGAGCTAGCTTGTGTAGCTTTTGTATTCTCTTAGTTAATCTTTCATCAAGTCAATTATCAAAATGCATAGGACACAAATATTTACGTAGAATTAATACTTTTATTGTAGGAAGGTAAATCACATATTTACCTTCCTTACATTACACTTCAGATCTACACTTCAACACTTCACTTGCCTTCAACATTTAGCATTTACTTTCAACACTTCGAATTTACTTTCAGCACTTCGGGGTTACCTACAGCACTCCGGATTTACCTTCAGACTTTCAGACCTTCAGACTTCGCTTTTACCTTCAGACCTTCAGACTTCTCTTTTTCCTTCAGATCTGCACTGTTCCTTCCGCAATTTATACTCTTGAATCCGCACCAAATTCTATCCTTTAGATCCATACTTAAACTCTGAAAAGGCTTAGACTGATCTGCAAATTTCTTGTTCTCCAAATGAGCCGCAGGACAGTCATATATATAGATTACTTGTCCAGTTATTAGGCCGACCATTCTATTGGTATTTAGGCCGACTAGGTAGCTTGCAAATTAGTTCGTCTTGTAGTTTATTTTCTCCAGCATTTTTATGAGGTATTACCTCACATATATTCCTATATTGTTGTAGGTTGTTTCCGCTATATTTTGAGCTTGTATGCCAACACTTCTGGAGGGCTGTTGAGAGCTTCTTTACAAGGTCTTGGAGCATATCCATCTGAACTGGATCCTTCATGATTTTGACACTTAATCCTAAAAGACAAGAACCTAATAAACATCAAGAAGAAGTCTATCTACATAATAAAATCTTGCTCATGAAATCCATGAAGCAAGTACAACAAAATACATTTTATTATCTTTGTCTCCTTCTTTTCATAATTACATAGTCAACATGAAGACCGACCTAGTTACATTTTACAACACTCCCTCTTAACTAGGGAGGTATTCATATAGTTACATGATCACTTTCGAACTAAAAAATCTCATAAGAAAAATCGGATTGGTAATTGCATCTGTATAGCATCATATCAACTGGCATTGTCCTAGTGCAAGGCCTTGACTAACAGCCCCATCTCTTCAACAAGACAATGGGCTTCAATGTTGGCGAGACACATGACTTATAGACAACTTCGTCATTGTCTCTCCAAGGTACATACTCCACTCGGGTGTTCCCAAAGTATGACTTTCTTGGACCATTCTTCTCTTGGGTAGCTAGCCCTCAGAGAATACTGGTCCTCGACTACTCTTATCTTGAATGCCCTATCACATTGTCAAAGAATATCGAATGCCAGATGATTACCCAATCCTCCATTATGTCTTCCCAAGACCAAAATGATGTGTCTATCTCTCCCTCTCAACTAGGGAGGACCTATTCCACAAGGGAATGTACTCATTCCTAAACAAGGAATGTGCCTAAGCTCATTCTTAGGAATTACCAAGTTTCTTCCAAGAAAGAAACTTACCATCAGGCTCCCTCTTAACCAAGGACCTCCAGCAACAATGGTGAGACACCCAGTTGCTCATGAAGAATTCCTGTCCTCGATGTCATGGATTTCAATATTGAAGAATCTCCATCTTTTAGCTTCATAGGGCACAGATCATTCGTCACTTCTATCCTGAGTCAAGTCAACTATCAGAAAGTGATTCATCAGACTTCCTTATCTGGTCCACTTGTTATGCCATGCTGCTTTCCTTAGAATCATCTCAATACATCCTTTCTTATGATTAGCAGCCCTGCACAAGTTCATCCAAATAAGCATATACATATGAACTTTTAGAACAAAAGTTACCTTAGTGATGATCTTTCACCATGACATCTTCTTATAGGCATCGACATCCTTTATACAGATTGACACATCTCCT
The DNA here is from genome assembly GCA_034641835.2 of Pinus albicaulis. Classification (NCBI taxonomy): domain Eukaryota; kingdom Viridiplantae; phylum Streptophyta; class Pinopsida; order Pinales; family Pinaceae; genus Pinus; species Pinus albicaulis. Next base: position 292,585,498 of record CM076580.1, on the reverse strand, counting down.
GATGATATGTTTTTCCAAGGGTCTTCTTCTTTACCAAACTTTCGTCAGAGTCTACATATCTTCCAAGGAGATCTCCTAGTCACATCTTCTTGGCTTCCGAATGATAATTGCCTCTTGACATGGTTGCATTTCATGATCTCTTCCTCTCTGCACATTCTTTATTTCCAGGAACTTGCAACCTTTCTAGTTTCTTGTTCGTATACAACCACCCCGTATTTCATGAGGACATATTATGTTTATTTCATCTATCTGTGCATTTAGAGATACTCCTCCATAGATCATGCTTCTAAATACAGAAGTTCATTACCTGCAACCATATGACATGACTTCACTGCATCCAATGTTAGCATATAAATATATACATACCTCACACCCTTTTTCCCTTGAGTCATCTTGTAGCAATTTCTCGAGAATGAAGAGCTTCATTCTCTTGGCATGCTCCATCAATATCCCAAAGATCTGTTTCCATGATGACCCTTGCTCTTGATGACTGCTTTCCATTAGTAATGTTATCAGAGAGGTTTTCCCAGAGTTGATTCACCAAGAGCTCCTACCATGCTTTCATTACGATGCTACACTGCTTCCTATCATATAACCAACATAAATCACTTAAAGAAGAAGATGATCTTAATCGTAGTGTAGATCCCTTGCTTCTTCTTTCATAATTTTTCTTTGAATTAGGTTCTTCCTTTTTCTTCAAATTTTGAGTTCTGCAAAACTATTGCCTTCAACTTTTCTTCTTCCATAGAAACCCTAGGTTGATGAGTGAGGTAACTTACTTATCCCATGATTTTGTTACCCTCATGATCATGTGAGTTTTTGTTTCCTATACTTCCATGATGTCACATTGCATCAAATCTTAAGCAGGATCTAGGAGCCATAAAGAGACTTATTATGAGAGGGAATATTCTTAATGATCTCTTACTCCCCTTTTCCATCCACTCCTTCCATCCTCTTTGGTGACATGAACTTTCTTGTACTGTTCATAATTTTTCTTCCAGCTTCTTTTGTGTCTCCAATATTGTTCATGTGAGAGAACCTTAAGAGTTAATTTCCATGAATTCAAAGGAGACCCGTATCTATGACTTTAGTTATCTATGAGGACCATGACTATCCTCCTTATTTCATGCAAGGATCTTGGTAGCCCAACCAGCTTATAGATCTCCCTGCAAAAACAAAGTCATTTAACCAAATTTGATTATAGAATGAAATATATTTACTTCATATGTGAATATAAAGTCTTCAGCTTGATTTCTTCGATGGTGGTTGATAAAAGATGTGTTAGTGCTTTCTCTTTGGATGATCTTCTTCAAGGGTAAGGATTAGATCTTTATTGTAATGATGATAAAGTCTTCTTTTGGTTGTTTGTGTCTTTTTGCTATTTCTGTCATGAAACCGAGGTCTCATTTTTGGTGTTGAAATCATTCTTTTAAGATAGCACTGTGAGTTCTCCAAGATTGCGGTGTCAATATATATGTATCTTTGTTCATTTAGTCATGAGGTGGCAATATAGATATGAATTGATCCTTTATTACTTTTATGGAAATATATAAAAGGTTTTATACTATGATTTTGTGACATCTTGAATATCTCAGTCTGTAATTATATAATACTTCTATTTGAGATAGTATTATGAACTCCCTCTCTAAGATATCTAACTTGATTTATGAGATATCAAACCTGATCTTTGAGATATATCGAACTCTTTTCTATTTTGCAATTGCACCGAACTTGTTTTATGAAGTTGCACTCAACTTGTATCACTGAATTTGCATCAAACATGTATCTTTGCAATTGCACCGACCTTGTATCAATACCACCGAGCTTGTATCTCTGCAATATAACCCAACTTCTTCTTTGTAATAGCACCAAACTTCTTTTCTCTGAATTTGATCTCAGACAGTAACTTTTATCAAAATTTTCTTGACAATAAGGTGATCTTCTTTTACCATAGCTTTGATACCATGTTGAGAATTTCGAGGGGTTACGATTAATACAAATTCTCTTCTTGATAATTACTTGTGAGCTAGCTTGTGTATTCTCTTAGTTAATCTTTCATCAAGTCAATTATCAAAATGCATAGGACACAAATATTTACGCATAAGTAATACTTTTATTGTAGGAAGGTAAATCACAGATTTACCTTCCTTACATTACACTTCAGATCTGCACTTCAGCACTTCACTTGCCTTCAACATTTAGCATTTACTTTCAGCACTTTGAATTTACCTTCAGCACTTCGGGGTTACCTACAACACTTTAGACTTATACTCTGGATTTACCTTCAGACCTTTAGACCTTCAAACTTCGCTTTTTGCTTCAGATATGCATTGTTCCTTCCGCAATTTATACTCTTGAATCCGCACCAAATTCTGTCCTTTAGATCCGTACTTAAACTCTGAAAAGGCTCAGACTGATCCGTAGATTTATTGTTCTCCAAATGAGCCGCAGGACAGTCATATATATAGATGACTTGTCCAGCTATTAGGCCGACCATTTTATTGGTATTTAGGCTGACTAGGTAGCTTGCAAATTAGGCCGACTTCTAGTTTATTTTCTCCAGTATTTTTATGAGGTATTACTTCACATATATTCCCATATTGTTGTAGGTTGTTTCCGCTATATTTTGAGCTTGTCTGCCAACACTTCTGGAGGGCTATTGAGAGCTTCTTTACAAGGTCCTTGAGCATATCCATCTGAATTGGATCCTTCATGATTTTGACACTTAATCCTAGAAGACAAGAACCTAATAGACATCAAGAAGAAGTCTATCTACATAATAAAATGTTTCTCATGAAATCCATGAAGCAAGTACAACAAAATACATTTTATTATCTTTGTCTCCTTCTTTTCATAATTACATAGTCAACATGAAGACTAACCTAGTTACATTTTACAACAATCCCTAGGAGAATTTTTTTCTCTGTGATGGACCTTAGCCGACAGGCAGCAGTCCCTTACAACCCTCAACTAGCTTGTTGTTCCATTTCTCCGCCACCTGAACTAGCCATTTGGTCCCCCACCCATTTATATTGATTGTGTGTTTGATGGTGGGATTCCCGAACCTAAAGGTATGTCTTGTCTTTTGGTAATTGAGTATTTATTTTACTTATTATGGACACTTTTGGGCATGGATTGGTGGGGGGATTCAAAGGAAAGAGTGGGCTTAGTTTTTGCTTATGTCCCCTTGATCTCTTTTGGATGTTACCCTTGGATTTTAGTCCTGTGGGATCTCCTTTACTGACCATTTGGTTTTAGTGTGGTACTACTTGGGAAACCCCAACTTTGGTTGTGTGGTCCTGCTCCCTTATCCACATATACTACTCCACCTCCATTTACTATACCCCCATTCATCATCTCTCCCACCTAGGTCCACGTTGCCTCATTGGGTCCACATAGAGTTAGCCTCCCCATTCCCTTGCCCCCTCCTTGGGTTAGGCTTGTAACGATGCCTCAGAGGTTGAAGCAACTAAAAAAGAAAAGTAAAAGTATAAATGGACACATTTAATAGGAAAATGTACCATAGGATGCAAAAGATGGTGGGGAAAAACAAATGTGCTAGTGCTTTCTCTTTGGATGATCATCTTCAAGGGTAAGGATTAGATCTTTGTTGTAATAATGATAAAGCATTCTTTTGGTTGTTTATGTCTTTTTGCCATTTCTGTCATGAAACCAAGGTCTCATTTTTGGTGCTGAAATCATTCTTTTAAGATAGCACTGTGAGTTCTCCAAGATTGCGGTGTCAATATATATGTATATTTGTTCCTTTAGTCATGAGGTGGCAGTATAGAAATGAATTGATCCTTTATTACTTTGATGGAAATATATAAAAGGTTTTACACTACGACTTTGTGACAACTTGAATATCTCAGTTTGTAGTTATATAATACTTCTATCTGAGATAGTATTATGAAATCCCTCTCTAAGATATCTAACTTGATTTATGAGATATCAAACTTGATCTCTGAGATGTATCAAACTCTTTTCTATTTTGCAATTACACCAAACTTGTTTTATGACGTTGCACTCAACTTGTATCACTGAATTTTCATCGAACATGTATCTTTGCAATTGCACCGACCTTGTATCAATACCACCCAGCTTGTATCTCTGCAATATCACCCAACTTCTTCTTTGTAATAGCACCAAACTTCTTTTCTTTGAATTTGATCTCAGACAGTAACTTTTATCAAAATTTTCTTGACAATAAGGTGATATTCTTTTACCATAGCTCTGATACCATGTTGAGAATTTGGAGGGGTTACGATTAATACAAATTCTCTTCTTGATAATTACTTGTGAGCTAGCTTGTGTAGCTTGTGTATTCTCTTAGTTAATCTTTCATCAAGTTAATTATCGAAATGCATAGGACACAAATATTTACGCAGAATTAATACTTTTATTGTAGGAAGGTAAATCACAGATTTACCTTCCTTACATTACACTTCAGATCTGCACTTCACATTAACCTTTAGTACCTTGCCTTCAGAATTTAGCATTTAATTTTAGTACTTCGGATTTACCTTCAGACTTCGCTTTTACCTTTAGACCTTCAGACCTTCAAACTTCGCTTTTTGCTTCAGATCTGCACTGTTCCTTCCACAATTTATACTCTTGAATCCGCACCAAACTGTGTCCTTTAGATCCGTACTTAAACTCTGAAAAGGCTCAGACTGATCCGCAGATTTCTTGTTCTCCAAATGAGCCGCAGGACAATCATATATATAGATGGCTTATCTAGCTATTAGGCCAACCATTCTATTGGTATTTAGGCCGACTAGGTAGCTTGCAAATTAGGTCAACTTGTAGTTTATTTTCTTCAGCATTTTTATGAGGTATTACTTCACATATATTCCCATATTGTTGTAGGTTGTTTCTGCTATATTTTGAGCTTGTCTGCCAACACTCCTGGAGGGCTGTTGAGAGCTTCTTTACAAGGTCTTGGAGCATATCCATCTAAATTGGATCCTGCATGATTTCGACACTTAGTCCTAGAAGACAAGAACCTAATAGACATCAAGAAAAAGTCTATCTACATAATAAAATGTTTCTCATGAAATCCATGAAGCAAGTACAACAAAATACATTTTATTATCTTTGTCTCATTCTTTTCGTAATTACATAGTCAACATGAAGACTGAGCTAGTTACATTTTACAACAATCCCTAGGAGAAATTTTTTCTCCGTGGTGGACCTTAGCCGGCAGGCAGCAGTCCCTTACAGCCCTCAACTAGCTTGTTGTTCCATTTCTTCTCCACCTGAACTAGCCATTTGGTCTCCCACCCATTTGTATTGATTGTGTGTTTGAAGGTGGGCCTCCCAAACCTAACGGTATGTCTTGTCTTTTGGTAATTGAGTATTTATTTTACTTATTATGGACACTTCTGGGCATGGATTGATGGGGGGATTCAATGGAAAGAGTGGGCTTAGTTTTTGCTTATGTCCCCTTGATCTCTTTTGGATGTTACCCTTGGATTTTAGTCCCATGGGATCTCCTTTACTAACCATTTGGTTTTAGGGTGGTACTACTTGGGAAATCCCAACTTTGGTTGTGTGGTCCTACTCCCTTATCCACGTATACTACTCCACTTCCATTCACTATACCCCCATTCATCATCTCTCCCACCTAGGTCCACATTGCCTCATTGGGTCCACATAGAGTTAGCCTCCCCATTCCCTTGCCCCCTCCTTGGGTTAGGCTTGTAACGATGCCTCAGAGGTTGAAGCAGCTAAAAAAGAAAAGTAAAAGCATAAATGGACACATTTAATAGGAAAATGTACCACAGGATGCAAAAGATGGTGGGGAAAAACAAATGTGTTAGTGCTTTCTCTTTGGATGATCTTCTTCAAGGGTAAGGATTAGATCTTTGTTGTAATGACGATAAAGCCTTCTTTTGGTCGTTTATGTCTTTTTTCTATTTCTGTCATGAAACTGAGGTCTCATTTTTTGTGCTGAAATCATTCTTTTAAGATAGCACTGTGAGTTCTCCAAGATTGCGGTGTCAATATATACGTATCTTTGTTCCTTTAGTCATAAGGTGGCAGTATAGATATGAATTGATCCTTTATTACTTTGATGGAAATATATAAAAGGTTTTACACTACGATTTTGTGACAACTTGAATATCTCAGTTTGTAGTTATATAATACTTCTATATGAGATAGTATTATGAACTCCCTCTCTAAGATATCTAACTTGATTTATGAGATATCAAACTTGATCTCTGAGATATGTCAAGCTCTTTTCTATTTTGCAATTGCACCGAACTTTTTTTATGAAGTTGCACTCAACTTATATCACTGAATTTGCATCGAACATGTATCTTTGCAATTGCACCGACCTTGTATCAATACCACCGAGCTTGTATCTCTGTAATATCACCCAACTTCTTCTTTGTAATAGCACCAAACTTCTTTTCTCTGAATTTGATCTCAGACAGTAACTTTTATCAAAAATTTCTTGACAATAAGGTGATCTTCTTTTACCATAGCTCTGATATCATGTTGAGAATTTGGAGGGGTTATGATTAATACAAATTATCTTCTTGATAATTACTTGTGAGCTAGCATTTGTAGCTTGTGTATTCTCTTAGTTAATCTTTCATCAAGTCAATTATCAAAATGCATAACAAATATTTACGCAGAATTAATACTTTTATTGTAGGAAGGTAAATCAAAGATTTACCTTCCTTACATTACACTTCAGATCTGCACTTCAGCACTTCACTTGCCTTCAGCATTTAGCATTTACTTTCAGCACTTCGAATTTACCTTCAGCACTTCAGGGTTACCTACAGCACTTCAGATTTATACTTCGGATTTACCTTCAGACTTCGCTTTTACCTTCAGACCTTTAGACCTTCAAACTTCGCTTTTTGCTTCAGATCTGCATTGTTCCTTCCGCAATTTATACTCTTGAATCCGCACCAAATTCTGTCCTTTAGATCCGTACTTAAACTCTGAAAAGGCTAAGATTGATCCGCAGATTTCTTGTTCTCCAAATGAGCCGCAGGACAATCATATATATAGATGACTTGTCCAACTATTAGGCCGACTAGGTAGCTTGCAAATTAGGCCGACTTCTAGTTTATTTTCTCCAGCATTTTTATGAGGTATTACTTCACATATATTCCCATATTGTTGTAGGTTGTTTCCGCTATATTTTGAGCTTGTGTGCCAACACTTCTGGAAGGCTATTGAGAGCTTCTTTACAAGGTCTTGAGCATATCCATTTGAATTGGATCCTTCATGATTTTGACACTTAATCCTGGAAGACAAGAACCTAATAGACATCAAGAAGAAGTCTATCTACATAATAAAATATTTCTCATGAAATCCATGAAGCAAGTACAACAAAATACATTTTATTATCTTTGTCTCCTTCTTTTCATAATTACATAGTCAACATGAGGACCGACCTAGTTACATTTTACAACAATCCCTAGGAGAAATTTTTTCTCTGTGATGGACCTTAGCCGGCAGGCAGTAGTCCCTTACAGCCCTCAACTAGCTTGTTGTTCCATTTCTATGCCACCTGAACTAGCCATTTGGTCCCCCACCCATTTGTACTGATTGTGTGTTTGATGGTGGGCCTCCCGAACCTAAAGTTATGTCTCGTCTTTTGGTAATTGAGTATTTATTTTACTTATTATGGACACTTCTGGGCATGGATTGATGGGGGGATTCAATGGAAAGAGTGGGCTTAGTTTTTGCTTATGTCCCCTTGATCTCTTTTGGATGTTACCCTTGGATTTTAGTCCCGTGGGATCTCCTTTACTGACCATTTGGTTTTAGGGTGGTACTACTTGGGAAACCCCAACTTTGGTTGTGTGGTCCCGCTCCCTTATCCACATATACTACTCCACTTCCATTCACTATACCCCCATTCATCATCTCTCCCACCTAGGTCCACATTGCCTCGTTGGGTCCACATAGAGTTAGCCTCCCCATTCCCTTGCCCCCTCCTCGGGTTAGGCTTGTAACGATGCCTCAGAGGTTGAAGTAGCTAAAAAAGAAAAGTAAAAGCATAAATGGACACATTTAATAGGAAAATGTACCATAGGATGCAAAAGATGGTGGGGAAAAACATAATTAGTACGTGGGAAAAAAGCCAATACAAGAGCTCTATCCCATACCCATGGCCATCACCCTGGCTCCATAGGCCCTAGATGAGCCTCCTTTATCATTCAGGAACCCATGATTGTCCCAACCCCTGAAGGGCAATGAACCAGCCTACCATAAAAGGGGTAATCACTGCTATATCTTACACATCATGCTCTTTTCCTTTGAGCCCCGAGCAATTAATTAAATAAAAATAATAAAAGGAAAAAGGTATATAAAGAAGGGTGGAAAAATCATGGCCGGGGCACCTCATGTACCACAATTTCTCCCTCCTACACATTATACACCCAGGTGTGGGCTTCCCTTTATTTAGGTACCCTTGTGCCCCGATATGTAGCCCATGATTTCCCTTCTCATTCCCTATTCCATTTCACCTCTTTATCACATGGCACCACCATTTGAGGGATGTAGCTTGGACATACTATCCCCTCTAAAGGTGGAAACCACCTAATAATGTCCTTGGTTAACCCCCTTTGGAGCTTGGAGACATTAGCACATGCCAAAGCCCTATATGGAAGGGCATGTCATTATGAAGTGTCCACTTGTTGTCCATGGTTTGTAAGCCCTTTTACCTTATTAATTTAATGACTTGTTGTACCAGAAGGCTAGGGGACACATTGGATCTTATGCAGGATTGCAGGTGGTGTCCATTTGAGTTTGGTCTCCCTATACGGGGTCCTAACCATCAAGAGGGATACATTGGCACATATAGTGTGTGTGTATAGAGTCATGGGCCTCCACAATAGTAGAAAGCATTCCATGGATCCCTAGAGATGTTCAAAGATTGCTAGAGATCCACCTTTTGGACGAGGAATATGCATTTTGGTACACTATGTCTAACTCACCTCCACGGGTGCACCACACACTTGACAGGTGTCCTAGGACTTGTGCGATAACATGGAATCATTCATTCCATCATATAAGCCCTTACAGATGGTCTACAGGAATCTTTAAATCATATGGAGACCCATGAGGTCATTGGTGTGCCCCCACACCCACTGGGAGCACCACAGGTTTATTGTTTGGAGAACAAGGGGGCACCCCCTTTGTACATCAATTTTGAGGATTTTATTCATCATTATGTCACTTATGGACCTCATTAGGCCTCTTGGAGGGCCCTATGACATGTATAGTTTATTATTTGACCTCCTGTGAGGCTTATTATTTCATTTGTGAGCTAGTTTGGTGGGCTTGTCACCAAATGTTAGTTAATTTGCAAATTATTTTATTTTTAGGGGCTAATGTAGGCCCATTAGGTAATTCAAATTCATAATTTGTATATAAATAATATTTGGATGGATTCGTTTGTATCATCACTTGGATTTGGATCTCTCTCTCATTAGAGAACTTCACTTTTTTTTCCTTGGTGGATATTTTTTGATGATGGATGAATTTTGATGTGTGGATTTGGTTCTTTTCTATCTTGGAGCCTCTTATATTGCAAATGTAATGTTGGTTGGATATATTCTCTAACATGTAAGTGCAATTTTAAATGTTATTTTTCATTTTGCCACATATGTTGGAACCTCGCTATTATTAAGGCTAATTGTTGTATGTGTTTAATGTGGAATTGTGTGTCTATTTAGCTTATTTCCATGTATGGGCCATGTTGGATGAATGAAATGTCCTAGATATCATGTTATCTTGATAATCCTTCATCATTTATAATGAAGTATAAATGATTTAAAGCCACTTTTATTCTCTTGCTTTTAACATTGGACGAAGTTGAATTTTGGAGCCTCCTTGAGCAAGATAAAAATCCGTCTTCACAATTCTCCTTGACTCCATATCCCCGAGAGGAAATAGCACTGGTCCATCAAAGGGTGATCATTTCAACCCCATTTTTCACCTCCCCCCCCTTCCTGGTATAACCTCATTAGGTCACCTAGGGCATCAATTTCCCGAGAAACTGACCATAGAAAAAATTTGATCTCCTAGCCTCAACTGTGCTAGTGGGTCCCCTAGGTCTCCTTCGAATTTGAAGGAAATTTGACGGTGGAATATTGGGATATCCCAAGCCCTAGGTCTAGGATCAAGTTTTGCCCTGGTGTTCCCAAGGCTAGTACCCAATAGGATCAATTTGACATCTTTGGGTGAAAATTCTTGTTTGATCCTTAGTGGTTCTTGTTAAGAATATCATTGGTTGCTAAAATCCATCCTCTAACCTGGGTTGGGTCCACTTGGCCTCGTGTGGTCCCATTTTTCGCCAAAGACTATTTATCAAGGACTACCAGGGAATCCAAGTTTCCAAGGGGTTTTAGGGATTAGGAAACTCCTTTATAAGCTATTTATTCTCCCCCACCCCTCAAATCCTCGTCCCCTCTCCCCAGAAAACCAAGTCCCTTGCTTAAAGAGCAAGCAAGCTCCATTCTTCATCCTATCTTAGGGAAAGGGTCCAAGGGGTCACTTCTGTTATATTTGTTGATATATCCTCTATAAGTGGCTTCCTAAAACATCAGGTCTCCTCCCATCGGTGAAAGTCGGTAAAGAGTAGGGAGCCTTAGGTGTGGTGACAATGGGCTAAGTCTCCATTGTTACCCTTAACCTAGCAGTTGCCCTCTTAGTTACCCCTTTTATGTCCCTTGCTGGTTTGAGTGGTAACAGTGCCTAAGGCTTGTCAAATATTTTGTAAAAAGAAGCTAACCTTGTAATGAAATGACCTTATTTCTAACCATAAATTTGATAAGAATCTAGTTGAAATTTAAATCATGAGCAAAGTTTTACCAATAATATGAGATCTTCACATGGTGGAAAAATGCACTTACAATTTTTTCCCAATTCTAAATCAATTGAGATTATATTTTTGGATTAATGAGAATTCCAACCTTTTTATTATCATGTATAATAACTAAATTGAAGTTTTGTTTTTTTTGGTTAAATTAAAATTTCTATTGATTAATCAAAACATAATGGAAAACATAATCCTAGCTTGCCCTTGTTTTCCACTAGGGAAACAAAACGAGTGGAAAAACCATAAGTTCTTCAACATTTATATATGGTGATCAAAAGAGAGATAAAAAAGAGGCAAGTGTTTGGTCCATGGGCCTTTATTGTCTATTCAAGTGACAAAAATATGTTGGTAAGTAAAAAACCAAGAGTAAAAAACTAAAGAGACAAAATTGAATCACGCTTACAGAGACGAGTCATAGGGAACCACCTCTATTAGGTCTTTGTCACTACCAGGAGAGTTGCTCGGGTTAGGTGGGAGGCCGAGATGGTCTTTGATCCACTTCATGCAATGGTCCGAGGATTTCAAAGACAGGTGCAACTCATAAAAAAATAGGATAATTTCCTCTGTTTTATTTCTGTCTAGTAAATTTTTTCCCAGTAATGCCTCCACATGCCAATATAAAGCCACTGTGTGCATGTACTAATTTTGTTTGCCTAGAGCATGACCAGTATCAGGGACCCAAGCCACAACTTTCCCTGTTATTTTTGCATTCGATAGGAAACTGTATTCCCCCATGATATCCCTCTTAACCTTTGTGAGCTCTACTTGGATGTTTGGAGGCATCTGAGAGTGATACAAACTAGTAGAGGATTTCACTCTCTCATGAGCATGAGAGCCCCTTCTTGCTTTATAATATGTCACCTCATGATGACATCTTGTAAGCTAACGTGGCATGGTAGATGCCCAAAACCATTGATGGAGTTGCTATAGAGGTTGATTATCAGCTAGATTTATAAGGACAAAAAGAGAAGGGAAAACTATAATAGCGTAGTTGAATAGGTGGATTAAGACAAAACTAGAAGGGCTCTAATGACCAGAGATTGATTCCTTGAGAATGCTTGATGGGAAGGGAGGGGAGTCTAAAGTAAGAAGCATAGGGGTAACCTAGAGAAAGCCCACTATGCAATATCGTGCATTGTGAACTTGAGAAAGAAAACAATAGGGAAAGTGAAAACCACAATAAAGGACCCTACATGATGCTCTGTAAAAGTTGACCACTTGGAAAATGAATGCATTGCAGATGAGAGCTCCCAAAACTAAAAAATACCGAACAAAATCATGGATGCATGTGAGGGCGGTTCAAGCATAATGCGCATAGCATAACGGTTGTAGCTGGAAGGGAGAGATGTCATACTTACATAATGGTTTGAATTGGAAATGTCTTTACCACATTATAGTATTAAAATTCCATGAGGAAGGCTGACTCACATGTCCCCTCCCATTAGTGCTAGGTAAGATGGTTGATATTCTGACCTCCACACATTGCATTGCTTCCCACCATATAAAACGAGAAATTTATTGTAAAATTAAAACAACACACACACACACACACACACACACACACACACACACACACACATATATATACTTTTAAAATAAATTAATTTATCATTAAAAAAATAATAAATTTATATAACCAAACAAAATTTAATCAACAATCTAGCAATTGCCCTCTTAGGTATCCCTTTTAGGTCCCCTGCTGGTTTGAGTGGTAACGATGCCCAAGGCTTGTCAAATCTTTTGTAAAAACAAGCTAACCTTGTAATGAAATGACCTTATTTCTAACCATAATTTTGATAGGAATCTAGTTGAAATTTCAATTATGAGCAAAGTTTTACCAATAATATGAGATCTTCACATGGTGGAAAAATGCACTTACAATTTTTGCCCATTGCTAAATGAATTGAGATTATAATTTTGGATTAATAGAATTTCAACCTTTTTATTATCATGTATAAGAACTAAATGGAAGTTTTTTTTTTGTTAAATTAAAATTTCTATTGATTAATCAAAACAGAATGGAAAATATAATCCTAGCTTGCCCTTGTTTGCTTACAGGGAGACAAAACTAGTAGAAAAACCACAAGTTCTTCAACATGTATACATGGTGATCAAAAGAGAGCTAAAAAAGAGGTAAGTGTTTGGTCCATGGGCCTTTATTGTCTAACCAAGTGACAAAAATATGTTGGTAAGTAGAAAACCAAGAGTAAAAAACTAAAGAGACAAAATCGAATCATGCTTACAGAGACGAGTCACATGGAAACACCTCTATTGGGGCTTTGTCACTACCAAGAGAGTTGCTCAGGTTAGGTGGGAGGCCGAGATGGTCTTCGATCCACTTCATGCATCGGTCCAAGGATTTCAAAGATAGGTGCAACTCATCAAACATTAGGATAATTTCCTCTGTTTTATTTCTGTCCAGTAAAATTTTGCCCAGTAATGCCTCCACATGCCAATATAAAGCCACTGTGTGCATGTACTAATTTTGTTTGCCTCGAGCATCACCAATATTAGGGACCCAAGCCACAACTTCCCCTGTTATTTTTGCATTTGATAGGCAACTGTGTTCCCCGTGATATCCCTCTCAACCTTTGTGAGCTATACTTGGATGCTTGGAGGCATCTGAGAGTGATACAAACTAGTAGAGGATTTCACTCTCCGATGAGCATGAGAGCCCCTTCTTGCTTCATAATACATGACCTCACGATGACATCTTGCGCGATGACGTGGCATGGTAGATGCCCAAAACCATTGATGGAGCTGTCATAGAGGTTGATTATCAACTAGAGCTATAAGGACACAAAGAGAGGGGAAAACTATAATAGAGTAGTTGAATAGGTGGATTAGGACAAAACTAGAAGGGCTCTAAAGACCAAAGATTGATTCCTTGAGAATGCTCGATGGGAAGGGAGGGGATTCTGAAGTAAGAAGCATAGGGGCAACCTAGAGAAAGCCCACTATGCAATATCGTGCATTGTGAACTTGAGAAATGAAACAATAGGGAAAACAAAAACCACAATAAAGGACACTACATGATGCTCTGTCAAAGTTGACCACTTGGAAAATGAATGCATTGCCGATGAGAGCTCCCAAAACTCAAAAAGACTGAACAAAATCATGGATGCATACGAGGGTGGTTCAATTACAATGCGCTTAGCATAACGGTTGTAGTTGGAAGAGAGAGATGTCATACCTGCATAATGGTTTGAATTGGAAATGTCTTTACCACCTTATAGCATTAGAATTCCATGAGGAAGAGTGCCTCACATATTCTCTCCCATTAGTGCTAAATAAGATGGTTGACAAGTTGACCTCCACAAATTACATTGCTTCCGACTCTATAAAGAAAGGAAAATTATTGTAAAATTAAAACAATCCCCACACACACATAATTTTACTTTTAAAATAAATTAATTTATTATTAAAAAATAATAAATTTATATAACCAAATCAAATTTAATCAACAATTATTTGTTAAGAGAAAGAACAACTATTCAAATTTATAATTTTAATGTGTTAAAAATGATTTAAAATAATTAATAATCTCACGTGCTATAATTTCTTTTTTAATATAAATTGTTTTATTGTAGGCTAATAATTAAAAAATATATATATATAAAAGCTTTTTTAAGTGTGATGCTGCAGGGTATCATTCTTAGAATTTAATAGTGTATTGCATTGTTTTGATGCAACGAGGTTTTAACGTGCCTTTTTTAAAAGGAGCGGATAATTTAAGTTAATTTGAACTAATCCCGTATTAAAAGAAGTGTAAAAAAAGCCAAAAAAAAATCAGGGGGACAAAAGCGCGTTTTAAAAGCAGAAAGAAGTGTTTAAAAAAAACCAAAATATTTCCGAAGACAAAACCCTCGCGTTTTAGAAGCAGGGATGAGTTTATCGACTAATCCTGTATTAAAAGAAGTGTTGAAAAAATCCGGAAAACCAGGAAGACAAATGCCAAAAAGGCTGGAAGACACCTAATAAAAATAACAAAGACACATATACTGTTTATTTGAAATTTTTTGACGTGAATTTGGATTGAGCGCTCGACCTGCAACAACAGGGGAGCGGGCAGCGCTTGTGGTGTGGCAAATTCAGTTAACCGAAAGGGCAATTTCACTTCGCCCGACAGATAAGGCAGGAGCATGAGCTTAGAGAGCAAACACAAGCGCATGGTTGGGGACAAACCCAGTAGAACAGAGCCAGTGCGCGCATAGTTGGGGACAAACCCAGTAGAACAGAGCCAGTGACAGAAGCAGCAACAGTTGCACATTCTCGTTGAAGCAACAGAAGCAAGGGTATATACGTGGGTATGGGCCATAGTCAGAGTAGCGCTCTAGCTTGCTCCCGGACCATATATGGATAATGGTAGAGCCACCCTTCGGATCGAGAGCCAGCAAATTGAGTGCGATAGTGTCCATGGATGGCCATGGATTCATAGATGCAGAACACAGTTGGTTTGCCAGGATGGAGTGGAGTCTGGTTTTGTTTGTAATGTTTTCTATATTCATTTTTCCCAGAGCAGAGTTGCTTGACCATGGACCGATAGATGCAAAGCAGAGTTGGCTGGCCATGGACGCTTTCTGGAGTCTGATTTTGTCTGTAGTGTTTTCTATTTTTATTTATTTATTTAATTAAATTTGCTGTTACATTGTTTTTGTGTTTTTTTCCTCCATTTGAAGCATGGCCATGTGAACTGAGTTTGATATGTGTCGTTTTTCTTTGGTTTTTCGTCTTTTCTTTTCTGTTATCTTTTCTTTTTATATATTTTTTCCCTTTGGGATTTAATGAGATGGAAATAAGACATCCAAAATAGCGGAGCGGATGCAGATTTCTCAGATGTAAGCGAAGGCAATGGAATGTATGTCTGGTTTCATTTACTTTATTTTTCGAAACAAATTATAATGTGAGGCTATTTAGCGTTTACAAATTAGAATGTATGTTGATGCAAATTTCACAGATTCAATGGGCGCAGGCTAGTGCAATATCAGAATGTATGTTAATGCAGATTTCACAGATTCAATGGGGGCAGGCTACTGCAATATTAGAATGTATGTTGATGCAGATTTCACAAATTCAATGGGGGCAGACTACGGCAACGGAAGGTATGCCTGGTTATATTTTGTATGTTTTTAAAATTGAGAGGGGTTATTTAGGGTTTAAATTGTTTATCCCTAGCTAAGATATGCTTTTATAGGGTTTATGTTTTTTTGGTCATTACAAAATCTATTTACATCTTGCCCAAGGTTTTTAGTCTCTATTTGCCCAAGCTTGTTTGAGTGTAATATTAGGCTACTTGGAGGGCTTATTTCACTTCATGCTTGCAACAGAATTAGCCAAGAAAAGTTTTCAGGAAAAATACAATGGCAAGTTGCTTATTCTTGCCTATGATTTGGGGCAGCGTTTTCTGCGAGCTTTTGATACTTCCGCTAGCCTTCCATATGCATGGATTAATCTTAAGGTACTCTTTTCTCATACTCACTAACATTGTCCTAGCTCATC
Source organism: Pinus albicaulis (assembly GCA_034641835.2). NCBI lineage: Eukaryota > Viridiplantae > Streptophyta > Pinopsida > Pinales > Pinaceae > Pinus > Pinus albicaulis. The sequence continues at coordinate 292,569,147 of CM076580.1, read as the reverse complement.
TGTAAACTAATTCCAGTAACTTTTATTTGAAGCTTTGGTCTGGACAGCCTAGATAGTGATAGAAACTCAATTTAAGTAAGTGTTTTGGAGTTTATTATGTTGATCACACTGAGCCTAAAGTACGAAGGCAGTTGGAAATATGCTCCAGTGGTTATATGTTATATCATTATTGGTAGAATGTTGTTGGTTTCTTATGCCATAATAGCTAAGAATCAAGTTGCATGGATGGCTTGGAAGATATTTATTTATTACTTGGACCATGTAAACAAAGCTTTTGTTGGTATCTGTTTTTGAAGAAGTGGTCACTAAAGAATGTGTATTAATTGTTTAGAATTCGCTAATAGGTTTTTACTTTTTGAGTAGCAACAGATTGTCCCCATTTACAATGGCACTTGTGCTTACTATAGTTATTTTGATTTTTCCCTCATCTTTTTTTAAAGTTCTATGATCATCTCTCTGATCATGATGATTTTCAAAAAAATAGGAGGGTTGGGCTCTCCATGGCTGTATTTGAGCCTATAATCTTTATCCTTTTTTAAAGTTCTATGATCATCTCTCTGATCATGATGATTTTCTAAAGAATAGGAGGGTTGGGCTCTCCATGGCTGTATTTGAGCCTATAATCTTGATATTGACAAAACATATGTAATTGCTGGAAGAGAGGTGTCAGATAATTGTTCCGCCTTCTCCTAAAATTTAAACCCAACATTAGGTTCTGGCACGTAGGTGATATTAATGTGCAAATTTTCCAGTTTGTGCATGCCTTAGTGAACCTAATACTGTGGATAATCCTGTTATTCAACCATTAACAATATATTCAGAATTATGACAAGGTTACAAACGATTAATTAGTAATTTTTAATGAACATTGGTTGAGCGATTGGTACAGCAGCAACAATAACTGATAAGAGAAAAACAATAATAAGGTTATGGCCTCTATGATACCGGTCATGCATTTCTTCGAACCCATGTCCGCTGGATGCTCCAAGCCTGCAGGATCTGTTTCCACACTGATACATGCTCATGTGCCAGGCAGATCCAGTATCATAGTGCCCATAAACTTATTTTCGCCAGTGTCTTATTAGTTAAAGCTGCTATTGTACTAATCGCTCAACCAGTGTTAATTAAGAATTACCAATTAATTGTTTGTAACCTTGTCATAATTCTGAATACATTGTTACTCGATGGTTGTTGATATATTTTACCATGAGAGCTAACCTAACACTAGTTCAAATGGCCTATTTAAATATTGGCTTGAATCTAGTCAATATTCAAAAAAAATAAATAAGACAACTCTTCTTCTAGGAAGTTCTAACTTCCTCTAACAAGAAGTTTTTTCATGAAATAAATTCTTCCCCCAGATTTAGTGATATTATAACATCCTTGATTGGAGTGACAATTTTCTTTTAAGAGCTCATCAACTTCCTTATTTAGTTCCCTCTAAATATGTAGGAAGGTGAACTGTAAATTTAAGTCTCACCTCTTTAATTATATCCATGATTGGATCAAGAGCAGTAATTAGTTTTTATCCGGATTGTAGCCTCTTTTGCCTATTTTGTGATGTTCTTGGATTCCAACAAAATTTTAGGGCTTTTTAAGACCTTAGATGCAATTTTCAGCAGCAACTAAGAACCTAAAGTTTATACTCTCTCAAATATATAACCAATTTGTAACTAGTGTCCTACCCCACAAGACACTAAGAATTCCTTGACATGCTACATCAAAGTAGCCCCACGCCTTTGATTTGTTGATATTAAAATCTTTTTAAATTTGGAATTTCCTTGCTTTGAAATGTCATAATTTATCACCAACCATAGGGCCCATGCAATTGTTTAACACAAGGCTTTATGTTTTGCTACTACTTTTTCCCTGTACCATTCCTCAAAACAATTAGATACACTCTCCCCTTCCCAATTTCCATTCCTAGTAGTCAATTTAAACAATAGGTGATCAAGAAATTCATCTTTTTGCATAGAATATAGCTACTAGGTTCCCATTGTTCTCTTACAATTTTTCCAAGTTAGAATATTATTTGGTAATGCCAAGTAAAGAACCATCCTAGATTTCAGAGGGATTTTGAGCTTCCACAAAGCTTTCCACCACCATCTTTTTTTTCTCTTCTTTGTTCTCCTTCATCTTAAACTCATAGCCTAGTTTTGTTGAATAATTTTTTGCATGGTTCTTTTCGTTCTTGGTTCTGCATCAAGTTAGAGTTTGTTGGATTTGCTGTGCTCTAATCTTGAAGTGTTGTTTTCAAAGATAATGATAGCCTATAATTGCCTTTACGACATATATGGACCTCCCTCATTCTTGGTCTATTTCATTTCCCAACCTTTTAGGCCAAAATTTTTCCTAGGAATGGATAATATTTCACTAATGCCTTGGATGGATCCTCCCCAAATTTTAGTCTATCTCTTCTCCCAACCTTTTGTGCCAACCATTTTCCTTTGAATGGATAAATATTTCACTAATGCCTTTTAGATAAGTGAGGTCGCTCCAAAATCCTTCACTCTCTTTTTGGTTTTGCAAACTTTTTCCACTTAAACAATGGTATTCCTTCCCATTTTCTTTTCCTTGTCTACAAGGAAGCGAAAGTACTTTTTTCTAACATTCCTTCTGGTATGTAAGTTAAAGAATGTTAATAAATAGGTACCCTCTCCAAAATTAGTTTGACCAAATTTAGCTTTCCTCTTGGATAACCATCGGTAGCATAAATTACTCATACATATTATTGTAATCCTTGAATTTGTAGTTAGTAGGCTTGAGGCAAAGCCTTGAATAACACAAAATTTATGAACATACATCCTTGCTGCCTTATTGTATAACTGAAGGATCTTTTAAACCTTTTCTTCTTCCCTAACTGTTCCCATGCCAATTAAAACCACATCATCTACAAATAGTAAATGGGATAAGGAAAAATAGTTTCTCATTTTAATACCCTTTTTAGTACCTTTCCTTTTAGACGCATTACCATTCTATTCAAACTTAGTGTGGAAATTTCCAATTCAAAATAATTGAATGCCATCCATATTTATGCATTTACCATTCTTTGCCATCATTTACCATCTTTGCCATCTTAATTCCATCTAGTTCTTGTGGAAACTTCCAATGCAAAATAACTGAATGAAAAACATAAATTTCACCTACTTTGATTAGAGGTTTTTGTGATCTTATTCTTGTAAATTTTCAGCCTTAGCGTTGTTATGAAAACAACAATGGAAAGTGAGGAATATTTCAATCTTCAACTACCCAATATTCTAGGAAATCCAAAGAGAGGAATTTGTTGCCAAAACAAACCAATGATATTGTTGCCAAAACAAACCAGATCCAACTATAAAATCAAATTGAGCGAAGTCCTGTAGCAACTAATTTACCCTATTTCTGTAAACAGAACCTGGATTATTCCTTCCTTAGTTTGGTGTTCTCAAAAGGTAGACACAACAGACTAAGCTGCCTGTCTGGGGTACTCACAGCTTCAGAAGTGTAGCTCTCGTCCTTAAGTATTCCCTTTCCAATAGCTAGTAGCTCCTTGGTGGTTTGTAACTTAGTTTGGAACTTGGTAGTTCACTGAAACTCCTGTTCATGTATGTAAATTAATGTAGATGTTCTATGCTTGATGCAACTTTACTTTTCACTACAGCAATCACATAAACAATCAAGTAAAATGCTGATAGAACATACCAGAGGATCTATAGAAGACAAGTCAGAAACAAATAAAAGTGATGGTGAACTACGGCGGTCAACAGGATGCTTCAACCAGCAAAGACTCATTGGTCAGCCAACCTAGCATGTGTCACAACAGCCCTCAAAACAGCCACACGGTCAACTCAAAGTCAACGTTGTCCAGAAAAGGCAACACAGGACAGCAGCAAGAAAGTCAATGCAGCTCGGTCTTCGGTCAACCTTTTGACCTCGCTTTTTGTGCCAATGTGTACGGCCTTCCAAGATCAAAGTCTCCACCAAAATTCAGCCTCTTTGGACCATGCGTTGACCAAAGTCAACGCTGGTCAAACTTGCGTAATGAAACACTTAAACCCTAGCTGCAGCAAATTCGTCCTTCTTCCCATGTGCGAACCGAAATTGCCTCCAAGGAGCTCGTACTAAATCAGAAGAGGAGATGTTGTGTGATGATGAGATGAGTGAGAAAGTCCTCCAGCGTTGACTCTATTTATCCCAATCATTGAGGTGTGTGACACATCCGTCAAAACCTTACACATCTGCATTGAAATACTTAAGAATTGTAGTACCAAATTGCTCCCCGCTCACTGACAATGATCAATCTTCCACCTTCCTCCGAGGAGGTTTCACGTTACAAATATTGGTATCTTCATTTGAGCATCACAACATGGAGTTTGGACCTAGTTGTCCAATTTTAACAATGTAACAGTTTGGTCTACCAAACTCTGCTTTAGGAGGACCTGAACTGTTTCAGAGAGACACTGAACTCTACCTCGGGAGGGTTGAACTGTCTCAAACATCGAACATTGCCTTAGGAGGGTTGAACAACCTCAAAGAAATCCACTGGAATATTCCCGTAATATATAAGCAACTCTGCCTTAGGAAGACCAAACAACCTTAGAGAAATTCATTGAAATGTGCCCATAATATATTTGCATTTCTACCTCAAGAAGGCTAAACTGCCTCAGGGAATAGTTCACTGAAATATGCCTTAGAATACACCTTTTTTTTCCAGGAAAAAAATCGAACTTTTTATATTTATAACAAAAAGTTACATTGTATATGCCACAACATTCCATAAGAGTTCAACGCCCGGCCAGCAGAGAATTTTGTCGAGTTTAAGACAAAAACCAAAAACCCAAAGACTATGAAGCACCAAAAAATACAGTGTATCATCAAGCCTTGGTGTGCACATAAAACATAATCCAAAATAGAGATCAGGGCCTCCATATTGGAGAAACACCCCACAGTCACATCAAAAAAGAAATAAACTAGGCCTCCCTTAAGGGAAAACAACCCCAATAAAACTAGAGTGTCAGCATTATCCATGTTATAGTAATAGCATAAATGAAAGCAATAATATTTACAGTGTGTCCAAAACAGTGATGTATGTACAAAATCTCCAGGATATATATCATTGCTAGAGTAAATATTAAACACTTGAAAAGTGGAAAGAAGTAAAAAGTCAATACGGTCTGGTGTTTGACACACGGACTACCGAATTGTTCTTCTCTTCTATTTGCCACGTGCCCAGAATTTGTCGAAGACAATCTTTAGACAGACAGTCAACATTCCTGTTCCGTTCCCTGTAAATATGGCATACTGAAATCAATATAAAATGTATTTTGAGAGCTAGAATCTCTTCAAGAATTGGAAGTAACAAAATTTTTTGACATCTTTGAGTGTTGTTAAACCAATTTATGACATTCAAGGAGTCCCCAATAATTTGAACCGAATCAATGCCTAAATGAATGAGCCAACAGATAAGGAGTTTAAGTGTTTGAAATTCAACAAAATTGTTTGTGCCTTCTCCAAGGCCCATTGAGGCGGCCATGGAAATATTTTGATTTTTATGAATAATCATACCAGCCCCACATGGTCCTTGGTTGTCAACTACACCATCGAAATAAGCCCATAGAATCTGAAAATCAATCTCTTCAATCCTAACGATCCTTGGAGTTTTGGAAGAGACAAAAGTGGGGATGAAAGATAAAATAGCTGCACATTCCACCACCACTAAAGAAGGGGATGAAGAAGCATCCTTAAGAATTCCTTTTCTAGCCAGCGAGATTCCCCGTGAAATTATGAGGGGAAGGCATCTATAGTCTTGGTCTTTACAGGTTTCCCACCAGTCTCTCCAGGCCTCGCTACAATTGTCACCTCTCCAAACAATCTTAATGTCACAGAGCGTTAATGTATGTTCCCATACTTTTTTAGAGAAAACACATGAGAGGAAAAGGTGTTCAATTGTTTCCTCTGTATTTTTGCAGAAATTGCACCATCCCAATTCGTTTAGAAACCTCCTTTGAAGGATATCCCAAGTAGGGACCTTCCTCTTCATAATGCACCAAAAAAAGAGTTTAATTTTTTTCGGACCTTCCATTTTCCACGAAGACTTGAACCACCCCCTCTACAGAAGTGAATCAGGCAGAAAGAAGAGTTATATCTTAGCATATAGTGGAACTACAATGGAACTTATAGTGCTTATTTCTTTCAATGGGAGAACAGAGCTTATTCGCTTACGCTCAGGGGGACACAGTGGTATCGACTTGACCTTACCTTCTAGCTTCCACTGTAGCTCTTAGAAGTAAGGCCCTCTTTCTTTCAATAATGGATGGACACAACCTCCCGGTGGTCGAGCCAACTTAACGTTTCCTCTAGCTTCTTCGCTAGAGCTTAGGGGACTAGCTTCACTTACGCTCTGCTTTAGTGTAGTCTCTTGTTATTAATGGAAAATAAGGAGGATACAAATATACCCACCTATTCTTCTATGGGAATAATAACCTCTATAACATAAATAAGAAATACCTATTCTCTTATATAATGAGTAATGAAAATAAGGAATGGAATAAGAAATAGTAATCCCTTCTACTAGGTCACTCTTAGAGGAGCAACCAAGTACTACGGGAGACAAATATACACCTATTCTTATATAAGATAATGGCATAATATCATATACCAGACTAGATGGAATTCACCCATGTGTCTTTCGATGATCCTCTGGTGCTTTCTATACAGCTTTATTATGATTTGAATGGAGACTTATTCAAACCGTGTACCATGACAACCACACCGTAAGGGTAAGTGTGGGAAGAGATGCATAGACTAAGATAGTTTATGTTGGCTTATGCCATGGACTACGACTTAAGGCACTCTTAACTCTTGGCTTTCACTCTTAAAGACGGGCATGGGACTAAGACTGGAAGTCCATAGGGCCTTACTTCATAGGGCTAAGACTAATTACTGAACATGACCTTTTCCTAAAGTTTACCTAACATCTCTAGATCTCGAAATACATATCGATATACATATGATATCGCCACATCTACGACTTGGAGGGACTTGCCTGAGGTACTCCCCCCCACCCAAATAGCTCAACTTCGGGTTCAATTTGCCCTACAACCCGGAAAGACTCATATGAGGTACGAGTATGAGGGTTCAATTTGCCCTTGTCAGTACATATGGGGTTGATTAATGACTTGCTTTAGTCCCCCTTCTTAGTTCAAATTCCATAGAGAGAGTGCCAAATAGTTAAAGCCTTAAGAGAAACACTATAGCCTGTAGTCCACGTGTACTAAACTCTCATACTTTTATAATATCTATATATGATACTTCTAAGTTATATTCATGATGTTTTCTAATCTATAATATATATTACTTCCCAGTCCTTTGATGCTGCTAGCCGTATCGAAGAGGCCAGAGGGAATAGAGTAGTCCCCAGTGTGAGGTGCACTAACCTTACAACTTCTTCTCCATGCATTATCTGGTGCAACAAACAATTTGCTGAAGTTGAGTTAGAACAGAATTGAGAAACCTTACCCTCTGAACTTATTGCACCACACCTAGCACCTTACCTATGGAATGGAAACTCCTATTAGTTACACAGTTTTGTCCTGCGGAGCCCGAAATAAGATAAGAGTCAACGGGGCTTGCCTTTCCTGCCTACTATTTGAGATTCTTCTGTCTACTTACTTAATGAATTAGAAAATAGAAGATAACACACCCTATATTTCAGAATATGGAAATCAGATAGTGAAGTAAAGACAAACACGAGTTATGGCACTCGATAAGGGATTATGACTCACCCCCCCCAAACAATGGGTTCTACGATGAAAAGAACCAAAATGAATTTTAGCAAAATGTGGAAATTGACTATAGGCCCAATCAGCATGGCTGGAGTATCTCGCTTTATCCCACTAGGATACATTCGCATCGGGCGGAGAACCACTAGTCTCTTTCAAAGGTGCAAGGATAGACACAGTTTAATGAATCGATTTACTAAAGATAAATGCACTTTTTAGAACCCGGTGGATTATTATTATTATGCCAACGACCCATGCCAACGACGGGTTGAATATAGATCAAATTGCATCTCATAACATTTTTCGAAGTAACGGACAACCAAAACTTATTAGAGAGACATGGATGGATGGGTTGAATAAGAGGAATAGTCAAGTAGTTTAGTGGGTGGTTTACTTTACCTTTAGCTTATATTGTGGAACTGTCGAATGGATATGGATTGGTGGAGGATTATGTGGTTGGTCCATCAGAGAGCCTAGTTTTATGGGGACGGGCTTCAGACATTGAGAGATAGGATAAATATGATGCCCAAACAGCCAGCCAGAACTTATTGAACATAGCTGGATTATGGATGGGATAGATGGAATAAGAGGGAGGTCGAGTAGTCTAGAGGGCGGTGGTGGTAGTTTCCCTTTAGCTCAGATCATTTCAATGTCGGATCCAATAGCTGGCTTGGCTTGATACTTTACCTTAGAGATAGACTCGCCACTTTCATTAATATCATATGCCTTCGATTAGTGGGTTGGGCTTTAGAGAATATACCTTCTTTGATTACATATATAATGAATTGATGTTGGACAGCTCAGCTAAGTCGTGGAATTCTCTGAGCCGTACCTGACAGCTAGAAGCTATGCTGCCACTTGGCCTTACTGGATCGAATCACCTTTACCTACTCTCCCCCCACACCTTCGTTCTTTAACATATGGTGCCTGCGAAACTCCTAAATGTATAATTGAAAAACCACTTTTAGGAGCTACTTGCTCGCAATCGGAAATCAATTGATGATGACTTTTCTCCACCCTTCGCTTGAACCTCAAGTTTTCACCGATGGATCATCTTAGGGGGGGGCAAGGGGGACGGACTCGGGGGATAGCTTTATGTACCTTCGGGGATCGCTTCCTTCATCGTTGATGAGCTCTGCCGAGAGGGAAGTAGAAGAGAGAGCTACGAAGCCAAGTTAACTATCTCTACTTACTAGGGCGATCAGGGAAACAACATGCTCACAGAGGGCCAGCCCACCAACGACAATGGCTCATTGAACCACTCTTGTATCAACGAACCGCTCCCAAGATGTAGTACCGCTCCTTTTCAAGATGTACGCGTCTCCGTTCGAGATCTGGACAAAGGGGGGGAAAACCATCTAAATCACCAAGAGGGGTGTATCCTTCCCCTTTCGTTACTCCTTCCATCTTCGTAGTCGAACCACCCCGCTGTTCCGCTGACCCGGGCGTATGTGGCGTGTGTCATACGATAGCATGGATGCATCACGTCACACATTGAGATGCGTTATCTATCAGTTAGTCTAAGTTCCTCAATTCCTAATTGCCTTACTTCGGTGAAGAGAGACTGGAAAAACGAACTGGCCAGAGACAGAGACATGGACTCAGTGCCGCAGATAAACAAAACAACTGTGACGATCGTAAATAATCTGCGACCCCCTCTTTCGTTGTTTTTCATTATGTAACCATAGCCTTCTTTGGGGGAGTAAACTCCTGATTTTGAATGTACCCAACAGAGAGTCTGGAAAATCTTTTAGGCGAACTCTAGACCGATCGAGTTTCTGTTGCCATTCCTGTTCCCAATGAAGGTCAAGCCTTAGGTCCTTCGGTGACAGCCAAGCTTGAGCCCATATTGTAGTACCTTCCGGCTTATCAATCTGATTCAGAGTGTAGATTCCCCTATGACCAAGTGTCTCCATGAGCCCATTAGACAAAATGTATCTGTTGCTGCACCCCACCCATGGGTCCATGCCTATCCTGCACCGCTCGCCATTACCAATTCTCCGAGCCAGACCTTTCTCCACTAGGCCTATAGCTAGCAATGTAGATTTCCAAGTAGTGGAGACCTTGTAAGTGTCTTTTTCCGAGATTCTAATCCAATCATCCACAAGAATAGGGCAATATATTTTCTTTTTACCACCATCGTCCAGAGATTATTTGCTGTTAAAATTCGCCAGCCCAATTTTGCAGCCAGAGACATAGCAAACGTCCTGAGGTGTTTAATACCCCAACCACCCCACTCCTTAGGTTTTGCAATTTTGTCCCAAGCTACCCACGAAAGGGTCTTCTTATCCTCCTTCCCAGACCATAAGAAACTGCTGCAAATACTTCTAATTTTATTAATACTTCCTATAGGGATCCAGGCCAGGGCAATCTAGTAGACTGGGATTGCCATTAAGACTATTTTTATGAGAACAATTCTGCTTGCCCTGGACAACCACTTATGACTCCATACATTAATCCTTTTTTCAATTTTTGGGACTAACTAATATTAGTGTTGCTTTCGATAGGAGTCTGGCTTCAGATAGAACCCTAGATATTTGATGCTTTAACCCAAAGTGATCTGGTTGAAAGGAAGCAGGTTATAGGTCCATGCTAGCTCAACCTCCGAGATGTCATCATGGGGAAGAGTGGACTTCTGATTGTTGATAGCCATCCTCGTTGCTTTCATAAAAAGATCCAGAATATTTTTCAATTTTTGAATTTCCATCCGATTCTCATTACTAAACAAGAGAATGTCATCCATGAATAAGAGGTGAGTTATGTAAAGGTTAGTAGCCACTTCAATGCCACTAAAATCCCCATCTCTCCTAGCCTGACGAAGTAATCGACTTAAACCCTCTGCCGCCAGAAGGAACAACAGTGGAGAAAGGGGGCACCCTTGTCTCAGCTCTCTCTGATTTTGGAAAAAAGGGGACGCAACCCCATCAATAAGAACAACAAAAGATACATTAGAAATACAACACATAATCCAATTGATGAACTCAATTTTGAAACCTAGAGGAATTAGAAGGAGTCTTAGATAAAACCAACTGATACAATCATATGCCTTTGACAGGTCAATCTTCACAATCATGCATTTGTTTCTTGTCAATTTAATACTATGTAGAGTCTCCTGGGCAACACTTATGGCCTCATGAATTTGCCTGCCATCCAGAAAACCAAACTGTTCTTTAGAAATGTAACGAGATAATAGAGGTTTTAACCTGTTAGCAATAGTTTTTGCAACGACTTTGTAAATACAATTACATAGAGAGATAGGTCTAAAGTCATAAAAAAAGGCGGGGGAGTCCTGCTTCGGAATGAGAGCCAGAAAGGTCATTTTAAGGGCACCATGGATGAAACCCTTTGATCGAGATTCCTCCACCACACTTTTAATAGAGTCCCCCATAAGTTCAAAAAAATGTTGAAATAATTCCACCGTCCACCCATTAGGTCCCAGACTTTTATCTTTTGCATAGATTTCAAGATAAATTCAACCTCTTTTTTCTCCATTGGGGCCAAAAGGTGATTATTTTCCTCCACCTCCGCGTATCTAGGAAAGAGTTGAGCCACTTCGATAATTTCCCCAATCAAAACCCCTTCCTAGTTCCCATAAAGGTTCTTGAAATGTATTTTCCCCAAATTAGATAGATATTGAAAAGATTTAGCCATCCCTCCCTCACGATGTTCAAGCTCCCATATGGTATTTGAGTTCTTTCATCCCTTGGCATAATTTTGGAAGAATTTGGTGTTTTCATCCCCAGCATTTAGCCAAATAGCACGACTTTTTAACCTCCATTGTTCTTCCTTATCACGAAGGATTTTCCTTCTCCTAAGTTCCAAGTCCTTTAATCTTCCTCTCGAAGCTTCATCCAGATAACCCTCATCACCATGATTGTTCATCTGTTCAAGAGTCTCATCAATATCCCTCAGATATAGGCCGCCAAGTGTCAACTACCAGCTTTTGTTAATCCTCCTCTTTCAGCCAATCAACATTGAACTTAAAAGGAGAACTTGGCTTATTGTTCGAGCCCACCAACTCCAGGAGAATAGCGCTTTGATCGGATTCCCCCCCAGTGCCCACCCATTGACGGAAGCCAGCAGCCCAATTGGCAAAGTCATCACTAAGAAGGAGTCGATCCAGCCTTTTTGCGACTCGTGCCTCTCCCACTCATTTGTTCCTCCAGGTAGGGTTGGCCTTAAATTTTAATCAGATTAGAATCAATCAAGTTTCCATCCCTCAACTTTTTTAAGAAAAATTCAGCAAGCGGGTCAGTCCTGAATTTTGGACCCCACGCCTCAGACCTTCCTAGAGAGAAATTTAAATCACCCCCCACCACCAGGTTTGGGCCAGTCATATAAGATCTGGCAAGGAGAGTGTTCCAGAAACCCACTCTATCAAAGCATGGGCCATAAACATTTACTAATGTGAAATCAATACCCAGTTCCATCGAGGAAACCTCCACCCCAATCAGGAGATCAGAGGTCCAGGAGTTATTCAGCTTAACTGTACCATTCTTTAAACTCGTTGCCAGGCCTCTAGACTTTCCCCTTACATCAGAGGTGACAAAAGACCACCCAGGGAGGAAAGAAGAAAGAAAATTTGAAACCTGGACTCTTGATCCCAGAGTCCCTTGAAGCATCAGGATTCAGAATATCAGGTTTGTATGTGTGAATAAGGTTTTTTAGGGATAGTTTTTTAGGTGCACTAGCCAAACCCCTATAGTTGAAAGATAACACAATCATTTGGTCACAAGGTTCGGGGATACTGTTGCTCTAAGCGCCCCTTTAAGGGAGAGTTGTCTGCCATATACTATGTCGATCATAGATTTTAACTGAGTTTTTGAGAGATCTAATTTCCTACCCCTCTTCCTTCTTGATTTTTCGATAGGGGGAGCTTTCCCTAGACCTCCAAACATCTCATATTCCATCATCTTCTTATCTCTAGGTCTCAGGTTATAGGGGATGGTGTCAATGGATAATTTAGGGATAGTAGTTATAATACTATCCATAGCCAAAGAGCGATTGCTAACACTCAGAGATGTATTTGGATCCAGCCTGGAGGGACCAGGTATCCTCATGTAATTTAAGAAATGATCAAAAGAGTTTAAAGTAGGAGAGGAGGGGCAGGGAGCAGTACTCGCTAAATTTGAAGCAGGATCAACAGGGGGTGGCACCATCTGTTCTTGGTTGGGTTTCATCACAGCGTCTGGCTCCTCTGCTCTAACTTGTGTATCTGGCGCTTCCATGGGTGTCGTCTCTATTGCCTGTGGTAAAATATCCTCACCACCCTTATCCTGCTTGCCATTCAAATCCTCCTGTATAACAACCTCTTGCCTATGCCTCGAGCCATGATTGGAGCCACTTTTATGGTGCTTGCTTTTGTTAAGGCTGAGAGGGCAATCCCGAGCAAAGTGTCCATGTTTGTGACATCTATGACAATGAAAAGGCAGGTGTTCGTAATTGATTTGTTGCTCATAGGCATGGCCTTTCGTGTTTAGAACTATTTTTGCTATCAACCCCTCCCTTGGGGCTAACTTCACCAAAATGTGCGAAGTATTTCTGGAGAGAGTTTCTACGAAAGTCATGTCTGCCTCCAAGAAAGTACCCAAACTGTTCCCAATTGCCCGAAACACGTCCATTGTCCAGAAATGAGGAGGAAGGGCTAGGAGCCTTACCCACACAGGAATTTCGTCCACCCGTTCTTTGTTTGAGTCGAATAATGGGGTCTATTTCTTAAAATGTATCGGGGCAATACCAAACCCCCATTGTCTCTCTAGAACCCACTCCAAGGTAGATGGGTTCTTGAAATTTACCATAAACCATCCTTTAGACAGGGTAATGACCTCCACATCTTTGTCTGAGGCCTCGGCCCAACTCCTTTCTATCCAATTCGAAATGTATTCTGCTGAGAAGAATTTTCCCCTAGCTCTGCCCACCAGGATCGATTCTGAGGCCACCATCACACTGTCAAATTGTAGATCAACCCCAAACACCAGATTGGGGCATTCAATGGATTCCTTTATGACTTTACCCTTCTTTCTTTTGACTCCTGATTGTCCGTCATGTTTTACTGATACCCTTGAAGATTTTGCCATTCCTCCCGAGACCCCCCCCCTTGTTTTAGATCAGCAAAAGATTTTTTTGCCTCCCCCAGACCACCCTCAGCCCCTACCAGTCTCAGGATTTGTGCCAAAACCCTTGTTGTCGGAACCGTGCCTCCAACTTCTCAGTTCCTCGGGCCACCCACTGCAAAACTTTCCCCTTCCCTTTCTCTGGTAGCCCCTATCTGGCGAGAGATACCACTAGTCAGCTCCCCATAAGTGAAGCTTCTGAAACCCCCTTGTGTTCCCCAGCCAAGGACTTTTTTCCCAGGGATGTCTTTCTCGCTTATGCTCACCAGAAGAAAACAACCATCTTTCGCACATGAGATTAGGTTCTCAGTGCCTTCATGCCATGTCACCCCCACATCCTTCGCTGCATATTCATTCAAACTCCCGAGTCCTATTCCAGAATTGAATCCCACCTTCCCTTCACAGCGAACCCCATAGATTATATCCTCCAGATCGCCAGAGTGGAACAAAGCAGGAGAACTGATTCCCACCTTCCTTTCACAGCCAACCCCATAGACTATATCCTCCAGACCGTCGGAGTGGAACAAAGCAGGGGAGACAGAGAGTTTTGGGGAGCTTTTCCTTTCCATTGGGAGAAAAACGGGCTAACCCTTTCCACTGCCGTCCTTGTCGAATCCGGGGAAAATCTCGGCCAAGGTCTGTTAATAACCCGAGGAGAGAGGGTTTTTAGGTCAACTCCCTTTAGCGAAACAAACCCCTCCACCAGACTCCACCTTAGCTTCTCTTCCTCAACCCTCTTAGCATGTGATCGTGGCAGGAGGGAAACCTTAGCCAGGTTTTGTTTCGTTGGTTCTAACCCCAAAATCGACAGAATTTCCTCTGCTGCCGGTTCCACGTCAATGTAATCCTTCTCCTTCCCCATATAGCAAACCACCGAAACCGGTGAAACACCCAAGACCCGGTAACTCAAAATGATGAAATGAAAACCTTGTACCTACCTCCCGTAACAGGACTTAAACTTCTACCGTTCACAAGGTTCCGACTAATACGACAAGCCACTAACCTTCTCACCACAAGACAACCTTCGACAAAGATGGGAGAAAACTGTGAAATAAACTGCAAATGCACAGTGGGAAAAGATAATTGTAACTTACCACCACCGAGCGCGAGAAACATGTGCAGACTGACTCTGGTTGACAGCGAAAAGCCTAGAGTCTCTTCCCGTTGACAGAGTAATACGAAAGGACTGAAGAAAAACCAACTGCCACCCACCGGGACCAAAACCACGATATCCAACCTTGGAGAAACGAAAAACAAGTAGAACCCAACCAAAAAAAGTTCCTGGGCATAGTGATTTCGAGCCCCAAGGTGAAATGCGGGAAAATAATGCCAAGTGGAGCTCACCGCCCCAATCCTACAACACCTGGCCTGCCCTCTGACCATACACCCACCATCCTAGCATCTCCCCTCTGTAAATGCTCTACTGCACCGATATGTCTGCCAATAGGAACTCTAGGGTTTTCACCATTGATGTCCACCTCTTAGAGCACCTCACCTCGTCACTTCAACTCATTCAAGTTCATCTTAGAATACACCTGCACAACTCCAATAGAATTCAAGTTCTTGCCTCAAATTTGACACCAAACCTTGTCGTCTTCTAGATAGGTGAATCCCACGATTTCCAGACCAGAATCAAAAGATAAATGAGGAATTTACTAACTAGGGTGGAATCTTTCACCACCAAAATTAGTAGAGAAAAAGGGGTTTTAAAACCCATAGAGCCACAACTCAAGAGAACATATGTATTCGATCCAATTTGATGATGCCAATTTGATTCTAACTCTTTTGTCTCCTCTATTTATGGATTCCTTCACGACCTCCCAAATGTGAGGGTTGTGAATGCAACCCTTAATTTTGGGCTTTTTGGCCCCGACCGACTCAACTTTTACACAATGTTGCCCCAACATTGGAAAAATTGGGTTTTACCCCTTTATCAAGGCTTATAGCCTATGGGGTTGGATAGGCTATTTTGTCCTCACTTAGCTAATCAATTGGGAGAGTACATCACATTCTCCAAATGGCAGTGGGCTTCCAAAGTGGACACACAAACCCCATCTGTGAAACAACCAACTTCTCATGACCTTCAAGCATATCTTTAGTGCCTTAAACATGCCATATCTAAACTCCAAGGTGGACATTTTTGTTCTCCACAAATTAGCAAGTGGATTCTTCAAACATCATCCAAGGTGGACATTTTCATTCTCCACAAATTAGCAAGTGGATTCTTCAAACATCATCTAACGTGGACAACTGATTTTCTAATCTTATTTATGTGCAGATATGTAGGCTATCCTAATCTACTCGGGGATAAAAGAAGGTCTCCAATTTTCTCATATCTAATCAAAATTTAATCATATTGGAGTTGGCCCTGGGTCATATAGGTCAGCGCAAGATCTACGTGCACTTCAAACCTGCATTTTAATGTCAACTTGTGGAAAAATATTAATTCAATTTGTTGATTAGGTCGACTATAAAGATCAATCTTAATACCTGTTTCTCTTCATCGCTAGGTGCACAAGGCACTCTGTTTTACAGTTGTATCTTCCATTTTAAGATGAATGATAATGTTGGATACTGGATAAGCATTCACAGCTTGGACATGGTTTCAGTGCAACCTTTTCATCCCACATATATATAGTGTTGTTTAGCAATTGATTTACAAAAGGGCAGGCAAGACTTTCAATGCACCAAAACTATACAACATCTATCACAATGGCAGCTATATCTTGAATGTTTATTTCAGAATTTGGACGAAGAACTTATATTTTGGAATTAGTTAAAGGTGTTGCATATGTGATTTGCCCTTAGGATTGGATCTTTGTCTCCAATTGATGCAGTTTTTCGGCCTTCCATTTCTTGCAGGTATGGTCAATTGTCCTGCATTTTTAGGAGAAGTGCTTCATTTGTTTGATTGAACCCTACAATTTAATCATCAACTGAATGATTCTCCAACAAAGGTTACGCTGTAGACTCAAACTTAAAAACATAAACATGCAATCTCTAATTTATGAGCCGTGTGCAAGCATGTAAAACTAAGGTATGGTAGACATTCTGTTTGGTGGACAGAATTAGAGCTTGGCTGGAATGTCGCTTCTTTGCTAACGAACCTAACAAAGTTTGTCCTTAGCAATGATTGGTGCCATTCCCTTATAAACCAACCAGCATCAGTGCCTTCCTCCCTACAACATCTCAATTCACAATCAAACGAGTTTCCATTTTTATTGAGTCTTACTAGGACACTCGGTAGTTGAATATAATCTGTAAAAGAAAACAACTCCAACATTTCAAAAGGAAGTATGTACAGAATGAATTAATGCCCAGACTGCATCGTAAGCCAAGAAACCAAATGTATCAATGTAGAGATCAAAACTACCATTTTTTTTTGCAGTCTGTTCCATCTAGAATTAAAAGCACACCATCGATTTGCAAATGGAGTATGTTGATGTAAACCAATGTCTCTTTGAAGTGAGTTCATGATATGAAAATTTAACATGACGAAAATGGGAATATGGCATACTCAGGGTCAACTTTGTCAGGCCAGCTCTGTAATGACAGATTTTAACTTCTTTCTTGCCCTATTGATGGCAAGCTTCTATGCTACATCATCTGTTCCTTTCATTTATTCCAAAAAGGTATTTTGAGGTCTCCTTTAGAGTTACCCTAGAAATGGATGTGTAACATCTAGCTCCAACTTGGAGAGAAGTGTCATTCTTGAAAGGCACTTGAGAACCCCAGAGAACCCCATAATCTCATCATGCAAGAGCAAAATACCAAGTAAAATCAAACAGGCAATGCAAACACTTCCTCATTAGTTATGTGCAATGCCCATTACCTTTGTGTTTGATTATTGTCCAAGACAAATAGATGTTTAAAATTAAATGCTAGTGGGCTGATTTTTTTAATGCTAGTATGTCTATTAGCTTTGCAACCATGTCCCTGTGCAGTAAATATGTCCTTGTTTAACCAACTCTGTAGGTTAAGGTTTTTCTCATTATGTTTGTCATAAATATTAAAATTGACGTTCTCCTTTCCTAAGATCTGAGATGCACATCTTGTTACAACTTGCACTTGCTTATATGTGTTTCCATCACCAAAGGTTTTCCAAATGGTCTCTGAAAATATTGATTGCTCCCTGTAAGCAATTCTCATAAAGGAAAGGGGGTTGCTATTTCACTTTTGAAACATCCTGATTTGACTGTTTGACATCAACAACATCATCTCTCGGGCAGTTTGAGGTGTTTTAGTTAATTTGTGTACATAAGTGTGCCCCTGTAGTAGCATATACATCATTGGTTTATATGAGGGTATAGGTGTCCTTAATCATCACCATAGTTGCCATCAAAATGTGTTTGTGAAGGTCTGCCCTCAAAATCAATTTTAAAATATAATTCTAAGCTGCCAGCAATTCTCTTATATTCGTTTTGTAGGGGGCCATGGCTGTAGTCTATCACATGAAGTTTGTCAAGAAACAATCCCTCATCATGATACTCATCATCAAAATTGGTGCCCCACTAAAACATATTGTGTATGACTTTTCCCCATTTTGTTTAAGGTGCACACATAGATGAGGGCACATATGGTCATCAAAATTGTTCTCTTCCGGGTCAGTAGTACCTTCTTTAGTGGATCCAACAACATTGTCTTCATGGGGAGCCAATACATCTTGCTCTAAGGATGTTTCATCTCCATCAAGACACTTGTAATCTTCATTTTTGCAAAGTTGTTCCATAATTTTGTGATCCAAAATCCCCTTTTGATGAGCCTCATCTACCTGGAAACCACAGTCTTCAAAAGGTTTATGGGGCTGCCCTTGCTGCAAATTTGTGGCAATTATCTCTTCCAGATTGTCTTTGTGGCGGTGTTCATTTGTGTCTTCTTCAAGTTCAACAATGTTTTTATCTCCATTATTGCCGCCACAAAATTTTTCTTTTGAGACAACGGAGACATTGTTAGTGGATCCAACAATATTGTCTTCATGGGCAGCCATGACATCTTGCTCTAAGGATGTTTCATCTCCATCAAGACCCTTGTTATCTTCATTTTCACAAAGTTATTCCATATTGTTCTGATCCAAAATCCCCTTTTGATCAGCCTCATCTACATTATAACCACAGTCTTCAAAAAGCTTATGGGGCTGCCCTTGCTACAAATTTCTGGCAATTTTCTCTTGCACACTCTTTGTGCTGGTGTTCGTTTGTGTCTTCTTCAAATTTAACAATGTCTTGATTTCCATTATTGTTATCACAAATTTTTTCTTTTCAGACGATAGAGACACCATTACATTTTGGAAAAAACCCCAATCTTTCTCTTTGATCCAGAGTGCCCTTTTCTTCAAGGATGTTAGATGGACCTTTGTTTACAGTACATTGATGATTATCTATGAAAGACATGAACAAAAGGTCCCTTTCCATCTTTAACGGCCATACAACTTCCACATGAAAATTTAAATTTGAATATAAATGCAGTTTGTACCCTTTTTACAATGGAGTAAAAAGGAGTCGACAAGGTGAGATGTCCAATGCAATTGCAGGCAAGACTTTCAGTGTGCCAAAACTATACAACATTTATCACAATGGAAGCTATATCTTTAATGTCTCTTTCACAATTTGGACC
Source organism: Pinus albicaulis (assembly GCA_034641835.2). Taxonomy (NCBI): domain Eukaryota; kingdom Viridiplantae; phylum Streptophyta; class Pinopsida; order Pinales; family Pinaceae; genus Pinus; species Pinus albicaulis. Next base: position 292,549,661 of record CM076580.1, on the reverse strand, counting down.
GTAACTGCTTTTTGGGAATTATGTAAATGTGCTATATATGTGAGTTTCCTTTTGTTCATATCAAAATCCACTTTTGATCAGCCTCATATACATTATAACCATAATCTTCAAAATGATTATGGGCTGCCCTTGCCGCAAATTTGTGGCAGTTATCTCTTCCGCACTGTCTTTGTGGTGTTGTTCATTTGTGTCTTCTTCAAGTTCAATAACGTCTTTATCTCCATTATTGCTGCCACAAAATGTTTTCTCTAAGACAACATAGACATCATATGTGGATCCAACATTACTGTCTTCATGGGGAGCCAAGACATCCTGTGGTTAAGGATGTTTCATCTCCATCAAGAGCCTCGTTATCTTCATTTTTACAAAGTTGTGCCATAATTTTCTGATCCAAAATCCCCTTTTGATCAGCCTCATCTACATTATAACTGCAGTCTTCAATCTCCATCAAGACCCTTGTTATCCTCATTTTCACAAAGTTGTTCCATAATCTTCTGATCCAAAATCCCCTTTTGATCCCCTTGCTGCAGATTTGTGCCAATTATCTCTGGCACACTGTTTCTGTGTTGGTGTTCATTTGTGTCTTCTTCAAATTCAACAATGTCTTTATCTCCATTATTGCTGTCACACAATTTTTCTTTTGAGACAACAGAGACATCATTACATTTTGGAAAAAACCGCAATCTTTCTCTTTGATCCAGAGTGTCCTTTTCTTCAAGGATGTTAGATGGACCTTCGTTTACATTACATTGATGATTATCTATGAAAAACATGAACAAAAAGTCCCTTTCCATCTTTAACCCCCATACAACTTCCACTTGAAAATTTAAATTTGAATAAATGCAATTTGTACCCTTTTTACAGTGGGAGTAAGAAAGAAGACGACAAGGTGAGATATCAAATGCAATTGATATAGAAAAAGACAGGCAAGACTTTCAGTGCTCCAAAACTATATAGCAATGTTCCCCAATGACGGATATATCTTTAATGCCTTTCATAATTTGGACCAAGAACTTCTTTTTTGGAATTATTTAAATGTGCTAATATATGTGATTTTCCTTTCGGGTTGGATCTGTGTCTACAGTTGGTGTAGTTCTGTGACCTTCCCTTTTAGTTTTTGTCAATAGTTTTGCATTTTTAGAAGCTTAATTGCTTCATATGTTTGCTTGAACAAAAAAAAACTATAATCAGTTGAATGGTTTGGTCAATAGTCTAGCATTTTTAGAAGCTGAATTGCCTTGCATTTTATGAAGCTGAATTGCTTCATATGTTTGCTTGAACCCAAAAATTTATAATCAGTTGAATGGTTTGGTCAATAGTCTTGCATTTTTAGAAGCTGAATTGCCTTCTCCAACAAAGGCCACGTTGTAGACTCATACATAACAATATCACTTAAAACATAACCCTGCAATCTCTAATATATGAAGGAATCATGCCTAGGCATATAAAATTAAGATATGGTAGACATTTTGTTTGTCTTGCATTTTTAGAAGCTTAATTGCTTCATATGTTTGCTTGAACAAAAAAATTTGTAATCAGTTGAATGGTTTGGTCAATAGTCTTGCATTTTTAGAGGCAGAATTGCCTTGCATTTTATGAAGCTGAATTGCTTCATATGTTTGCTTGAACCCAAATATTTATAATCAGTTGAATGATTCTCCAACAAAGGCCACGTTCTAGACTCATACATAACAATATCACTTAAAACAGAACCCTGCAATCTCTAATATATGAAGGAATCATGCCTAGGCATATAAAATTAAGATATGGTAGACATTTTGTTTGTTGGATAGATATTAGAGTTTGGCTGGAATGTTGCTTCATTGCCAACAATGTAAACAACAAATCCACCAAAGATTGTTCTTGGAAATGGTTGGAGCCATATGCTTATAAAGCAATCAACAACAATGCCTTCCTCCCAACAACATCTCAAAACAGAGCCATACAAGTTTCCATTCTTATTGAGTCTTACTGGTGTTGATGTTTGTAACTTGGGTAGGTACTTCTGCATAGGTCCAAGTGTCTATAGGTGTGCAAAAGTAGCCCATAGGTGTGCAAAAGTAGCCCAAAGTTTCCTTAGGACACTTGCTCAAGTGTGAGCAAGTTGTTTATGTAACTTAGCCTAAATCTAACTTAGGAAAAAATATAATTAGAGTTTGGCTGGAATGTTGCTTAATTAACAACAATTTTAAACAATAAGTCCACCAAAGATTATTCTTGGCAATGGTTGGTGTCATACCCTTATAAACCAATCAATTAATACCTTCCTCCCAACAACATCTCAAAACAGAGCCATACAAGTTGCCATTCTAATTGTGTCTAAGTGTTTATAGGCATGCAAAAGTCACGAAAAGTTTCCTTAGGACACTTGCAAAAGTGTGAGCAAGTTGTCTATGTAACTTAGCTTAAATCTAACTTAGGAAAATCACATAATTAATTATGTTGGCTATTGAGCTAGAGAGACTTTTAAAGTATTCACTTTAGTGATTGTGTTTTAGTCTCAACCATTAATCTCAAGTGAGGTGAGATCTAATCTCAATCGTCAATCACTTTGGAGATTAGGGTTAGGGATTTATCACAAGACATTGAAAGAGACATCTCAATGGTGAGTGAAGGAGGATTTCCATTTTAATGTGTTGGGTTCGAGAAAAGTGGAGAAGTGTAGCATGGGAGATTGAGATCAATGAAGGAGGTCGAGGACAAATCTAGTTTATGTTGTAATTGTATTTTCTTTATTTGGTCCATTATCCAAGCATGGGAGCTCAAGTAGGTTTTGACTGGGTTATTAGTGAAGAACTGATTTTGTTGGGCATATTTTGCATGTGTCACATGTGATTGAGATTGGTGTAATTTTGCTTCTACTAATTGTGTTAAGAACCTAGTTGTGCATTTATTCAATAGATCTCTAATCTAGTAGGTTAATAAGGTGATGGGTGCTAGGTTCACGAGAAATTTAACATGGTATCAAAGCTTGAAATTGTAAGAATTTATCTATGAATCATGTGGGAATCCAGGTTTGTATAGGGATATGATTGGATCCAGGTTTTTATAGGGATATGATTGGATCCAAGTTTGGCTTTGATCATATGAGGTGTAAAACTTTTTTAAGGTCAAGAGGATCTTACAAAGGTCATATAACGTATGACAATTGAATATGGTACCCAAAAGTAAAAGTAAAAAAAAAAAATGGAAAAAAAGGGAAAGAGGTTTGGCGGTTGAGTGGTTCGCCATTTGAAATGGCTGACAAGTCAAATGCCAACCCAACCCATCTAGTCATTGTTAATAGGGGAGTAGTTTTCAGGCCCAAACCATTATAGCAGAGAATCATGGGAGGACAAAAGATAAGGTGAGGTCGCTGTGTACTTGGAGATAAAAGCTCATGCTGTGGAAGTTTGTAGTTGGGAACTAGAAGAAGTGCAGAGGGTGTGGAGTATCAATAGTTGAGATGAAACACGATAGAGACGAGTGACAGGCCTCGAGATGTGATGCTGAGTGGTCGGTTGACAATGCAAGAAAATGATAGAGGAGATTGCCAGGGCTGCAAATGTCGACGAAGAACAAGTAGTCGAGAGAAACATTAGAGTTATTGCTAGAACTGTGGTGGGTGATAGTCAAAACAGATTGCTATGAAGGAGAAAATTCGTTGGCAACACATGATAGTTGAGGATAGGTCAATAGAAAACAGTGTCAGGGTTAAGTAGCTAATTAAAGTCATGGGTGGACTTAGCAGTGATAGCCCACAATAAGCTCTAAGAGCATTGCCACCATGTGAGCCTAATAGGAGTAGGGTCGGGACACAATTTTAGTAGGACCACTGTGGGGCTGCAAAGTAAATGTGTGTTGCAACAATGGTTACAAATTTGGGTAGCAGGGCAAAGGTGTGGTCAAGGCTCGCAAGAATTTGACAGGTCAACTGAAAACAACAGTAGTTACAAATTTGGGTAGCAGGGCAAAGGTGGGCAATGGTGTGGTTAGGGCTCACAAGAATTTGACAGGTCAACTGGAGAAACAATAGAAGAAATATCAATACCAACATTAGTGGTGGAGGTCAACTCTCAAACATAGAGAGAGAGAGAGAGAGAGAGAGAGAGAGAGAGAGAGAGTGGTCGAGGCTCGTAAGAATTTGACAGGTTAGCTGAAGAAACAATAGAAGAAATATCAATACCAACATTATTGGACTTTAACCCTCAAATAGAGAGAGAGAGAGAGTGCTTGAGGTTCACAAGAATTTGACAGGTCAGCTGAAGAAACAATAGAAGAAATATCAATACCAACATTATTGGTGGAGGTCAACCCTCAAACAGAGAGAGAGAGAGAGAGAGAGAGAGAGAGAGAGAGGGAGAGAGGGGTGAAAAATAAAAGAATTGTCTTGGATGCAGTGAAGGATCATGTGATTCCTCACTTATTCGAGAAGAATACGACAAGGGAGATGTGGGAGGCTGTAATGAAGTTATACTAGAGCAATAATGGTGTTCAGTGAAAACCTTAGGAACACCAAAACGACCAAATTAGATACAATGACTACTTATCTCATCAAAATCATAGAAGTTCGTGATGAGTTGGTTGCAGTTGGGGAAGCCGTGATAGATGGAGAAATGGTAAAGACGACCTTGAATGGCTTCACCAAGCCATGGGATTCAAGGGCATCATAGCATGAGAGAAACTTTTTGATTGGGATAGACTACGGGATGATTTCATTCAGGGGGCGATTTGGAAGAATCTCTATCAGGAGGCCAACATAAGAGTGATAATTAGAATCTTGCTTTTTCCAGTCATTCAATGAGGACCAAAGGGAAGGGTTTGAGTAGTAGAAATGAGGAGGCAACCTCACAACCAAAGAAGGACTTGACTAAGGTCGAGTGTTTTGCTTGACATAAGATGGGACACCATGCTTCACGGTGTCTAGAGAGGAAGAAGGGCGAAAAGGGTATGCAATCAACTGTAGTTGTGTCAACAGAATCTCAGGCAAGCGATTTTGTTAGGAAGTTCGAGATGTAATTCACACTTGTTTCCTACCTTTCCTCAGGCACCTTATGGGTTATTGCATAACCACTAGATAATGTAGCCATAAGACATATGAAAGGGGCATTAGAGTTGTTTGATAGCCTAATAGAGTAAGCCTCAAAATAACATGTGGAGTTTGATGTTGATACTAGTAGTGAAGGGGGTTGGAGCAATGATATTCTAGCTCAAGTCAGGAGGTAGGTTGGAAGTGAAGGACGTGCTATGGGTGATAGAACTCAATTGGATTTTGCTCTCAATATTTATGATAGAGAAGAATGGGCTTTATGTAGCATTCTAGGATGGACAATCACTAATCAGACCCATGGCATCTAGATCTAACCAAGGCCATGTCATTGAAGTTAGAGATAACAACTTGTATAGGCTAAGGGGCTTAGCCTATTTGAGCAATGGCAAGAAGCAGAACAATGATAAAGAATAAGGAGTGGGAAGCCTTGAAGGTTGAACAATTTAGAGGGCACTAATCAAATCCATGTTATCTAGCTCTAACAAAGGCCATGTCATTGGAGTTAGAGAACTTGTATAGGCTAAAGGGCTTAGCCTATTCGAGTAATGGAAAGAAGCATAACAATGATAAAGAACAAGGAGTGGGAAGCTCTAAAGGTTGAGCAATTTAGAGGGAGTCAATCTTCATGTTCAGATGGGGAGGAGAGATCAACAAAGCCTTGCAAGTCGGTCAAGGTCTTTTGGTATGAGATGACCATATAGGATGATCATGAGCAGAAGGCTTCTATGAACATGTTCAAAGGAAGTAGGTTTTCAAGGACGATTTTGAACCAGGTGGCAGTGAAGGCTTCTAGTTTACAGGGAGCAACCATGGTAGTAGATGTAGTTCTAGGATTAGAGCCAATTCTTGGAGGCAGACACACCTCCCTAGCTAGGAGGGAGTGTTGATATTTGTAGGTCAAGTTGGTATTTTTGTATAGGTTTACGTGTCTAGGCATGCATAAGTCACCTAAAGTCTCCTTAGGATACTTGCTCAAGTGTGAGCAAGTTCTTTTTGTAACTTAGCCTAAGTATATAACCAAGGAAAAACACATAATTGATTGTGTTAGCTATTGAGCTAAAGAAGCTTAGGAAAAGTAGACTATTTAATTCAGTGATTATGTTTTAATCTCAATCGTTGAGCTTAAGTGAGACAAGATCTAATATCGATTGTCAATCACATTAGAGATTTGGGTTAGGGATTTAGCTCAATGTAAATTTATAAAAACAACGCTAATGAGAGGAAAAATACATACTGTACAACAACACAAGGCATTGATAAAGGCATCTCAATGGCGAGTGGACTTCCATTCTAGTGTGACAGGTCCAAGGAAAATGTAGAAGTGCAACAGAGGAGATCCAAATCATCCAAGGATATTGAGGACAAATATAGATCTTGATTAGTTGGATCAAGTATAGGGTATGCTGCAACTATATTTTCTTTAGCTAGGCCATCATCCCAGGAGGGGAGCACAAATAGGTTTTGATTGAGTTATTGATGAAGAATTGATTTTATTGGGCATAATTTGTATTTCATACATGATTGATATTGGTGTAATTTTTCTTTTTCTAATCATGTTCAGAACCCAGTTGTGCATTTATTCGGTAGATTTGTCATTTGCTAGGTTAATAAAGTGTCGGGTGCTAGTTTCACGAAAAATTTAACAAGTGAAACACTATTTATCTGAATATAATTTGTAAAAGAAAACACTAAATTTCAACAAGATTTATGAATAGGATGAACCATTGCCCATATTTCATTATAAGCTAATAAACCAAATGTACCAATGTAAGAATCAACGCTACCAATTTTGCAGTTTGCTCCATCTAGCATTAAAAGCATATCCCTAATATGCAAATTGAGTATGTTGATGTATACATGACTCGTTGAAGTGAGTTCTGTTAGCACTCCGCCAGATTCCCAAGGCTGAGGAAGGAATCCCAACAGAGGTAACCACAGACCAAGCTTTTGACTCTATAGCTAGCCTTATCAAGTCGTAGAGGGCTCTCTTCGAAAGGGTCACAGCTAGGAGGGCTGGAGCAATTAGGGTTTTTAGGCTAGATATTGAGTGCAGGGGTTGTTTGAATTTGATTTGGTCGGGGAATCGTTGGATGAAGAAATTAGGTCAAGGAAAGCTAGGTGAGGGCAAATGAGATAGGTTTGCAGGGATCAATGTGGCAAGGTAGGCACAAAGCTTATCACTTTAAAGATGATTGTGATGAGATGGATGTTCAGATGAAAAGAAGTTAGGAAGAGTATGGGAGATGTATTCTTCCTAGACAGAGGAAAATGGACAAACTATGATCAATTCCCCAAAACAGAGCATGTGAAAGCATGTGTTTTGATTATCCAACTTGAAAGAGATCATACCATAGAGATGAAGTGAACATCAATACAATACATTCTAACATATAAAACTGAAGAAAAGACAATGATAAACATCATACCACAAGTATCCCAAAAAATAGCTACAACTCCTCTTTATTAGCTGGCCAAACTTAGTACAAAAGTTCCTTGATCAATAAGCAAACATACAAATTGATTCCAACCGTTGAAAATGAGTCAAAAATGACATGATATAGGCCTCAAACAACCTCTCCCAACCTCAGGGGTCGAATCCATGAGAGGAGGAGTTGATCCACCAAAGTCTGCACTGAAACCTAGAGTGTAGGGTGGTCAAAGTGACTCAACCCTAACTTTTTGCAAACTGATTCATTGCACCTCATCATGAGTTTTAACCTAATGTATTTACCCTAGGTAAGTCAACCACATCATATTTACTTTTACATTCATGATTTACATTAGTAAAAACTAAAAATCCCATTGACCATGGTCAAACTAGAAAAAAATGAGAAAATTGGAAAATATCAGCAAACTCAAAAAATTTGTCCTATGCGCAGAGCTGTTTTAACACCAACTTGCAGGCTATTTTTGATTGGGTTTTAGGTGTCCAAATGGGGTCCAAGATAGCTTGTTGGAAAGCCCTTCAAGTCTAGTTTCTAGATTTGCCTTCAGTTTTCAAAATGAAGCTGATTTGACCCCTCAAAATTTCATTCTTTTAAGACTGCTCTGTGCGCCCTCTTAGAAGGCTGTGCGCCCTCCATGTTCAAGGTGACTTTTGACTGACCTACAGGTGTCCAAATCTGGCCCAAGATGGCTTGTTGGAAAGCTCTGCCTGTCCTCTTTCTGAATATGCCTCAAGTTTTGAAAATGATGTTGATTTGACCCCTCAAAATTGCAATCTCTCAAGTCTGGTCAAAAAGTGCAAAATGAGGGGGAAAAATGCAGTGTGCTGGTGCAGGAAACTTTTGGAGGCCTTCCTCAACTCCAAATTGAGCTCATGATAACTCATTTGAATACTCTCTCTGTCTAGTTATCATTTGACTCATCAAGAAAGTGATTTGGATAGTCCAGCTAGGGGAAAATGAATTTTCCCAAGGTCGCTTCAGAAGTGTAGAAAACCTCTTGTAGCACCGTTATTTTTGACATTTCTCCCAAACCATGATACTTGTGTAAAAAATGGAGGAGGTTTTTCTTTATTGACCTATGATGGACAAAAACCTCTCTCACTTTTGTCAAATTCATCTCTGTTTGGTCGGAAACATAGTTCGAAGCAAAACTGGCCCTATAAGTGGCAAATGATTTGTCCCTTGGAATGACTTGTTGGAAAATGATGGAGGCGTGATGTTTATGAGTTGGAATGGCTTCATACTTGCTGAAATGACCTCCCTTATGCCTCCTCTGCTCAGATGTCTCTGATTCCATAGCAAACCCTAGCTCAATGGGAGAGGAAATTAGGGTTTGGTGTAGGCAAAACAGGGGATTTAGGACCGCCTTGTAGAGGGAGGGGACTGAAGGGGTTAGGGGCTGTCTAAATTCTTGGTATAATTTTGGGGGATAGAGATAGATGTTAGAGAGTAGGGGAAAGTGGAATTTCAAGGATTGAGTGAGGGGAAGGGGTCCAAAAGGGAAAAGCATAGGCCTAGTCTCGAAAAGTGTCAAATTGTAGCAAAAGGCTAGGGCTTGTGGAAAAATGATGATTTTGAGGGATAAGAGTGATGGGAAGTGTTTAGGAAGGTATATTAAGGATAGGGGATGGTGTAAGAGCATCAGGATACAAGTCTTGTTGATAATTTAACCATGGAAGTCATGAAAACCAAGAAAAATGCCCTCAAAACCCTAGGAGAGGGAAATGAGCTTTCCAAACACAACTGAGAGACAAATATGGTAAACACAGCCACTTACTTGGAAATGATAGTTTAGAACCTGAAATTGTTGAAGACCTTTGACAATTAAGATTCCTTCAAAAGATGAATTTGATGGTGAAATGAATAATTGTCATGATTTTGACCCTATGACCTAACGATGGCACAACATGGAAGAATGAGCTGAATGATGACCATGATGACTATGGGACTCATTCAACAATGAATGACTTGACCATGATGATGTCCATTGACCATGAAGGTGAAAGGAGTAGTAATGATCTCAATATCCTAATCAGTGACCAAATTTTTGCATGACCTAATGGAATGATAAAAAATTGCTAAGTGGGACCCCTAAATTGAATATAAAAAGAGAGATTTTGATCACTAATGGCAGAATGCATATTCTGACACTAACAAGTTCATCACATGTTAATTTAGTACAATAAAAATGGGAATTTGACGTACTTGGGGCTAGCTTTGCAATGACAGACTATAACTTCTTTCTTAACCCGTTGATGGCAAGCTTTTGTGTTGGGCCAAGTGTTCAATTTTTTATTTTTATTATTATTTTTTTTTTGTAATTTTTTCCCCAAAAATCTCATCACGTGAGAAGAAAACACCAAGTAAAATCAAACAACCAATGCAATAACTTTCTTATTTCTTTTGTGCGATGCTCATTCCCTTTGTGTTTGATTGCTACCCAAAACAAAGAGATGTTTAAAATTAAATGCTTGTAGGATGGCTTTTAAATGCTAGTATGTCTATTAACTTTGAAACCATGTCCGTGTAGTAAATATGCCCTTGTGTGACGAGTTTGGTAACTTCAAGATGTTCTCATTATGTTTGTCATAAAATTGTGCTTCCCCTTCTCTAAGGTCTAAGATGCACATGTTGTGATGAGTGTCCATTTCTTATATGTGCTTTAATCACCTAGGGTTTCCAAATGGTCTCTTAAAATATTGGTTGCTCCTTGTAGGAAATTTTCGGCAAGTAAAGTGGGTTGTCTTTTCACTTTTGAAATATCCTTATCAATAACGTTGTCTCTGGTGCAATTTGACTTGCTTTGTTGAATGTGTGTGCACAAATCTACCCTTGGAGTAGCAGATCCATCATTAGTTTGTATTAGGGTAGAGTTGTCCTTACAATCATCACCATAGTTGCCATCAAATTGTATTTGTGAAGTTTTGTCCTCAAAATCAATCTTAGAATATAATTTTGAGCTACCAACAATTTGTCTTTTAGGGGACTAGGGTTGTAGTCTATCAAATGAAGATTCTCAAGAAATAACCCCTCATCATGATACTCTTCATAAAAATTGGTGTCCAACTAAAACATATTAAGTATTACTTTCCCCCCTCATCATGATACTCTTCATAAAAATTGGTGTCCAACTAAAACATATTATGTATTGCTTTCCCCATTGGTGCACATATAGACAAGGGGCACATATGGTCATGAAAACTTCATCTTCTGGGTTTAGTAGTACCTAGTACCTTATTTAGGGGTGTGAAAATTTCAATATTGAAATCCTATTGCAGCAATTGGAATTTATTTTTCTAATTGTTAATTATTTTAACAATTTTATATGCTGCGACAAATATCAAATAAATCACGCTACAATCTTCACAAATAAAATTATTGAAATAATTGCACTGGAAATTGATAAAATACTAGCGCGTACACAAAAATGACACCGTTATTTTTGGACAATGTCTTCGGAAAACCCAACTGGGGAAAATTGGTGCAACAGTTGAGGATTTTTATTATTAAGCAACAGTGAAATCTAAGTACAATCTATGGATGCCCAATTGGAAATCCTAACAACAAGAAAATCTGGTCAGGAAGGGAATTACCCCTCTTCCACAAGCAACCCCTGCACAACTTTCCTTCAGAAACTTGTCATCTTGGAACCCTTATGTTGACCTCTGCGCATTGCTTGTGCTGGCCCTATGATGTCTAGCTCGAAACTGCCTTTGATGAAGTTGTTCTGTTTGTCTCTGCTGAGGAAATCGCTTCTCCGACACTCTGGAACCTCTGGAATTGAAAACAATTTTTCCTCCAACCAAATCGAGTGGTTCTTCTTAAGCAATTGCGTAGTCCTCTGTGTTGCCCCACTTGGAATAAATCAACCTTTTGTTGCAGCCTCTCCGAATCTGGAAAACTTCCTCTGGATCACTGTCTCTGCCCCTCACTGACTCTGCGTCTATCTCTGGCTCTCCGGCAACTATTGTTTCTCTCTGGAAATCAATCTGCGAAGAAAATCGTATTGCTGGTGTGTCTTCTCTAAGTGCCCATAGACTACTTATAATCCTCTGTTGGGACTGCAACGACCAAGTTTAAATCTTCTTAATCAAGGGCTAGGATCATCTTGAAGTCAATCTGTATGAGTTTCTAGACTATTCTCACCTTGACTTAATTAATTCTGATTAATTAACCATATTATTTAAATTTAGACTTTGGAAATATTTTAAAATTGGTTAATAATCTAATTAAGCCATTTCTAGGTGGAATTTCCATAAATGATTTATGGGTCTTGGAGATCTCATGTATTCTAGCCTCTGCACCAAATTTCGTCACTAGAACACATTCGATGCTACAAAAGCTAGCACTTCTAGTGCTGCACACTTTGTCACAAAAACCTGTTTTTGTACCATCCTTTGTCACGCTGCTGATGTGTGGCCTCTGCCCCACCAACCACTGTGCAACTCTAATGCTGCATCTGTGCTGTTGCCACCATTGCATACCGCTACCAACTCTGCATCTGCATTGCAACTCCCTCTCATTTGTTGCTGCTGCAACTGTAACTACTACAACTGAGAAGCATCTGAAATACTAAATCATCTGTGTTCAATATGATGCATCTGTCTCCTGAATCTCTAACTGCTACTAGCCTTTACACTGTCTTTGAGGAATCCACGCTGCTGCTGACTCTGCACTGTGCCACTCTACATTGCTGCCAACTCTGCACTGCGCTCTCCAGTATTTGAGTGCAACTAGTCTGCAATTGTCACTCCAAAATCTCACTGTATCTCCTAACACTGATACATCCTGTTACTAAATACTGTGGGCCCCCTTAGGTAATGATCCATGAGGTGGACTCCTTAGTGGACCCTGCCCAAACCTGTAGCTCTCTGGGGCTACAACTCTAGGTCACCCCACCTCACCTCTGGAGGTATGGCTACCAACATCACACGAAGTCTTCCTCCAACCTGGAGGACAACTTGTCGATCTTAGTTGACAGACCCTTCGATGCTAGGGCCACATTCTCCTCGTTCACACCCTTCAATCCACTGCCATTGCTCCTGCTGCAAATCGACCCACATCCTATCCCATCTTGGCAAAGTGTCTTTGCCCAATATACTTTGGATGAATTCTCGCCAATCCTCCAAGACACTGTTTAGTGCCAATCGCACTAGCTCTAATGGTTGAGGCACTGCCCCAACAACTGCGAGCTGATCTTGTACCTCTTGAATTCTGGTGAGGAAGGGATCTATGCTTTCTCCCTTCTGCATCTTGATGCATCTCAACTGTTCTTTTAGGAACATCTTCCACTGCTTTGAAATACCTTGATATAGCATGGAGAGAGCATCCCGCATTTCTTTGGCCATTCCCTCGGGCGCTATATGTGAGACTATATGGTCCCAGACTCCATCCAAGATAACTGTTTTGCCTTCACTATTTCCTTCATGTATTCCTTTAGCTGATCCACATCATGGGGAACTGGCACAACACTGTCTATGTAGAGATTCAGACCATATTCATCCAACAGGAAGGACATCTTGGCCTTCCAGATGACATAGTTGGAGGAACCCTCCAACATATCTTGATCTCTAAGTCCGGTTGTGGCCATTTCTAGAACTGTCGAAAATCCCCTCTTTCCTTTTGCTTGGTTGTTGCTTTGCTACTTGCACTCCCTTCTGGAATTTGCTAGTTGCTACTGTTAATTTGCCTGGAAAAAAAAAATGAACTTCTGAGACTCGAAGTTCCGTGAGAGAAATTTTCCTTCTGTGTCTGCTTTTTCTTCCACCTGATGCTGGTTCTGTTGCTGCAAAACCCTCTGCATCCAACTAGGGATTCTGCTTAGTGAAAATTTGCGCTGTAGTTGCTCCCTCTGACTGTTGTAATCACTGTGAAAATTTCTGAATATCTCAAACAAAAATCTTATTGTTAATTTTCAGATTTACTTCTCCTACATGCATTAAGTTATTAATGTGAGATATTCAACATTATCAGCGAAGTAAATACATTAACAACCTACACATACAGATCTAAACTGAATACATGCATAATGTCAAAGTGACACACAAGGATTTTTTGGACAATTGTCCCCGGAAAAACCCATTGCGGGAAAACCGGTCTTCTGGCTGTTGGAGGGTTTTATTATTAAGTAGAATCTAAGTACAACAAATCTGGGTACCAACTGGTTAACCTGATAGAGAAATAAACTGCAGCTATACCTCTGTTCTGGAAACCCCAACACTGCTCTGAAGCCCTATGTGTCAATTTTGCTAGCCTGCGTCAGCCCCTGCGCTGCTCAAGAAGGGCCTGCATCACCCCAGACTGGGTTATGCTGCCCTGGCTGGGCCTGCGTCAGCCCTGTTGGCCTCTTGCTGCCTCTGCGCTACCCTTTCTCGGCCTGCATAAGCCTTGTGTAGCCCTTGAAGCCTCTGCGCTGCCTTTGCTGGGCTGTGGCTGCGCTGCGTAGCTGCTGCCCTCTCTGCACTGCTCAGTTTGCTGCTTCTTTGCCTCTTGTTGCACTCTTGGCCTGAGATCAAACCATCCCTCTCGCTAATACTATCCCTCGTTGCAGTTGAAACACTTTGGAAATTCTTAGCAAACCACGCCCTAGAATTCCAACTTAGTCTCAGTTCTCTGCCACTGTGTGTGTTCTCTAACTGAGCCCAGGCCCTCTTCTTATACTTTTCTCATTGAAACATCAATGACCGTGATCTAATCTTGAATTGATGGCTAAGATTAGAAGATGCTTGATCCGTGTGACTTAAGTCATTTTCATCACATGTTTAATTTAATTAAATTTAATCTTTTACTTTTCCATAGTTAGACTTAGGGTCCTTAATTAAAAAGATTAATTAATTAAATATCTCTTAAACAAGATGGAATTTCTTAAATCTTGGAGATCTCATGTACTCTAGTCCCTCCATAAAGTTTGGGAGCTAGAGCACATCTGATGCTATCCCAACACCCCAAAATCTCAACACTCCCTCTTAGCGAGGAATGTGCTCTAGCAACAATACTTCACCCTGAAGTTCTACAATGATCTCTAGTGTGGGTCTCTGCATTGATGCTTGGCCTGTTGCTCTTCATCACTGCGCTGTTGCTACTCTCCCGTACTGCTGCCATCGTCACTGCCACATTTGTACTGCAGTTCCCTCTCAATCTGCTGCATTGTGCTGCCAGTTGCTACACTGCAACTCAATTTCTGAGAGTGAGCAAAAGTTATTTTGCCCAATATTTGACAGACAAATCAGTTGGGCTGCATCTCATCACTGAAGCTCCATAAGCTGCTGCTCCGTGCTATCATCTGGAGGCTGCTGCACTGCATAAGCATACATCCTTTTGCGCTGCCTCTGCGCTGAAGTCCCTTACGCTGCTGCGCTGAGCTGTCCTCCTGAAGCCTCTGCGCTGCTGTAGCTCTGCACTGCGTAAGCAGGCCTGCTCTGTGCTACTGAAGTCACATCAACCCCTCTGCGCTGTTGTTGTTGCATCTGCACTGCACTACTCCCTCTCAACATCCAACTCTGCCTCTGCTCCATCTGTGATTCTATACACCCATTGCTCCACTTGTCCCGCTACTGTCTTAAGGTTCTCGTAGCACGGATGTGATCCAAGAGTTGGGCTACTCAAGGATCCCGCCACCACTTTGTAGCTGCTCTACAGATCCATGTCGCCCCACTTTCGTGGTTCATGAGCGTTCATTGCCACGTCATCCTCAGAGCCATTGTCCGCCACAACAGCCTTGGAGCTAGAAGCTTCCTTGTCCTTTTTCTTCCGAGGACAATTGCTAGCGAAATGTCCTAGTTCGCCGCACTGGAAACACTTGATCTTCGATAGATCTCGCTTCTTTCTCCCTTGCTACCTCTTTGATTCCAAGGTTGCATATTCCTCTTCTCCCTTCTTCACTTTACTCGAATCGGTATTGTAGTGTTTCTTCGTCATCCAATGAATTTCCTCTTGTCGGAGGATAGCCCACATGTTAGCGGATTTCATTATTGGTTAAATATTGGATAGAGACAATGGCATAGAGGGTGAGCTATCATTTTTCATAAGATAATGTATTTCATTATTTGTATAATATTTCACAAAATAAATTTCATTATTGGTCAAATATTTCTGACGATGCATTTTATTATTCATTTAATATTTCTTGGGAAATTTTATTTGTCTTTTTTTGTTTTTGTTTGATGGCTTGGATTTTGGTTGGCTCAATAGGTGGAGAAATTAACCCAGGTTATGACAACTCATTTTGTGAGTTTAGGGATGACGCAGATTCCACAATGTAATGGGTGAAGGAAAATGCTCTATTGTTGTTTTAATATTTCTTGTGAAATTTTATTTGTCTTTTGTGTTTTTGTTTAACATTACCCATAAGATATTTCATAGAATTTTTTGATCTTAATTTAATATTTTTGTGTTTTTATTGGATTCAAAGTGTGCAGAAATTAAATTTGTCCCTACAACCCATTTTGTGAGTTTAATTTTGTCCCTACAGCCCATTTTGTGATTTTAATTCCAAGAATTGTATTGGGAAAAGATGATGAAGGTATGTATTCAGGAATTTACTTGTTCACTTCTACATAATTATATCATTCCATACTCATTTTAATTTTTCTTATTTGATTCTTTAATTATATGTGTGCTTTTTAAAATTTAAATTCAATGCAGTTAGAGATGGTGGAGCAATAATGAAACCCATGAATATCTTTGTGTGATATAGACGTGGGGCATTATAGCAAAGGTAGAGGCAATGGCATAGAGGGTGAGTTACCTTTTTTGTAAGATAATGTATTTAATTATTTGTTTAATATTTCACAAAATAAATTTCATTATCGGTTAAATATTTCTAACGATAAATTATGTTATTCTTTTAATATTTTTTTGTGAAATTTTAGTTGTCTTTTGTGTTTTTGTTTAACATTACTCATAAGATATTTCAATTTTTTTTGGGTCTTAATTTAATATTTTTTGGGTTGGCCATTTAATATTTCTTGTGAAATTTTAGTTGTCTTTTTTGTTTTTGTTTAACATTACTCAAAAGATATTTCAAATTTTTTTTGGTCTTAATTTAATATTTTTTGGCTTGGCTTTTGTCCGGCTCAATAGGTGGGGAAATTAAAGCAGGTTATGGCAACTCATTTTGTGGGTTTAAGGTTGACACAGATTCCACAATGTAATGGGTGAAGGAAAATGCTCTATTCTTGGTTTAATATTTTTTGTGAAATTTTAGTTGTCTTTTGTGCATTTGTTTAACATTACTCATAAGATATTTCATAGAATTTTTTGGTCTTGATTTAATATTTTTTGGCTTGGCTTTTGTTTGGCTCAATAGGTGGAGAAGCTAGGTTCTTTAGGGATGATGCATATTCCACAATGTAATAGGTGAAGCAGAAGATGAATGATAGGGAGCAGAAGATGACGAATGATAGGGAGCAGAAGGTACACATGGTTTAGTGTCTTCATTTAAAGTAGAGACATATTATATTATTTGTTATTTATTTATCAGTTGAATTCAATGTAGTGTAGGTAAAGGATGTAGAAATATACTCACATATTATATTATTTGTCATTTATTTAGCGTTAATGACACTGGGATGTAGAAATATACTCACATATTATATTATTTGTCATTATTTATAAATTGAATTCAATGTAATGTAGGTAAATGATGTAGAAATATACTCACATATTATATTATTTGTCATTTACTTATCAATTGAATTCATTGTAATGGAGGCGTACATAAAGGATGTAGAAATATACTTACATATTATATTATTTGTCATTTATTTATCAATTGAATTCAATGTAATGTAGGTAAAGTATGGTGGAGCAGTGCTAATGGCATTATTGAAATATACTCATGTGAAGGCAATGTAAGATAATGTCCGCGTATGCAATGGTATATTATTTGTCATTTATTTATCAATTGAATTCAATGTAATGTAGGTAAAGGATGGTGGAGCAGTGCCATTAGCACTGTTGAAATATACTCATGTGAAGACAATGTAAGATAATGTTAGTGTATGCAATGGTATAGGTAGATAGTGAGTTATACCATTATCAATAATAGTGCATGTTCTGTGTTTAGAATTGATGTAGATTCCACATGTGCAATGGGCGAGGAGAAGATTGTGGAGTAGGAGGTATGCTGATTCCATATCGGTTGAATGTAACTCATTTGTGAAGATTGTGGAGTAGAAGGTATGCTGATTCCATATCGGTTGAACGTAACTCATTTGTTGTATGCCAGTATATCATGTGTTGTACAAACATATGGTGAGTTCTTTTTTTGGTGCAAAATAGATGCATGCTCTATTATGAAATGCATCATTTCAATTATAATGATGCTCCTTCCTACGTAACTATTTGAGGTTTGCGATAATCGGCTTTTGCATAAAATATACTTGGTTTTGCATATGATGTTTTTGTCACCGATCAAGATTTCTCATTACATATTTGAATACCTTTTTAATGTTTTTCATGATATTTTTCGTCTTTTATGGTTTTTTGATAAAATTTTAATTTGATATTGAATGCAACACAACGCATCTCATTACATATTTGAATACATTTTTGATGTTTTTCATGATATTTTTCGTCTTTTATGGTTTTTTAATAAAATTTTAATTTGATATTGAGTCAACACAATGCAGGGAAAGTAACATGAAGGATAACCAATGAACTGTTGAAATATCTATGAGAAACATTGCATTTTAATGCAGAGGTAGAGGCAGAGGTGAGTTCTCTTTTGGTGTAAAATCCATGTGATATGTGATAAAATTCTCTTGTTGTTGGTCTCTGTTTCATATTTCTCATAAGATATTTGATGTGTATTTAATTTTTCACATAAGATTTTATGGTCCATATTTAATATCTTTAAATTTTTTTGTTATTTCTCATAAGATAGTTGATGTGTTTTTAATTTTTCACATAAGATTTTATGGTCTCTATTTAATATCTTTTAATTTTTTTGATATGCAGGATTGTCCTTGATGATTGGCCATACACGCTTTCTCGTCTTATAGAGGAGAGTCCCCGTTCATTGTTATTATTATTATTTTTATTTTTGTATATTTTACATTTTTTTTCTTTTTTCTTATATTGCTATCGTTGTTTGCATCTTTTGCTATTTCTTGTGTTTTTATTTTCCTATAGCTATGGTTATTATTTTTTATTTTTTATTATTTTGCTTTTATAGCATGGCCATGCTAATTTGTATTTTGGTGTTTTACTTTTCATGTTTGTGTTCTCTTGTATATTTCTTACCTTTGTTCATGACTTTTTGTTTTTAATTCAATGGGCAGAGAAAGTAAGGCAGGTCGATGCAAATTCCATTTATGTAATTGATGAGGGTTAAGGAGGTATGTATGAGGGAATTTACGTGTTTGCTGGCACATCATTTTATGATTCCATGTTTAAATTGGACTCTTTGCTTTGCTTCTTATATCATGTTTGTTTATGTGAATTTATAGATAATGTGTAATGTGAGTAAATGATGGTAATTGAAATTTATAGGGATAAGCAAAACTCGCCTCTAGTTGAGTAGATTTGTAGATATGGATGAAACAAAACAAAATTTTGAATCCTATTTATGACCATACTAGTTGCCATCTATGGTTAGGAAGGGGAATAGGCACTTTGTGCCTTTAGAGGGTGTACATTTCTCACTTCTATATTTCAATCTCAACAATTTTATTAAAACATGAAACATTTTTCATGTCAGCTCCATAATATTTACAACTTTGTGTTTGGTTGCTGCATGTTAGTTAGATTCTAGCTCCCGACTATAGTTCCTTCTTTCAAACATCACGTCTCCATGTTCGATGAAGGAGCCAAAAGCATCATGTATTTCGTCAATCTCTTTTTCGTGGAAGGTGGAGCAGTAATGAAAGCCTTAAATATATTTTTGTGCGTGGGGCGTTATAGCAAAGATAGAGGCAATGGCATAGAGGGTGAGTTACCTTTTTTCATAAGATAATGTATTTCATTATTTGTTTAATATTTCACAAAACAAACTCCATTAATGGTTAAATATATCTGATGATGCATTTTATTATTCATTTAATATTTCTTGGGAAATTTTAGCTGTCTGTGTGTTTTTGTTTAATGGCTTGGATTTTGGTTGGCTCAATAGGTGAAGAATTATCCTAGGTAATGACAACTCATTTTATGGGTTTAGGGATGACGCAGATTCCACAATGTAATGGGTGAAGAAAAATGCTCTATTGTTGGTTTCCACAATGTAATGGGTGAAGGGAAATGCGCTATTGTTGGTTTAATATTCGTTGTGAAATTTAATATTTTTTGTGTTTATTCTTTTATTTTTATTTTTAGATTCAATGTGTGCAGAAATTAAATGTCCATGCAACCCATTTTGTGAGTTTAATTCCAAAAGTGTAGTGGGAAAAGATGATGTAGGTATGTATTGAGGAATTTAGTTGCTCACTTCTGCAAAATTATATCATTCCATATTCATTTTAATTTTATCTATTTGGGTTTTTAATTATATGTGTGCTTGTTTAAAATTATTCAATGCAGTTAGGGAAGGTGGAGCAATAACAAAACCCTTGAATATATTTGTGTGAGAGAGACGTTGGGCGTTATAGCAAAGGTAGAGGCAATGGCATATAGGGTGAGTTACCTTTTTTTTGTATGTAATGTATTTAATTATTTGTTTAATATTTCACAAAATAAATTTCATTATTGGTTAGATATTTCTAAAAATAAATTTTATTATTCATTTAATATTTCTTGTGAAATTTCAGTTGTCTTTTGTGTTTTTGTTTAACATTACTCATAAGATATTTCATAAAGTTTTTTGGTCTTAATTTAATATTTTTTGGCTTGGCTTTTGTCCAGCTCAATAGGTGGGGAATTAAACCAGGTTATGACAACTCTTTTTAGGGGTTTAGGGATGACGCAAATTCCACATTGTATTGGGTGAAGGAAAATGCTCTATTATTGGTTTAATATTTCTTGTGAATTTTTATTTTTTTTGTGTTTTTGTTTAACATTAATCATAAGATATTATTAGAATTTGTTGGTCTTAATTTAATATTTTTTTGGCTTGGCTTTTGTTTGGCTCAATAGGTGGAGAAATAAATTAAGCTAGGTTTTTTAGGGTGATGCATATTCCACAATGTAATAGGTGAAGACGAATGATAGGGAGCAAGAGGTACACATGGTTTAATGTCTTCATTTAAAGTAGAGGCATTATGTTATTTGTTATTTATTTATCAGTTGAATTCAATGAAATGTATTTATTTATCAATTGAATTCAATGAAATGTAAGTAAAAGATGGAAGTAGTGTTAATGAAATTGTAGAAGTATACTCACATATTATATTATTTGTCATTTATTTATCAATTGATTCCAATGGAATGTAGGTAAAGGATGGTGGAGCAGTGCTAATGGCACTGTTGAAATATACTCATGTGAAGGCTATGTAAGATAATGTCAGTGTATGCAATGGTATAGGTAAATAGTGAGTTCTACCATTATCAATAATAGTGCATGTTGTGGGTTTAGAATTAATGTAGATTCCACGTGTAATGGGCGAGGAGAAGATTGCGGAGTAGGAGGTGTGCTGATTCCGTATCGGTTGAACATAACTCATTTTTTGTATGTCATTATATCACGTGTTGTACAAACATATGGTGAGTTCTTTATTTGGTGCAAAATAGATGCATGCTCTATTATAATGATGCTCCTCCCTCCATAACTATTTGAGGTTTGCGATTATTGGTTTTTGCATAAGATTTTTTTGCCACCGATCAAGATTTCTCATCACATATTTGAATACCTTTTTAATGTTTTTCATGATATTTTTCGTCTTTTATGGTTTTTTGATAAAATTTTAATCTAATATCGAGTGCAACACAATGCAGGAAAAGTAACATGAAGGATAACTAATGAACTATTGGAACAAAAATTGCATTTTAATGAAGAGGTGGAGGCAGAGGTGAGTTTTCGTTTGGTGTAAAATTCAAATCCATGTGATCTGTGATGAAATCCTCTTGATGTTGGTCTCTGTTTCATATTTCTCATAAGATATTTGATGTTGGTCTCTGTTTCATATTTCACATAAGATTTTATGGTCTTTATTTAATATCTTTTAATTTCTTTTATATGCAGGATGCCCTTGATTGGCCACAGACACTTTCTCAGCTTATAGAGGAGAGTCTCCGTTCATTGTTATTATTATTATTATTTTATTTTTATTTTTATCTTTATATATATATATATATATATTTTTTTTTCTTTTTCTTTTTCTTTTATTGCTATTGTTGTTTGCATCTTTTTCTATTTCATGTGTTTTTATTTTCCTATAGCTATGGTATTATTTTTTTTTAATTATTATTTTTCTTTTAATAGCATGGCCATGCGAATTTGTAGTTTGGTGTTTTACTTTTCGTGTTTTTTTTCTCTTGTATATTTCTTACCTTTGTTCATGGCTTTTTGTTTTTAATTCAATGGGCGGGAAAGTAAGACAGGTCGATGCAGATTCCATTGATGTAATTGATGAGGGTTAAGGAGGTATGTATGAGCGAATTTGCGTGTTTGCTGGTACATAATTTTATGATTCCATGTTTAAATTGGACTCTTTGCTTTGCCTCTTATATCATGTTTATTCATGTGAATTTATAGATAATGTGTAATGTGAGTAAATGATGGTAATTGAAATTTATAGGGATAAACAAAACTTTCCTCTAATTGAGCAGATTTTGTAGATATGGATGAAACAAAACAAAATTTTAAATCCTATTTATGACCATACTAATTTCCATCTATAATTAGGAAGGGGAATAGGCACTTTGTACCATTGGAGGGTGTACATTTCTCACTTCTATATTTCAAACTCAACAATTTTATTAGAACATGACACATTTTTCATGTCAGCTCCATAATATTTACAACTCTGTGTTTGGTTGTTGCATGTTAGTTAAATTGTAGCTCTTGAGTATAGTTCCTTATTTCAAACATCACGTCTCCATGTTGGAAGAAGGAGCCAAAAGCATCATATATTCCGTCGATCTCTTTTTCTGCGTTGAAGGTGGAGCAGTAATGAAAGCCCTAAATATCTTTTTGTGCATGGGACATTATAGCAAAGATAGAGGCAATGGCATAGAGGGTGAGTTACCTTTTTTCATAGGATAATGTATTTCATTATTTGTTTAATATTTCACAAAATAAATTTCATTATTGGTTAAATATTTTTGACGATGCATTTTGTTATTCATTTAATATTTCTTGGGAAATTTTAGCTGTTTTTGTTTAATGGCTTGGATTTTGGTTGGCTCAAATAGGTGGAGAAATTAACCTAGGTTATGACAACTCATTTTGTGCGTTTAGGGATGGTGCAGATTCCACAATGTAATGGGTGAAGGAAAATGCTCTATTGTTGGTTTAATATTTCTTGTGAAATTTTGTCTTTTGTGTTTTTGTTTAACATTACCCATAAGATATTTCATAGAAATTTTTGATCTTAATTTAATATTTTTTGTGTTTTTTCTTTTATTAGTTTTTTTGGATTCAATGTGTGCAGAAATTAAATGTTCATACAACCCATTTTGTGAGTTTAATTCCAAAAGCGTAGTGGGAAAAGATGATGAAGGTATACAACCCATTTTGTGAGTTTAATTCCAAAAGTGTAGTGGGAAAAGATGATGAAGGTATGTGTTGAGGAATTTACTTGTTCACTTCTACATAATTATATCATTCCATACTCATTTTAATTTTACCTATTTGGTTTTTTAATTATATGTGGGCTTGTTTAAATTTAAATTCAATGCAGTTAGGGAAGGTGGAGCAATAACGAAACCCCTTGAATAACTTTGTGTGAGACAGATGTTGGTCCTTATAGCAAAGGTAGAGGTATTGGCATATAGGGTGAGTTAACTTTGTTTGTAAGATAATGTATTTAATTATTTGTTTAATATTTTACAAAATAAATCTCATTATTGGTTAAATATTTCTAAAGATAATTTTTATTATTCATTTAATATTTCTTGTGAAATTTTAGTTGTCTTTTTTGTTTTTGTTTAACATTACTCATAAGATATTTCATAAAGTATTTTAGTCTTAATTTAATAATTTTTGGCTTGGCTTTTGTCCGGCTCAACAAGTCGGGAAATTAAACCAGGTATGACAACTCATTTTGGGGGTTTAGGGATGACGCGGATTTCACAATGTAATGGGTGAGGGAAAATGCTCTATTATTGGTTTAACATTTCTTGTGAAATTTTAGTTGTTTTTTGTGTTTTTGTTTAACATTACTCATATCATATTTCATAGAGTTTGTTGGTAATTTAATATTTTTTGGCTTGCCTTTTGTTTGCCTTAATAGGTGGAGAAATAAATTAAGCTAGGTTCTTTAGGGATGGTGCATATTCCACGATGTAATAGGTGAAGGCGAATAATGAGGAGTAGGAGGTACACATGGTTTAATGTCTTTATTTAAAGTAGAGACATATTATATTATTTGTTATTTATTTATCAATTGAATTCAATGAAATGTATTTATTTATCAATTGAATTCAATGAAATATAAGTAAAGGATGGAAGTAGTGTTAGAATTCAATTAAATGTATTTATTTATCAATTGAATTTAATGAAATGTAAGTAAAGGATGGAAGTAGTGTTAATGACACTGTAGAAATATACTCACATATTATATTATTTGTCATTTATTAATCAATTGAATTCAATGGAATGTGGGCAAAGGATGGTGAAGCAGTGCTAATGGCATTGTTAGCATGTGAAGGCTATGTAAGATAATGTCAACATATGCAATGGTATAGGTAGATAGTGAGTTCTACCATTATCAATAATAGTGCATGTTGTGGGTTTATAATTGATGTAGATTCCACATGTGCAATGGGCGAGGAGAAGATTGCGGAGTATGAGGTATGTTGATTCCATATTGGTTGAACATAACTCATTTGTTGTATGTCATGATATCATGTGTTGTACAAACATATGGTGAGTTATTTTTTCGGTGCAAAATAGATGCATGCTCTATTATAAAATTCTCATTTCAATTATAATGATGCTTCTCCCTCCTTAACTATTTGATGTTTGCAATTATTTGCTTTTGCATAAATTATACATAGTTTTGCATAAGATTTTTTTGCCACCGATAAAGATTTCTCATTACATATTTGAATACCTTTTTAGTGTTTTTCATTATATTTTTCGTCTTTTATGGTTTTTTGATAACATTTTAATTTAATATTGAGTGCAACACAATGCGATGCAGGGAAAGTAACATGAAGGATAACTAATGAACTGTTGGAATATCTATGAGAAAGATTGCATTATAATGAAGAGGTAGAGACAAAGGTGAGTTCTCTTTTGGTGTAAAATCCATGTGATCTATGATGAATTCCTCTTGATGTTGGTCTCTCTTTCATATTTCTCATAAGATATTTGATTTGTATTTAATTTTTCACATAAGATTTTATGGTTTATATTTAATATCTTTTAATTTTTTTGATATGCAGGATGTCTTTGATTGGTCATAGACACTTTCTTGGCTTATAGAGAGGAGAGTCCCCGTTCATTGTTATTATTATTATTTTTGTTTTTGTATATTTTACATATAAATTTTTTTCGTTTTTTCTTTTATTGCAATTGCTATTTGCATCTTTTGCTATTTCTTGTGTTTTTATTTTCCTATAGCTATGGTTATTATTTTTTATTATTTGGCTTTTAATAGCATGGCCATGCTAATTTGTGGTTTGGTGTTTTACTTTTCGTGTTTGTTTTCTCTTGTATATTTCATACCTTTGTTCATGGATTTTTGTTTTTAATTCAATGGGCGGGGAGAGTAAAGCAAGTCGATGCAGATTCCACGGATGTAATTGATGAGGGTTAAGGAGGTATGTATGAGGGAATTTACGTGTTTGCTGCTACATAATTTATGATTTCATGTTTAAAGTGGACTCTTTTCTTTGCTTCTTATATCATGTTTGTTCATGTGAATTTATAATTAATGTGTAATGTGAGTAAATGATGGTAATTGAAATTTATAGTGATAAGCAAAACTTGCCTCTAGTTGAGTAGATTTTGTAGATATGGATGAAACAAAAGAAAATTTTGAATCCTATTTATTACCATACTAGTTTCCATCTATAGCTAGGAAGGGGAATAGGCACTTTGTGCCATTGGAGGGTGTGCATTTTTCACTTCTATATCTCAATCTCAAGAATTTTATTAAAACATGACATAGTTTTCATGTCAGCTCCATAATATTTACAACTTTGTGTTTGGTTGCTGCATGTTAGTTAGATTCTAGCTCCCGAGTATAGTTCCTTATTTCAAACATTACGTCTCCATGTTGGATGAAGGAGCCAAAAGCATCATGTATTCGTCAATCTCCTTTTCTGCGTGGAAGGTGGAGCAGTAATGAAAGCCTTAAATATCATTTTGTGCATGGGGCGTTATAGCAAAGATAGAGGCAATGGAATAGAGGGTGAGTTACCCTTTTGCATAAGATAATGTATTTCATTATTTGTTTAATATTTTTTAAATAAATTTCATTATTGGTTAAATATTTTGGACGATGCATTTTATTATTTATTTAAAATTATGGCATATAGGGTGAGTTAACCTTTTGCATAAGAAAATGTATTTCATTATTTGTTTAATATTTCACAAAATAAATTTAATTATTGGTTAAATATTTTTGACGATGCATTTTATTATTCATTTAATATTTCTTAGGAAATTTTAGCTGTCTTTTGTGTTTTTGTTTAATGGCTTGGATTTTGGTTGGCTCAATAGGTGGAGAAATTAACGTAGGTTATGACAACTCATTTTGTGGGTTTAGGGATGGCGCAAATTCCACAATGTAATGGGTGAAGGAAAATGCTCTATTGTTGGTTTAATATTTCTTGTGAAATTTTGTCTTTTTTGTTTTTGTTTAACATTACCCGTAAGATATTTCATAGAATTTTTTGATCTTAATTTAATACTTTTTTGTGCTTTTTCTTTTATTATTTTTTTTTGGTTTCAATGTTGTGCAGAAATTAAATGTCCATACAACCCATTTTGTGAATTTAATTCCAAGTGTAGTGGAAAAAGATGATGAAGGTATGTATTGAGGAACTTACTTGTTCACTTCTACATAATTATATCATTCCATACTCATTTTAGTTTTACCTATTTGGTTTTTTAATAATATATGTGCTTGTTTAAATTTAAATTCAATGCAGTTATGGAAGGTGGAGCAATCATGAAACCCTTGAATATCTTTGTGTGAGAGTGACGTTGGACGTTATAGCAAAGGCAGAGGCAATGGCATATAGGGTGAGTTACCTTTTTTGGTAAGATAATGTATTTAATTATTTGTTTAATATTTCACAAAATAAATTTCATTATTGGTTAAATATTTCAAACGATAAATTTTATTATTCATTTAATATTTCTTGTGAAATTTTAGTTGTCTTTTGTGTTTTTGTTTAACATTACTTATAAGATATTTCATAAAGCTTTTTGGTCTCAATTTAATATTTTTTGGCTTGGCTTTTGTCCTGCTCAGTAGGTGGGGAAATTAATCCAGGTTATGACAACTCTCTTTGGGGGTTTAGGGATGATGCGGATTCCACAATGTAATGGGTGAAGGAAAATGCTATATTATTGGTTTAATATTTCTTGTGAAATTTTAGTTGTCTTCTGTGTTTTTGTTTAACATTACTCAAAAGATATTTCATAGAATTTTGGCCTTAATTTAATATTTTCTGGCTTGGCTTCTGTTTGGCTGTGGAGAAATAAATTAAGCTAGGTTCTTTAGGGATGATGCATATTCCACAATGTAATAGGTGAAGGCAAATGATAGGAATGATTAGGGAGCAGGAGGTACACATGGTTTAATGTATTCATTTAAAGTAGAGACATATTATATGATTTGTGATTTATTTAGAAGTTGAATTCTATGAAATGTATTTATTTATCAATTGAACTCAATGAAATGTAAGTAAAGAATGGAAGTAGTGTAAATGACGTTGTAGAAATATACTCACATATTATATTATTTGTCATTTATTTATCAATTGAATTCAATGGAATGTAGGTAAAGGATGGTGGAGTAGTGCTAATGGCTTTGCTGGCATGTGAAGGCTATGTAAGATAATGTCAGCATATGCAATGGTATAGGTAGATAGTGAGTTCTACCATTATCAATAATAGTGC
Source organism: Pinus albicaulis (assembly GCA_034641835.2). Taxonomy (NCBI): domain Eukaryota; kingdom Viridiplantae; phylum Streptophyta; class Pinopsida; order Pinales; family Pinaceae; genus Pinus; species Pinus albicaulis. Next base: position 292,522,015 of record CM076580.1, on the reverse strand, counting down.
ATGTTGTGGGTTTAGAATTGATGTAGATTCCACGTGCAATGGGCGAGGAGAAGATTGCGAAGTAGGAGGTATGCCAATTCCATATCGGTTGAACATAACTCATTTGTTGTATGTCATTATATCATGTGTTGTACAAACATATGGTGAGTTTTTTTTTGGTGCAAAATAGATGCATGCTCTATTATGAAATGCTCATTTCAGTTATAAATTTGTTCCTCCCTCCTTTACTATTTGAGGTTTGCGATTATTGGCTTTTGCATAAAATATACATAGTTTTGCATAAATTTGTTTTGCTACTAATTAAGATTTCTCATTACACATTTGAATACCTTTTCAATGTTTTTCATTATATTTTTCGTCTTTTATGGTTTTTCAATAAAATTTTGATTTTAAATGGAGTGCAACACAATGCAGGGAAAGTATCTTTGAGAAACATTGCATTATAATGAAGATGTAGAGACAAAGGTGAGTTCTCTTTTGGTGTAAAATCCATGTGATATGTGATGAAATCTTTTTGATGCTGGTCTCTGTTTCATATTTCTCATAATATATTTGATGTGTATTCAATCTTTCAGATAAGATTTTATGGTCTATATTTAATATCTTTTAATTTTTTTGATATGCAGGATGTCCTTGATTGGCCATGGACGCTTTCTCTGTTTATAGAGGAGAGTCCCCGTTCATTGTTATTATTATTATTATTTTATTTTTATTTTTAGTTTTTGTATATTTTACATATTTTTTGTTTTTTTGTTTTTTCTTTTATTGCTATTGTTGTTAGCATCTTTTGCTATTTCTTCTTGTGTTTTTATTTTCCTATAGCTATGGTTATTATTTTTTATTTTTTATTATTTTGCTTTTAATAGCATGGCCATGCTAATCTGTGGTTTGGTGTTTAACTTTTCGTGTTTGTTTTCTCTTGTATATTTCTTACCTTTGTTCATGGCTTTTTGTTTTTAATTCAATGGACGGGGAAAGTAAGACCCATGGATGTCATTGATGAACGTGAAGGAGGTATGTATGAGGGAATTTACGTGTTTGTTGCTATATAATTTTATGATTCCATGTTTAAATTTGGACTTTTTCTTTGCTTCTTATATCATGTGTGTTCATGTGAATTTATAGATAATGTGTAATGTAAGTAAATGACGGTCATTGAAATTTATAGGGGTAAGCAAAACCTGCCTTTAATTGAGTAGATTTTGTAGATATGGATGAAACAAAACAAAATTTTGAATCCTATTTATGACCATACTAGCTTTCCATCTATAGTTAGGAAGGGGAGTATGCACTTTGTTCCATTGGAGGGTGTACATTTCTCAGTTCTATTTTTCAATCTCAAAATTTTTATTAAAACATGACACATTTTTCCTGTCAACTCCATAATATCTACAACTTTGTGTTTGGTTGCTGCATGTTAGTTAGATTCTAGCTCCCGAGTATAGTTCCTTGTTTCAAACATCACGTCTCCATGTTAGATGAAGGAGCCAAAAGCATCATGGATTCCGTCGATCTCTCATCATAGCATGTTTTGCAAGAACTTACCATAGTAAGGCAATATAATGAGTTTAAATAATTTGGTCTCCTGGAAGGTTAGGAAAGACTCCAACCTTTGTATGTGCAGGGTTTGGAGTGGGGTTTGGCCTTCAACCTCACTCTAGCAACTCCCTTCATGCCTCATCCTAGAAGCATCTTCCTGCCATTCTTCAATCAAATTCAATTGGCCCTTAATTTGCACACTAACCTGCCTTGCAACCAAGCTTCAAACCTCATCCTACATACATATTTCTGCCATTTCTTGAATCAACTTTAGTTGGGCCTTAGTTTACACAATAACTCAATTTTGTTGGTTTGAGGTGGAGGTCTTGTTACAACAAAGTCTCACATTTCTCAAGACAATGTTTTAAAGCTTTAAGTGTGAGATTTTATGTAATTAAGAGGGGGTCACTATCATCTCACCAACCCGCTTCTTACTTTTGGCTGGCTTTCCTCTAGCTCAAGAGGGTTCTTCCTAAGAAACGATTGCTAGGGTTTTATGGCTTTGAAAGTAATTTCTAGATTTAAGTTCAAAGGTTCCAATGGCTGATTGGAAGACTTAGGTCAAGCGAGAGGAGCTCGAGAAATGTCCCCAAACACACACAATCAAAAATTATTAAAAGGGTTTTTAAAATGGAAAAGGTTCTTAGCATGCCAATATGTTTTTGTGGCATACGAGGTTACTTGATCAACACACTCGAAGCAATATTGTGGCATATGGAGTTTTACATGATCATTAAACCTGAAGCAAAATTGGAACGACAAAATTGGAACAAATTTATGTGAAATTTTCAATCTGAAATCTATACAGTTGCAGTGATAGATTTATTCCTCCTACTTATTATTTCAATAAGTTATTTTTCAGAAATCTTGTGGCAAATATCGAAATAAATACTATTACAACATTCACAAATATATATGTAGAGAAATGAAGAGTAAAGGACATACGCACAAGAATCAATCACATGTACATAGTTATTTTTGGACAATTGTCCAAAGGACATTAGCACAAGATTCAATCACATGTACGAAGTTATTTTTGAACAATTGTCCTTAGAAAAATCCAATGCGGGAAAACCGGTGCAGCAGATGAGGGTTTTATTAATTCTTCAACAAATGATATCTTTACAAGGAAATATACTAGCAGATAAAATCTGAAACACTTGAGACAAAATTCCCAGCTCCATTGGACAATTCTCTGACACCTTGATTAGCCTCTACTTGCTCCTGTGTCTGTCTACGTGTTTCTCTGTGCAATCCCAGTGCTGGACTGTGGAAGTTTGCGTAGGGACTGCGTGGGTTCTTTGCGCTGCAGCCTGAAGCTGCCTCTAGTGGCCCACTCCTTCCCTCTATCCCTGACTTCGATCACTTCTGACTCCCTCCTGTTTTTGCTTATGCAAACTCTTCGCCTTGCAACTCTCCCACTGAAATCGAATTCTCTTACCTCATAATCGATCTCCTTCAAGTACTGAGTGTATGCCCAGCTTGTTTTCCAAATGACCCTCAAGCCTTCTTTTATAATCTTCTCGTTAGAGAACCAACGACCCAGATTAGAAGATTAATCAATGGCTAAGATTAAAACTTGACTTGATCCATGTTTTCTAGAAGATTCACTCTCTGACTTTTTTTTTTAACATGAACGGTTAAATTTTATTTATGAAGGTAGGTTGGGCCGCAGCCTAAACAACCCCTGTTACATAGAATTTTTTTTCAAAATTCCCAAAGAGTCGAGTTCTGCTTTTACATAGCCGAGGTTTAAGGGATAGGAAACCAGATAGGGGCTTCATCATTTTTTGAGAGTTCTCCTTGAGCTAAGAGACAACCTGCATTTGCTTTTGCATCCGCTTCCTTGTTTAGATTTCGTAGTATATGGAAGGAGTTGGAGGTGTAATTTTGCAGCACTTTCCGAAGTCTCTGCAGCGTCTTGTTGAGGGTCGGATTGTTGAAATGATTGCCAGTGTTTATGATCTTAATCAAGATTTTTGAGTCTCCGAAGACCTGTATGTCTTTTTCTCCATGCTCTTGCGTGATCTGGCAAGCTTTGAGCAATCCTAAGATTTTTGCATGATTGTTGGTATTCTGCCCAAGGCCCCAACTGAAGCTAATTTTGCTTTGCCCTGTCCGGGGATAGATAACCCCCCTGCTCCCGATGTTCCCGGTTTTCCCTTAGAGGCACCATAAACAAAAATTGTGGCTTTGTCCTGGTTCTTCCACCAGTTTTTAAACTCAGTCTCGGGGATCCGAAGCCTCCACTCAGGATTGTAACAAGGTCAAGAGGGGGTCTTTTTGCTGGAGGCAGTCTTTAGAGGTACACCAATCCAACTGATCACATCTGGGAAGAGGTTGTTGTCTGACTTGTGGGGTAGGTTTGCCAAGGACTTGACAAGCAGAGCTTTCACGTTGGCTGCAACTACTGTAGGGGAGTAAGATCTGATGTTGAAGATGGAATCGTTCCTTGCCATCCATACTTCCCAGCATACGAATTTTGGGATGGAAAACCAGATATTAAACCATAGAGACTTCCTGTTTAATTCATGGGGAGATCGCCCTGTCCACGATGTGAAGAGGTTGGTAATCGAGATCTGCGAAGGGGGTTGAACTTCCAACCCATGCAGAGCTTTCGCCCAGACTTCTTGGGTGTAAGCACAATCCAGAAACAAGTGTTCCATTGATTCCAATGTTGTGCAGTAGAGCGAGCATTTGTGTGGGCCAACGATGCCTTTTTTTGCCAAATTTTCGCTAGTCAGGATGCGCTTGTGGATGAGGAGCCAGGAGAAGAAATTGACCTTTGGTAGGCCGACAGGGTCCCAAATCTGCTTGCACAACGAAGAGGAGTGTAGGGGATTGCTGAGTTGGAGGGCAGCGTAGCCTTGAGCAGCAGAGAAAGCTCCCGTCTTTCCCCAGCCCCACCTGTCGATTGTGCATTGGTGGATCAGAGCCAACCTAGTGAGAACAACTTGAAGGAGAGGTATTTGAGGCTGCAACCAATCCGGAGGACGAGGGATATTCCATTCAGTCCAATTTCCAGTGTCATCCTAGGATGATATGTCTTCCAACTTGCTGATGCCAATACTTTTTAGCCAATCACGTAGATTTGCAATTTCATGAGCAGTGTTGAGTGGTTGAAGGCCCATAATTTTATCTTCCCATAGCCTAATATTTTTCCCATTGCTCGGAATTCTGTAGAGGTGCTTCTTGAAAAACTCTTAGCTGCGACTGCAGAGTTTCCAGAGGGTGGTGCCCTTACTAGTAGCTCCTCCCTCTATATTGTGCAAGGAGAGCCCATGCATGTATTTTTTGTTGAGGACTTGACTAACAGAATGCCGGTGATTTGAGAAGATTTTCCATAAAATCTTTCCTCCCAATGCCAGATTGGCCAGTTCGAGGTCTCTAACTTGCAAGCCTCCGTCTGCCAGAGGTCTTTTCACAATGTCCCAGTTCACCAAGTGGAATTTTTTTTGATTCCCCTTACCTCCTTAGCACAGAAAGTTTCTTAACAACTTAGAGAGCTGTTCAATAATTGATTTAGGTGCCAATAAGAAGGTACCTTGGTATAAGGGAGGGAGGAAAGAACAGATTTCACCAGGATAAGTTTCCCAGATGTGGTGAGCCACTGACCACCCCAAACTTTCATTTTAGCCTTGATTTTGCTGAGGATCTCGACCCAATGGAGGGCCTTGTTGATGCCTAGGGTCAAAGGCAGGCCAAGGTACTTAATTTTTTCCCAGCTAGCGAAGCCCACATAGCCAAGAACTTGGGCAATCCGATTCATGGTTTGCTGATCAATCTCCCAGCCATACATTGCACTTTTTCTCCTATTGACTAGTGCTCCAGAGATTCTGCAGAAGCTTTGAATAATCTCCTTGAACGCCCTTGTAATCTTTAAGGAAGCTCCCCCCAGGAGTAAAGAATCATCAACAAACAAGGCATGATTGATTGGCTCAATGCCTCTCACAGCCCTAATGCTCGGAAGGGTCCCTTTTATCTTCTCTGCTGTCAGCTTCCGACTAAGGGAATCAACCATCAAGATATACAAGTAGGGGGACAAAGGGCAGCCTTGTCTAATGCTCCTCGAGGCTTTGAAGTAACCGGCTGGCCTGCCATTAACCAAGGGGGCAATCCACGGCTCTCCAATACAAGCTTTAATTAGCCTAATAAAAATAGAGCTGAAGCCGAAAGCAGTGTGTACTTGGAGGAGAAAAGTATGTCTTACTCGACCGAAGGCGTTCGCCATGTCTAGCTTGATAATCATTCCTTTCTTATGTCGATGGAGGCTTGAGTGAATGGTTTCTTGCACCAGAGCCACATTGTCAAGAATGTGCCTGCCTTTGACAAACCCACCTTGACTGATAGAAATGAGCTTTTCCAACAGAGGCTTGATTTTACTTGCCAGAAGCTTGGAAGGGATCTTGTAGGATGCATTGCAAATCGAAATTGGCCTGAAGCGATCAAAAGAAGCAGGGTTCACTTCTTTTGGGATAAGAGCTAGGAAAGTGGAGTTTATGACTCCTCCAACTTTGGCTTTTTGCTGGAATCCCTTTATCATTCGAATCAGGTCAGCCTTTATAATATTCCAACAAATTCTGTAGAAGTGAATGGTGAAACCATTGGGACCAGGAGCTTTGTCTGGTTCCGTCATCCAAATGACGTTGCTAATTTCCTCTTCCGTGAAGGGCTTTAGGAGGCTAGAGTTGTCCTCTTCCTTTATCAGTCTTGGGATGTGAGTGAGGAAATTTGAACTTTCCTCCTCATTGTTTGATATATTTTCTGTGTACAATTGTTGGAAGTGAGAGGTAGCAGCCTCACGGATCTCAGTTATTCCTTTATGCACAGTCCCATCTGAGGAGGTGATTTCTGCAATGTGATTTCTCAAGAGGTGAGTTCTGATTTGGTTGTGGAAGAAAGCAGAATTTTTATCTCCAGATTTAAGCCAGAGATTGCGAGATTTAAGTCTCAAGGTCTCCTCCTCAACTTTGAAGGCGTGGAGTGTGCTTTGTTGGGCAGCTTGCTCGCACAACATTTATGAGGATGAGGAGGCGATGTCCTGCTGTTCCATGTCCATTTGCATATCTAGCAGTCTCTCAGAGGCCTACTTTCTAAGACTAGTGGGTGAGCAAGAGGGCTTTTTTAACCATTCTTTCAGGGCTGCTTTGGTGGCCTTGAGTTTTTGTTCCCACTCATAACTAGTCGACCCTCTGACAGGGTTGGACCAAGCTTTCGTGATTATCTCCAAAAACCCATCCCTTTCTGACCATAGAGGGCTGAATTGGAAGGGGATGGGCCCCAAGTTTTCCTCTTCTTCTACCAGAAGTAGGATTGGTTTATGATCAGAAGTCATTTTGGGTAGAATTTTGGTGGAGATGATCTTCTTCTCGGAGAGAAGGGTGCTCTGTATTAGAAATCTATCAAGCCGGGCGGAAATGTGCTCCTTTCCTGCTCTATTATTTGACCAAGTATAGAGCCCAATTTTGGGTTGAAATCAAGTAAATCCCATTCTTGGATCAAGTCTTATACAAGGGGGAGGATGTGATCCTTGCTTATAATGCCTCTTCTTTTCTCCTTTGGTTCGAAGACAAGGTTGAAATCTCCGGCAAGGATTATATTCTTAGGTGATTAGGCTTCCAAAAAGTCAGAAAGGGTTTGCCAACAATCGTTTTTTTTCGGCATAGAGGACCGAAACATAAATATTAAAGAGGGCAAGGGTGGTCTTACTTGCTAGATGCTGGAGTTCGGTGTAGATCCAATGCTGCGTTTCGAAGGAGCTGTCGGGATGGAATTTGTCATCCTCCCAGAGGGTGGCAAGCCCACTGCAAGTACCCCTTTCCCTTACTGCTTTCTCGGCTTTTGTTTTGCATTTGACTTTGCTAAGATCTAGAAGGGAAACCCCTTCTATTTTAGTCTCTTGGAGCATGAGGATCTCAGGGGTTTCTGATTTTAGGAGGTTCTTCACTGCTTCCAATTTTGAGGGATTCCCCAAGCCTATGCAATAAAAAGAGACTATACACATTATTTTCTTGCAGAGGAGTGGCCTTTGGGAGGCCTGGTTCGAGTGTTCCTGCCTATGGACATCTCGATCATGGGCTGACTGCCTTGCATTTTTTGTTTCTCAGCCTCTTCTTCTCTTGCCTCTCTGTGAGACTTCCTCTCGACTCTTTTTGTGGGCCTCTCGAAAGTTTCTTCTTCCAAAGATCTCGAGGATTCTGGGGGATTCTTTCTTGTCATCTCTGCATAGGACGGGGAGGTGGAGACTCCTCTTGGAGATCCGATAGGTGGAGACTCCTCTTGGAGATCTGATTTGTATTGAGGCAGTTTCTTCCTGTCTTTTATTAACTGCTGTTGGATTAGGTTGCGGTTTCTCCGCTTCGGCTTCTGTTGCATCTTGTGGTTTTTCTGGGGTACTTAGAATTTTGAAAGGGTTGGAATTTGCATCTATACTTGGAGGGACAGAAGGCCCCTCCCCTTGAGTCACCGAGGTAGGGGCAGCGCTACCTATTGGCTTTCTTTTCCCTTTAGCTCTGTTGTTTTGTTTATTATAGGCAACTTTTTGGACCTGAGTCCATTGATCCTCTTTTGAGGTTTCGGTCTCTTCCACTGTTTTCTTTTTGTAGTATCTGGCGAATGCTCGTAGCCATGGCAATACGGGCATTTAAATGGGAGCTGCTCGTAATCAAGCTCTTAGATGTGAGACCAGTCAGCCACTGTGAGTTTAATAGCCTCAGGGAGGCCTTCCTCCAAGTCGACTTCCACGCAAATTCTTAGGCAGGAGTACTGGTCCCTCCTTTCTGCTCTGTCTATGTACTTCCCAAGTTTGTTGCCAATGGTTTCTAGGGATTTGGGGTACCAGCAATGAAGAGGGGGGTGGGGCAAGCTAACCCAAACTGGAACAGCTGAGGGGACATCTTGGCTCGAGTCAAAATCAGGGGTATATAGACCCTGAGGGCCCATGAAATATGGACCATTTCGAAATATCAGGTTCCACCTTTAGAGCATCTAGTTACCATAGTTCCTTCCATCAACATTCTGATTTTTTGTAAGCCACCATTCCACAATCATTTGATACTCAATTATATTTGGATTTAGTACAATGTGAGGTTGACACTGCATTTCTAATATTCTCAGTCTGATGTGTCTGATGGAACTGGAGTTTTCTCTTTTGTACAAATATGCCCAACAAGTTTTTGTTTCCTAGATGTTATAGGAGTTGTTGCATTGTAGCTATAAGAGGCCTGTGTACATTATAATTTTTGCTCGCTAGCTTAACTTCTACAATATTAATCTCAATAATCACTCTTTCAATTGTTGAACAAATCCTCTTACATACTTTTATCAACAATGATAACTGGATGTTGCTACTCTGTCATAAATGGAGTGAATAGCGAAGATACTCTAAGATATAGAAACATGCGGCATCCTCTCGCATAAGAAGAGTCAATCTATCACCACCAGACAAGTCTCCCATTATAAGGTACATGTATTCCTTGTCCTGAAATGAAAATTTCACAATGCATCGACTATCAATTTCTGCACACAGATTCCTATTATACCTCATATGTTCCATCTTTAGAGCATCTATTTACCATATTTCTTTCCATCAACTTTCTGATTTTATTTTAAGCTGTCATTCCACAATCATTTGATACTCAATTACATTTGGCTAAGTACAATGTGAGGTTGATGCTGCTTTTCTAATATCCTCAGTCTGATGTGTTTGATGCAACTGGAGATTATGCTCTTCTGTACAAATATGCCCAACAAATTTTGGTTTTCTAGATGTCACAGAAGTTGCTTTGTAGCTATAAGAGGCCTCTATACATTATGACTGTTGCTTGTTAGCTTCACACTTACAACAGTAAGTTCTGTTTCTTGTGACTTGGAGTATTTGGCACCTCAACTTTGACATTTACAGGGGTAGACTTAGGTTTATATTCATGATATGATCTCAACTCACTTGGAGTTGCGATCCCCTTATTGTGTAGGGTTTTTTCATTCATGATGCAATGTCCCAATCTCTGATCAAGGAAGACTAGTTTATCACAATGGTGTCCTCAAGAGCATAGTCACTCTAACTCATCACAACCATTGTTGCATTCTCTTCATGTACTTGAAGATCCACGAATAGAATTTTGGATGGATCGATTTGATGGACCATTTTGAAAATACATGACTATATATTCTTGCTGTAAAATCTGATTGACACAGTTTTGGACAGATGCTTGTAGCTCAATTTGACTTAGTTTTTTGATCTATTGCTATATAGTATTAATGTGTTCCAGAAAAAAAATTAGTCTGGTGTAAGGTTGACACTGCTTTTTCGAGATGATCACATGTTGTTACCTCAACCCCAACAAATCGATCGGCTCCGAATTTTTTATGTTTAATTACAAGTCTCCCTTTTAACTACCAAGTTTAGTGGTTGGTTGGAAGATAATAGAGGAACATTATAATCTCTACCTAGCTTCTTTTGCGCAGAAGTAGATCATCATGCTTCAGAGGGACTTCAAAACTTACTTTCTTTAAATCTGGATTGCCATTATCTTCAAGGGAGTTAGAAGGATCTTCTTGAACCGATACTTCATCCTTTTCTTAGCAATGCCTTTGTTGCCTTTAAAACGACCAAGGCACCCTTCTTTGGGCTGCATGAACACCTGATGCGATTTCTTCTCTTCACTTCTAGATAGTAAGTGAATAGCATCATCAACATGTCCTCATGCTATACATGCTATACATGTCACAAGTTCTTTTACAATATGGAGAACTAAACATGTCTTGGACTTTCTTCCAACCAATCAACTTTGTAAGTTTGTAGCAGTTAGGGGACCCAGGGATGCTCTTGACATCAATAACCTTGTACATTTCATGAAATTTGCATGGTGCCATATTTTACTACATGCAAATTTTCCATCACGAGACATTGTAATTTCGTACCTATGATATAGAATTCAAATAGATTCCGCTCCAATGTGATATACAATTCGATGTGTTACATATTTCCTCCTTGAATTCTGTTACACAGAATTCTGTGATTATAGGGGTTCCTGTGTTATATGTTGCTTAAAACACTAGTGTCACATGAAAGCAATGAGATCATCTTCCCAGTCTTGTGCAAATGTTCTTGCATGATGGGTCTCATAACAACAGTGAAGGAGACATAAGATCTTTGCTTATCAAGAGCTTTGTAGATTTTCTTTCCTGCAAATACAACTTCTCCTCTAAGTTGAACCTTTTTCTGAATTCTCTTATTGCATGTAAAGTGAATTACATTGATTTTGGGATATAATCGGAACCCTAAGGGAGGCAGGTAACTTCAGTGGTGCAAACTTTCATCGGCATTTGAGAAGATATAGAGGTAGTCTTGACTTTGTCAGTTTCTTGCTCTTTTTCTTTTCCATTGATATGTAATTGTAAACAAAGTTTATCTCTGGTTTAGGAATTTCACTAGTATCTGCTCAAAGCCATCCACAATAGCTGTTGGATTCACAACGAAACTCCCAGCCATTAGTAGAGCAGGAACAATTGCTTGGTGGAGTGCACAACTGCAACAAATGCGACATCTGTACACCCTATTTGAGGTGGAGATCAGTGACCATATTCACTTTTTTCCTCTACTTAGATTAATTCTGTGAGCATTTCAAACATCCACCAAGGTAGAGAGATCACCATTGGTCTGGGAATACAAAGAACCCTCCCATGGATGGGGTGAGGGGACCATCAACCTCGAGCCAACTCTGAGGTTATACCATTAATAAAAGCTTTCTTTTGGGTATTGGAGTTATTTATATCATTGCTTGTCTTTTAATTTTTTTTTTTTTTTTTTTGCTGCATTTCTTCATTGCAGATCTACAAGTGATACAAGGTGTGTTGTGAGTTGGTCTGGAGAGAAATTTTGAAGGGAAGATTTACACTGCAGGAGCATGGGAGACCAAAGACGGCAGCTGGATTAACGTTGGGGAATTGGGAATAGACACTCTTCACCAAACTGCACACTTCCCTCCTTGCAGGGGCGGTCAAGGCCAGACTTGCCAACTTCTTCACTCTGCAGCAACTGGGGGTTGGTTTCCCCTTCACGTCAAATATCCAACACACTTAGTCAGATCTGAGGCGACCATCTGACAACTTATGCCATTAATATTGTACTATTGTACGTTTTGTCAATATTTATTTTTGTTCTGGTTTCTACGGTTTCCGCTGTGCCTCTGACTGTATGTGGTTATTGACAGTCATATTTATTTTCTGTAGCTCATATTTCTCGATGTGTAAGCTGTTGGGGTTTCTGGGTTTCTATTTATAGGTTCTTCTGTTTAAGCCCTCGAATCGTAGAAATTCTTTTACTAATTCGTGTATTTTATTTAGAACGGAAATTTGGCTATCAAGGCTATATTGTGTTCTACATTTTATTGTCTTTGTAGCTATTGTATAAAATTGTTTCTAACCTTGTTAGAGTTCCTACGTTATTTTATGTGAAGAGTTATTTTTTGGCAACTGCTTAAAATTTTGGCTTTAGAGAGGTTTTCCTTTTAATTTATGAATTGCATTTGTCATCCTTGGGAGGCAACGGTGTCATTTTCTTATGGAATTTGGTATTGTTTTTTCGTAATATGTTGATCATAAACAATTTTGACCCAAAAAAAAATTGTTTGTGATGATTTACAGGTATATCTGCTAGTTATATTCCACTTTCAAGATGCAGATGTTTGTCCAAACTCTTATAGACCATCACTCTGGAGGTTGGGATCTTTGACACCGTTAAAGATGTCAAAGATGAGATCCAGGCCAAGGAAGGGATTCCCTCCGACCAACAGTCTGATCTTCGCAGGAAAGCGTCTCGATGACGGATGAACCCTTGCTTATTACAACAATCAGGAATCTACACTCCACATTTTTCTCTGTTTGGCAGCTGATTATCGATTCCATGAGTCTTTCAGCCTTTCATCCAATAATTAATATGGGATTCAAACTATGACAGAAGAGGCATGTTGATTATCGATTTCAACTAAAATAGCTGAAGGTCATTTGAGTGTTCCACTGCAAATCCAGAGCATGCAAAGTTAGTGTTTATTGCAAAATACTATTTTCCATACTTCTTTATCATGTTGATTATCGATTTCAACTAAAATAGTTGAAGGTCATTTGAGTGTTCCACTGCAAATCTAGAGCATGTCAAGTTAGTGTTTATTGCAAAATACTATTTTCCCTACTTCTTTATCTTCGTCAGACTATCCCAAATGTCTTTTATTGCCAGCTCTATTCTGCCAAGGGGGGTGAAGATATTGGAGTAGTCGTTAGCAGTTATTTTATAGCCAGCTTCCTTATTCTGCCAAGGAGGATGACGATATTGGAGTACTTGTTAGCAACTTGGCAGTGGTATCCAGCTTCTTGTAGTTGTTCCCTGGAGTTCGCTCTTGGGCGACATTGCAGCACAGCCTGCTTCGGTGAGAAGGTTATTGGAGATGACAACTTGGGTCCAATGCAGTTATTCCGTTAGTGTCCACCAGACATAATCCATTCTAAGGAGGTTGTTTTTAGTCCATAATACATGCTTTTAGGAAAACTAAGACATTAAGGAGGTGCTTTTTGCAATCTGCTTTAATGGTTATTTATGTGGTGAAGTTCTTGTAAGTTATTTATTTTGATTTTTAATTGCTGAATATAATGAGTTTTCCTCTTGTTTCTTATTCGCAACTCTTTGCTCTTTTCTGTTGTCTGCAGATTGGTTTCTGGAAGAAGGCGAAATTAATATTCCTTTTCTTTTTTCCACGAAAGCTCATTCCTCCTTTCTATTTATTCATTCACACTTTTTTGCATCATCCTTCCAATGACTATGTTTTTGCCATAAGCTCAATTGCCATCTTGGGTCATATGCTATATGCCTGCAATCAAGTCGTTCTTTACTATACTTCCTGTGCCAAGATCGTTCCCTATCATTGTTCCATATCTTCTCTTTGAAAACACAATGTCTGTAACAAAATTCAAGTCGTTCTTTACTATACTTCCTGCGCCAAGATCGTTCCCTATCATTGTTCCATATCTTCTCTTTGAAAACACAATGTCTGTAACAAAATTCAATGCCATGATCTCTAGGCTCTTTCAACTTGGCAGTGCTTGTGAATGGGTGGTGACAAAAAAGTTGGGCAGATCATCTGAAGCTGATTTAGTTGCTTTTATGGAGAAGGAATCATGTCCTCAATTAGAACACCCAAAGTATCATCGGGTTGTTTCAGAGTCGGCCCTTGATGTACTCAACAAATTGGGCGAACAACAGCAGAAACAACCCTTTAAAAAGAATGCCAATCGGCTTTATTAGAAAGAATTGGCTTTAGCTTTTCTTCTTTTAACCTCTGCTAGGAGTTTATTGTTTGCTCAAGTAATTCATTTTTACTTTTTACCGTTTGAAGGGATTTCTTTCCTCCTCGTTGGCCTTGTTTTGATTGGGGAGCAGGTTAGTTGAATTCTGCAGCATGAAGCTTGGGCAACCTCTTTACAAATTGCCTTTCATTGTAATGTTCTTTGACACTAACTGGAGACCCGATTTTAGGCTAAGATTCAAGCCAGCACAACTTTGAATAAATATCGTTTCAGGCCTAGTAAATTCAGGTTATGGTTTTGCAGATGTATTAAGAAGTTAAGATATGAATATAGCACTTGATCATGCTGGGTAATATGGTGCTGATTGGCTTCTGAAAAGTGCTCGAGTTTAAGCCATCACCCTTTTTGGGGAGTCAGAGTAACAGATATTTCACCAAATATTTTTATCTAAATTATGAAAGCAGCAGCCTTGTCATTCCAACGTCCAAGTGTCACATTTTCATGTCTGATTATGCTTTCGAGAAAATGATTGTGTGGCAAGATAATATTATTCTGTGGTGTATTTATGACTATGAATCACAATGGGACTCTGTTTTCGAGAATTTTTAATGCCCATAGATTGTTGCCTACGCATGACTCTGATGTATCATAGATTTCGGTGATCCAGCATAATTTTCTTATTGTCTTCCTTATTCTTGTGATTCTGGGTCAATATTTTTTATTGGAAACATTTTTTATTCAGTGCTAGCCTGCTTAAGAGAGGTTTAGGGTTTATTGTCTACATTACGAAGTTCTTTTGGCCTATTTGGCAGATACATGTAGGCTTATTTATTCCATATTTGTATATCCAAGATGTATTCCATATTTGTATATCCAATTACACAGATGAGACAAATCAGAAAATTTGTTGATCACTCTTTTGTGTAACCACACTCACCTTTTTCCCTTGATTATATTTGATTACCTTTGTGTGTTAATGTTCCTCTGCTTATCCAGATTGAAATTCTAATACAAATTTGTGCAATTAACATATCAACATCAACATCTATAACTGTAGATTGAAAATTTGTATTCAGATTGAAAATTCTAATACAAATTTGTATAATTAGCATATCTGTAACTGTAGATTGAAAATTTATATTCAGATTGAAAATTCTAATACAAATTTGTGCAATTAGCATATCAACATCAATAACTTCAGCATATTAACTTCAGCATATTAACTTAAGTAGCAATTAGCATATCAACATCAATAACTTCAGTAGCAATGTATATGTCTCATGATTAGCTTGTTAACATCGCTTCCTAATGTCTTGAATGGGATCCTTGAATTTTCAAGTTTCAACTAGAAATAAATTCAAGTATATAAGCATTTTAGCTTGTTAACATCACTTCCTAATGTGTCTAATGTGTCTTCAATGGGATCCTTGAAGTTTCAAATAGCACAGCCAACAACTGAAGCTAGTGATTTCTTGGAGTCTGCCAAGTATTTCCGAGCTTTATAAGCATTTAAGTTCACTTGTTCTAATCTAGCTATTTCCAGGGTTTATAAGCATTTAATGTCACTTGTTCTAATCTAGCTATTTCCGGGCTTTATAAGCATTTAAGTTCACTTGTTCTAATCTAGCTATTAGAATAGATAGAACTTGTCTTAAAACTAAAGCCATCTTGCTTCCTTAAACTAAAGCCTTTAAGGTTCTTTAGGCTACTAAGTATATTCGGGGATTATAAGCACATACAAGTTCATTTCTTTTGATTTAGCTTTAGAATAGCTAGGATTTGATTTATCTTTAGAATAGATAGGACTTCTTGTTATCTGCCATCTTGCTTATAGAATAGATAGGACTTGTTGTTATCTGCCATCTTGCTTAAATGATAATGTCGATAATGTAATAGGTTTACTCATGTGTATTTCTAGATATTAACATAACTAAACGTTTATGTAACTAAATGTTTGGAATTATATATAGAAACTTAAAATGGAGTTATATATAGAAACTTAAATGTTTGGAATTATATATAGAAACTTAAAATGGAGTTATATATAGAAACTTAAAATGAGAATTGAGTTGGAATTATATATATATATAAACTTAAATGGGTTAAGAGTATAAATGTTTGGAATTATATATGGAAACTTGGAATTATATATATAAACTTAAACTGAGAATTGGGTCAGAGTATGTTGTTTTGTTGCTAGGGCATAACGATTACGATTTGAAGTAATTTGACTATTGAAGCTGACATGACTCTTGATGTTGAAGTAATTTGACTATTGAAGCTGACATGACTCTTGATGTTGAAATTAGATGTTGAAGTAATTTGACTATTGAAGCTGACATGACTCTTGATGTTGACATAATTTCAATAGTTTTATTTAACATTCCTCATTTTTTAGGAAGCAAATTAAACCAGAAAATGTCACTGAACCGAAATTACTTTACTTTTCTGATGTTGACATAACTTTAATAGTTTTGTAAAACATTCCTCATTTTTTAGGAAGCAAATTAGATCAGAAAATGTTACTGAAATTACTTTTCTTGTTCCAAGTGCCTTGGTTATGATAATGATTTTCTCCTTTTTTAAGAACAATCGTCGGTGCAATGAGCTAAGAATGAACAATGGTTGGTGCAATGAGCTAATGTCTTTGTATAATAGACACAATTTACAATCAAGGCAGTGCATTTCTCTGTTATATATTTTACTATTTCTAACATCTATATAAGTTCCCTACATGGTCATTGATATTTGTAAATATAAGATGTCATTTGACATCATTAAAAAAATAATCATTAAAAAATAATTAAGCCTTTTGTTGATATTAGTGTCTATTATTGATATTAGTGTGTATTAAGCTTTTTGTTAATAACTATTTACATGAACTTTAGAAATATTAAGCCTTTCGTTAATCACTATTTACGTCAACTTCGTTAATCACTATTTACGTCAACTTTTGGAATGTCGGTTATTGACATCATTATCTAATATCAGAAATATAAGATGTCATTTGACATCATTAAAAAATAATTTTGATCGTCATAATGAACATGGTCTCTTCAATGTAAATTCACACTTTAAAATGAATGTTGAATCAATGTTTTCCTTGGTTCAAATGGTATTACAAAGATCAATATTTAATCTTACAATTAAGATTAATATTTAATGTTACAATTACTCTTGTCTTGAAGATAAGATAGTGTTACTAAGATCAATATTTAATCTTACAATTAATATTTAATGTTATAACTAATCTTGTCTTGAAATAGAGTTAAAAAATTGGAGGTCTCGGTCTCGGTCTCTGAGATGTAAATTCACACTTTAAAATGTATGTTGAGTTAATGTTTTCCTTGGTAGAGTTAATAGATTGGAGGTCTCGATCTCTGAGATGTAAATTCACACTTTAAAATGTATGTCGAATCAATGTTTTCCTTGGTAAATGAATGATATATGATTTTCACTTGTAAACATAATTGATGATTCATGGTTGTAAACATAAGTTACTCTTGTCTTGAAATAGAGTTAAAGTATTGGAGGTCTATGATAGTAAGAAGTGTCCAATTGTCTATGTCCTCATCAAACTAAGAGAGTCCTCTCTCCTTAACAACCAAGTTCCAACAAAAGAGAAATGCTATTTATGAAAGGAGGCAAAATAAATTGTTTCTAAATTCTTTTTGGTGAAAGGAGGTATAGGAAATTTCTTCTCATGTTTTTTAGAGAAAAAAAAGTAGAAAAGCTATTTATGAAAGGAGGTAAAAGAATTTCTTTCTAAATGCAAGGAGGTAAAGGAAATTTCTTCTCATGGATTTTAGAAAAAATAGCTTTAGTGGGACAAAAAAAAAACTAAAAAGTGGAAGTTTTATCTTAAATTGAATAAAAAATACTCTAGGGATAGGGATTGTAGGTGGGATTACTGAAGAACACCAAGCCAACTTATTGATAAAGAGGACTAAGTAGAAAAAGATCAATGCTAGTTAATTAGCTAAATGGATGACACATAAAATGGAGGAAATTTCAGATAACTAATTTAAAGGTAGCTCACTCACCCGCCTCTTTATTTAACTCAATTAAATGTGTTTTAGGTTTTAAATTTAATTTTTTTCGTAAGATTTATACATCATTATATCCAAGCTCAATTAAATGTGTTTTAGGTTTTAAATTTAATTTTTTCCTTAAGATTTATACATCATTAGATCAAGATACATCATTATGTCAAGAGATAAAATTAATGAATGAAAAAAACAATTAAAATATCAACAACCTAAACTTAAACCTAGATGATATGTGTTTTTCATGTTTCTTTGATTGCTACTTAATTTTGGTTGGAAAAATTATACATATTGTCTTTTAACTTGACACATTTCTTTAAGTTTAAGAACCAATCAACACATTTCATGCTAATTAATTATTTAACTTGACTCATTTCTTTAAGTTTAAGTAATTGATTGTTTAACTTGACTCATTTCTTTAAGTTTAAGAACCAATTAACACATATTTCATGCTTCTTAATTTCATGCTACAAACTCTAGTACTTAATTTTGGTTGAAATAATTATACATGGTCTTTTTAATTTCATGCTACAAACTCAAGTACTTAATTTTGGTTGAAATAATTATACATGGTCTTTTTACTCAATTACGAATGAAGAAGAAGCAGAAGAGTCCTAAAGTTCCATCCGCAGAATAGTCCTTTCCAACAGTTCCATCCGAAGATTGGGTTCTTTCCAACATGTGAAGATGCCATCGATGTCAGAACAGAAGGGTCCAACAGTGAATGAACCAAAAAGAACAAAAAACAGAAAACAGAGGCTCCGCTAGAACAAAAAATGCCTCCGAGCTGATGATGGAACCATTTACCAGGCAGTCAAAACAAAACTGCCCAGGCAGAATAGATGCACGACTGTTAAAAAGTTGGTCAACCAATGCATTCCGCTCCCTGAAGATGTGGCCGAAGGAAATGGAGTCGAACAAATTGACTCAGCTGTCGATTACCTGAGAACAAATTACTGCGAGTAAAGATGCCACAAAGAAGACCTTTTCACAAAATTTGTACTGGGGGCCATTGAAACCCTTCCCACAAATTACCGAAAGAAGAAACTCCAAGAGACTCGATTCCGCACAGGGAAATTTGGAGCAGAAGGATGCCGAATATTCGAGGCAGAGAAGTGGATATTCCGGAATATGCAGAAATTCCATATCACCTTATAATGCTAGCCGTAATCTTGTCAGAGGACCATAGGTGGCAAATTCCATTTCACCTTATAATGCTAGCCGTAATCTTGTCAAAGGACCATAGGTGGCAAATTCCATTTCACCTGTGTTTTATTCTCCTACACATGTTAGTCTGTGGCAAAAATTTAAACATGTTGAAGGAAATTTGAATAAGATGAATATTAATAACATTATGATCTTGCCACAGAACAGTCCTCAAAGATTACCCGTCTGGCTCACAACAGTTATCCAAAGTTATAAAGTTATAGATTCATCAATTACAGAAAATGCTAACCCTAATACTAATCCTACTCCAAATATGAAGCTACAGATTCAGCAATTACCATTAAAACAAATGCTAACCCTAACCCTGAAGGCCAAAAGGATGTTGCAAGATAACGAGGTCGGTGCATCAACTCCGGCATTGCTCAAACCCAGCGTTGAGTACAACGTCAATGGCAAGATTGTTGCCAGGAAAATGGAGATCGATATTGAGCTGTCCGGTGAAAATTGCAAGGAATCCCTGGATGAACCCAGAATAAGAAATAAACCCAAAGCCGGTTTAAAAAACAAAACGCCTGAGAAAAGTTCGGATATTGTTGCCGTGGATAAGAGAGTAATGTTTAAGGATTTGGGTGAAATAGTGAACGCTATCAATGAAAGACGATTCACCATAGAACCTTAACTGAAAGACTTTCCATAGCTACTGAAATTTAGAGATTGAGGTGAGGACGGACAGAGAGTTTAGGTATGAAACGACGGTCTTTATCGGAGCGAAGCCAACCAAAGTAGAATTGAAGCTCAATTACGAATGAAGGAGAAGCTCAATAGTCCAACAGTTCCATCCATCCGCAGAATAGTCCTTTCCAACAGGTCTATCTACGAAGCCCGGGACGAGGCGAAGGGATCGGTTGCTTGAGATCTATCCCGTCAGGATTTGCCATATGGCGTCCATCCGTCGCTAAGATCAGCTCATGAGAAGGCGCCACTTGGCAATCACATATTGCGTGAGATCTGGTCTGTTGATCTTTGGGAGATCTGAACCGTTGATCTTCGGGAGATCTGGACCGTTGATCTTCGGGAGATCTGGTCCGTTGATCTTTGGGAGATCTGGACCGTTGATTTTAGGCGATCTGAACCGTTGATCTTCGGGAGATCTCAACCGTTGATCTTCGGGAGATCTGGACCATTGATTTTGGGCGATCTGGACCGTTGATCGTTGGGCGATCTGAACCGTTGATTTTGGGCAATCTCAACCGTTGATTTTGGGCGATCTGAACCGTTGATCTTTGGGAGATCTGGACCGTTGATCTTCAGGCGATTTCAGCCGTTCATCTTTGGGCGATCTGGACCGTTGATCTTCAGGCGATCTCAGCCGTTCTTCTTTGAGCGATCTGGACCGTTGATCTTCAGACGATCTCAGCCGTTCATCTTCTGGCGATCTGGACCGTCCATTTTCGGGCGATCTCAGCCGTTGATCTTCGGGCGATCTGGACCGTTCATCTTCGGGCGATCTCAGCCGTTGATCTTCGGGCGATCTGGACCGTTCATCTTTGGGCGATCTCAGCCGTTCATCTTCGGGCGATCTGGACCGTTGAAATCCGGGCGATCTCAGCCGCTCACCTTCGGGCGATCTCAGCCGTTCACCTTCGGGCGATCTGGACCGTTGATTTCTGG
Organism: Pinus albicaulis; assembly: GCA_034641835.2. NCBI lineage: Eukaryota > Viridiplantae > Streptophyta > Pinopsida > Pinales > Pinaceae > Pinus > Pinus albicaulis. The sequence goes on along the minus strand of CM076580.1, from coordinate 292,501,292 downwards.
GCGATCTGGACCGTTCATCTTGGGCGATCTCAACCGTTGTTCTTATGGCGATCTGGACCGTTGATCTTAGGGCGATCTCAACCGTTCATCTTCATGCGATTTGGACCGTTGATCTTCTGGCGATCTGGGCCGTTGATATTCGGGTGATCTGGACCGTTAATTTTGGGGCAATTTCAGTTTGGGCGATCTCAGCCGTTGATTTTCGGGCGATCTGGACCGTTAATTTTGGGGCAATTTCAGTTTGGGCGATCTCAGCCGTTGATTTTCGGGCGATCTGGACCGTTAATTTTTGGGCGATCTCAGCCGTTGATTTTCGGGCGATCTGGACCGTTAATTTTTGGGCGATCTCAGCCGTTGATCTGATACGATCTCAACCGTTGAAATGATACAATCTCAGCCGTTAATATTGGGCGATCTCAGCCGTTGATCTGATACGATCTCAACCGTTGAAATGATACAATCTCAGCCGTTAATATTGGGCGATCTCAGCCGTCAGATTTTGGGCGGTCTCAGCCGTTGATCTGATCCGATCTGAGCCGTCAGATTTTGGGCGACGGACAATCTCAGCGGCCGAATCGAGGGTGATTTAGACCGTCGATTTGGCCACACGCGACATCAAAGAAACTGATCTTATGACACGTTGTACCACAATCAACCACTGATATGGAAACACGTGGCAGTACGCCCCCAAACAACTAATCCTGTGAACATGTGGCACTGCGAGAGCCGTAAATCGAGCCCAATGATCTGAAATCTGTCACGACCAGGACTGTTAAAACGTGGCAACATCAAGCCCAAACACTGAACCATTTGACGTTAAACGTTGTTTGTACATGACGTTTATAAAAGCTGTAAAGAGCAATACTGTGATGCATATGGGACATTGTTTTCTTTTCCAATCTATTCAGTCTGTGAATGGCAATAAGCACCGGATGCTGACAATCTACCCATTTTGTGAACAGCAAGGCGGACTGGATGCGTCGCCGTAGTTCGATTCGCTGATTTGCGATCGATATAAAAATACTTCGATTTGTTCGTTGCCCACAGTCAAGAATTTGTTGTCGACGGCGGCTTTACAGAATCGATAACACTTTCCATGAAAAAAAACACAGTAACAGCGTCGGTTTATGCATTATCTTTGAGCTTTTATTTTGCACGCGAAGCTGTTTTCTCCGTCCATGGATTATCTTATATGGTGCCTACTCCAACGTGATAATAATTTAGGTTTCGTACGTCCATGGATTATTTGTTTCAATTTATAGGGGCCATGTAACGTGATAATAAATTATGAAAATAATTTTGGTTATATATATATATATATATATATATATATATATATATATGCTTGATAGGGGTTTACAACATATAAACTATCAAAATTACTTTGGATCTCAGATTTGCAACTAATAATTTTTACACTACAAAATGTCTTAACAAAACATCTATTATAAATTATTACCCTTCATATGTAATCCAAAATATATATTTTAATATATAATATTTATTGTTTAACAATTATTGATAAACACATTGTAACTTACTTTTTTCTAAATTGGATTCCAATATTTCACATGATTCAAGAATTTATTTTTGAATATTTAGTGGTTTTTTTTTAAATCAATAATTTATAACAAAATATGTATTAAATTAATATAAAATATTATAAATTATTTTTAAATTTTTAAATTTTATTATTGGATAAATATTAAAAGATAGTTACATAGTTTAAAAGCATAAAAATTAAACATAACATTTATAGAGATGAATCAAAGGAGAGGAAGGAGTTCCACTGTAGTTTTTCCTCCATCAGTTACATCCATAGTGCTTATTGGTTGATGGTTAATGAGAGAGGCCTTCTTCTATCCACAACTATAGGTGTTTATTTCAAGTATTAGTTGAGCTTGATGGAGGATTGACAGAGATTTCATGGAATGTGTTTCCCTTGGATGCTTTGCTATAGCCTATCCTTGATGATAACGTAACTTTTGAACCATTGATTCTAGTGTGGTTAATTCCTTTGTTGTTGGAGCAATACACTCATAATGGTGTCCATCTTGAGATTATAATCGGCTTCTTACTGGCCCAGTTTGCGAGAAATTTCCATAAGGAGGTCTCCAACTCTTTTATAGCACCCTCATGCCTCTAGAGAATTAGATTTATTTCTTGAAGATCCATGTAATCCTTCTGCTCTAAAAAAAGGTTCACAAGTTTAGGATGTCCGAAAACAAGGGGAAGGAACACAAACCACTTGAACTACACAATTCCCAACTCATTCCCATGACAAACATTATCTGAACTATGCACAAAATATTATTCGTAGGTTGAAGTACCCAATTCAAGAATAAAATGTAGAACTACTAAACTATTTACCTCCTTCAAATATGCAACTTCGAGCCCAATTTCCTAATAATTTTCTTCGAATTTTCTAGAAGAAGGCCTATTTCTATTTGCCAAAGTTCACCATGCCCTAGTGCTGCAATCCTATATAGAGATAAACAAATAATAATACTTGTTACGCCACCTTTTGTTTCCATTATCCCACTACAAAGGTAATTTACTAGAGAAAGGAATTTATTAGAAACCAAGGGAGCCTGCAAAAGTGTGTAGCAATAATGAACAAGTCTTATCAACGTTGTCCTTACTACATGGGGAGATATTAACATGTGCCCAAAAGTTTGTAATGATGATTTATAATCAAGTGGATTGAATTTTATGTTAAGGGATAAGACGAACATACTCCTTTTCACTGATAATTAGAGTGCCACTTTTTTTCTAGTTGCCAAATTAGCTTTTAAATTAGCCGTGGAGTTTTGCTTCTAAAGAACATGAAACCATTTCATTATTTCAATTATGCTGAGTATATCTTATCCCTTTCAATATGAGGCTAGATGAAATTCAAATGGAGGAGTGTCTGAGAGCATATGTTTTATGTGAACACTTGAGTATCCAATCATGATTAGAATTTTAATAGACATATTGGTGGCTAGTTTTAGTCCTTGAAATAAAATGCAAGCTTGTTACATGTTGTTGTTCATGAATCTAAGACTCCATGTGTAGGTATAAAATATTGTCCCCTTAGGACTATAAATGTCCCCTCCCACATGTGCCACACTAAGAGGATCATTGTCATTAATGCTCTATGTCACTTGGGATTTTAGCAGATCAACATTGTCTATGTCCTTCTAGTAGTATTGTAGATACCATCATTTGCATAAATAATTTAAAATAAATTCTCTAAGAAGCTACCCAATGCAAGTAATTTACTATTCTTTTCACCTTATTTTTGCTATTTTATCCAAGAGGATATTTGTAATTCTTGAGAATTGATATTTTCAGAATCTGACGAAAGTATACTCATTTCAAAAATCTTGTTATGAACTTTTCGACGCCTATTGAACGGTCTCAAACAGAGTCGAGATGCAAATGTTATGGTGATCTAAAGTTTGCACCAAACAACAAAAAGGTAGCCTACATGGTTTCCACGTTGCAACACTAGGAAGCATCACGTGGCACTGTACAAATGCTAACATGGCAGGATGTATGATGATGTGGTTGTGCTAACATGGCAGGGTTGTACAATGACATGGAAGACTCTTGGACTGATACATGGCATAGCTAGTAGTGACATGGAAGGCTGAGATGTAGATGTCTGGCAAAGTCTGTAGGATGATGTGGCATGTCATACGATGACATGGAAAGCTCTGGAAGAGACACGTGGTAGAATAGGTTGACATGGAGGGATAGGGTGGCAATACATTGACAAGATGATGTGGCATGAGCATGACATGGCGCTGATCAGGTTGGTGACCAGACGACATGTGGCCCAATCAGGGCATGCTGCATGGAACATCAGAATAATAAAAATTATTTTGAATCAACCATGTAAAAAATATCATTTCAACCAACATAAAAGTGGAGCTAATGGGGTTTGACTCCACAACCACCAAAACCACAAATACCACATTCCACCAATGTGTCAGGATTCATAGTTGTAAAGGGCGGCGGAAATAACAATTTTAACATGTTGTAGTTATGAGGATGCCAAAATGGGTAGGTTTGTGGTCTTAATAGGGTGACATGTCCCTGGGTTGTTATAACACTATACCAAATCCAACACCCAATGTAATGTGAATTGACCGTAACTCCAAGTCTGACATTGTGCCATATTTGATTTGGTCGTGGATCAAATTCATTTTTACATGAAATGTGCATAGTTCCAAAATATCAACTTCCACAAACTTGACCTTGGGTTGAGTGGGAGAAAACACTTATATGGTAAAATATTTACCATTGCACCAGGGAAGAAGGAGGTGAAACATTTTTGAGTCGAAATACCTTTTTATGAAGTTTTGGCCTGCACACTTTGTAAGAACCAAGTGGTTTCAAACTCAAAGTTGGAGTTAGCTAGATTGCACAGAAGGCTCAGTTTTAGATAAAAATGGCGAACCATTGCAATGAAAAAGACCAATATTTAGGTCCTTGTGGGAAGAGTATGCATGCTAAGATAGCTTTGTTTAGAAACACAGGAAGTGTGGAACAAAAGGCTAAGGTAATTATGGATACTCTTTAAGTAGTTTGAAGAGCAGGAAGAGCCTGATCAACAATAATATTCCTAGAAGTTGGTGAAAACACCTCATGGTCAAATTGAGTTCCTAATTGATGTAATAAATCTTGTATATTTCTTTGCATTAATGGAATAATTTCTCAATTGAGTTAGCCTGGAGATGTAGCTAGTGTTTTGGGTGAACTCCATTATCAAATATTTCTTCTTTAGCTCTTGTCAATGACCATGTTCTTATATACCCTTTTAAATTCTAATTGAATTTGTGAATTTATTATAAGTTAATTACACTTAAATAATTTGAGCATGCATCCGTTGTGATAGCCCCGATTATTTTCTACTTTTGAAGGCATTGTAAATATTTTATATGTTTTATCTGCAAAAAAAAATGGGTTGAGTCAAGGGACATAGATTCCAAAGGCCAAGGAGGTTATTGGCTTGGGATCGTTTAAATTTTCCTTACTACAGGAAAATATGAATTGGTTAAGTCAACCATTGAAGGTTGGTTAGTGTGTTTTTAAATGGATTGGTTTCCTGATTTGAATGAACTAGAAAAGAAGGACAAGAGCCATGCTTCCTTGGAAAAATTAATATTGTAATGAGGAAAAGAAATTAATTTGAAATGGACTGCGCTTACAACCGAGGAAAAATAATGGAAGTCAACCACCACACATAATGATAATGGAGGAAAAGGAAATGGGAAGACATACAACAAGAATACATGATCGCTTAGAACAACAAGAGAGAACACAAGGAACAAAAAAAAATGAAAGAAGAGAAAAAGATAGCATTAACAGGATTAGCAAAAATGCACCACGAGAAAAGGAGAACATACAACACGCTTTGCAGGGGAAGGGAATTTTATTTTTTCAATAGAGTAAGAACCTATGCATATTCTGGTATGGAAATATTCAAATACATCTGCAACAACATGGAGAGGTTCTTGGCATTTTTACAACTATAAAAAATGATATACATCTCAGTTGAGCAATAGGAGAACAAATGAGTTCTCTTCAGGTAAGGATAAGTCTCTGGATTCCTTGGGGTTAGAGGGTGGAGATGATATTCTCTATATTCTCTTGACCTGGGGTGGAGATTTAGTCCTTGGATTCCTGGTAAGGGAAGACATTAAGTTCTCCTTTGCTTGTTTCATTTGGTTTTGGCAATGAGTTTTGGATTCCCTTCATTGGGTGGAACCACCGTGTTACATGTTTTTAGGGTGGAGGTGAAGCCTTCGAATCCCCTGGAATTTATTAGATGTTGACCAACTGAAGGGTGGATGTAGCAGGTCTCTAGACTACCTGTGCATCTTATTGACTGCGAAATAGTTGGTTGGTGGAGGTGGGAGAACCTATGGAATCCCTGTCTCAATTAGCAGTTTGTGTTTAATCCCTTGAGAAACCTCCTAAGTCTTTGGAATATGGCTCGGGGGTGACAACTATAAATAAGTACTAGTTGCAACTCGTCTATGGTTTGGTGGAGAGTTGTTATCCTTAACTCAATTTCCTAGATTCAATTCAAGATAAGTGTTTTCATAAATCTTCCTTGCCATTAAGTTCATGTTGGACTATTAAATTAATGTTACATTCATTGCATGAATGGTTCATGGATTTCCTATTATAAAAGGAAATGAAGTTTTGATACATGGCTCCTAGTGACTGTGGTTTATTGATGTTTTCATGCATGTAAATCTACATATGAAAACCTATCTTAATGTTGTGTGAAAAAATGATTATAAAAATGTTTTTTTTTGTGTAAGAAAACGCTAGGAACATGTATAAAAATGTATTAATCTTATCTGAATGGGAATATTAGTTTTGTTGTGCTAAGATCCAATTCAAAATTTAAAGAAAGTGCTTGAGGATGACAAGGTTAATTGCAAGTTTAACATGAGTTTTTCTGTGAATTTCATGAGAAAATTAACATAAATAAAACATTGAACAATAACATATAACAGACATAAACATCACCAGAAACAGTCATAGAGCACAATATGTTGAAGGAGTTCACCGTGCTTGGGCTACGTCTCCTTGATCCAGCTTCCAATGGCTTGGCCCTCTTCTATTATGCTCAAAAGTGTGATTACAGATGTTTACAATTCTCAAATAGCTCTGAAACCTGTTCCATCAACTCCAAAAAGCCCAAAACTGTTTGTCTAGCTTCTTTCTACATCGAATTTGGCCAAAAAATGGAGAAGTTATGACTTCCCCTAGTTGCTCCACTATTTGTTCCACAAATTCCTCAAAATAATGCACCATACTACATATCCACCCGGAATCCAATGAATTGAGCACCGATTTTGCCGAAAATCGGGTGAAAAATGTTGCTACACTAATTTTCCCAATAAGGCCTAAAAACCAGATTTCAAATCATACACATTTTTTTTTTTTTAAATATGCACCGGAGGTCAGTGTAGCTGTTGGACTTAACTCTGGTTGTGGGCAGATGCGGTGGAGTCATGGTCAATGTTGGCAGTGTTGGCACCTGGTAGTTAGGGCTCCCAGGTTCGGGCTCTATCGTGGTCTCAGCATGGTCATATCTGGTGGTAACGTTATATGTTATGGTTACGAGCGAGGATGCATGGCTAGCCTCTCACTCGTGGTCCCACCTCTAGCGGTGACCAAGGCTGGGGCTAGACCTCAATCCCCTCCCCCCAACGCGAAATCAACGTTATAATAAAACTATACGCCAACCTTGATATGTTAAGTGTCATATGTGTGGTGCGATGGTTTGGCTTGGCACTTGGTGTTAGTTGGTCGCGGGTTCGACCCCCGCTTGCTCCATTCAGACTTAACCAAAAATTTTGGTGGACCTCGGGCTGCCATGTGGCGGCGCCAAGCTAGGCCACATGGCAGCCTGTGGTTGGCCACCAAACCACCAATAAAAAACTACCACAAACAAACCAATACCATCGTGCCACTTGGCACCAAAACATAGGGTGAAGAAAATTGCGTTGACCAGTCAACCTGCCACTGTGCACGCCCAGTCATCAATACAGACTACTAACTGGGTTGTCCCTTCAAAATTTTGCATGTTTAACAAAGTGGATAAAACATGTTTCTGGGAGCATATGGTGTCATTTTTCCATGAACGAGTTACGTCGGATTCAAAATGATGATATCTACACGGTCGTTCACGTTCCACATTGATCTAACAACTTTGATTTTTGAGCATAATTTTGAGCACCTAGTCACTCCTCCCCAATGGAAGCTTTTGGACCCAAAAATATAACTTTCAGTTGTTCAACAGATGAGGGTACAATTCCCTCACCTTTCCAATCTCGATCCATTTGGCCTTAGAAGGATTTGAGCCTTTGAGCCCCACACAAAGGTAGTTGACACTCCCTCTTTTTGATGTCCTTGTTCTTTTTTCAAGTATGGTGTTTTGATGAAGCTCATCAAGGTATTAAGGAGAAAAGTCTTCAATATAATGAATCTGAACCTGTTCTCCTTGATCTTCAATCAATTGAGGCTCATACGACCTCAAGTTATCAACAATAACAACAGAGTAAATTTGCATGTATGAAGGAAAATCTAACTTGAAGGCATTTTTACCAATCTTTTCCAAAATTATGAAAGGACCATAACAGGTTGGTTTCAGTTTTTTACCTTCCCCTTGAAGCCTCTCTTTGCTAATGTGAAGCCAAACTTCGTCACCAACTTGGAACTTTTTATCTACACGATGCTTGTCGTGCCTTACTTTGTACTTTCCTTGGCTCTTTTCAAGCTGATCTTGAACTATTTGATGCATCAATTGGATTTGTTCTATGAAATTATTGGCTTTGTCTATGTCGCTATGGCCATTAATAGCAACACCCTTCCCAAAAATGAAATCCAATGGTGATCTAGGAAAGAATCCAATACATGCCTCAAATGGAAATGTTTGTGTAGATGAGTGTTTTGCATGGTTGTAAACATGTTGAATGTAGTGCAAGTTTTCATCCCACAATTTAGGATGCTTGCTGCAATATCATCGAAGAAGATGTATGAATGTTTGATTGACCACCTCGATTTTACCATCTGTTTGTGGATGAAATTTTTTACTCTTCTTCAACTCAATGTCCATCAAGTCCCAAAAACTTGACCAAAAATTACCAACAAATCAGGAATCTCGATCACCAACAATGGATGTGGGAAAACCAAAATGAACCCAAACATGTTGAAAGAATAAGTGAGTTGTTTGTTCAACTATGACTTTATTTTTACATGGTATTAGTATACACATCTTGTTGATGTTAGAAAATTAAATATTACAGAGCAACGCAACACATAAAATATGCGGAAAAATACAAGCACACAAAACGTATAAAACCAGAGAGACACAGATATACGTGGTTCACCCAGTTTGGGCTACGTCCACCCCGAACAGCCAGTCCTTCCTTTCTATTATCCAGCAAAAATGAAGAGACAAAACCTACAGTAGATCCGCTGTAATATCCTCTGTTCTCTCTCACAGTCTCCCTCTCTGTTTCTCGCTCCGAGAATACACATACAATACACAGCCGCAATACAATACCCTCATAAAAGCGAGGGGTTGCCTTCTAGGGAAAAAAACCCTAAATTAAACTTAACTTCTACCGTCAGATCATTTGCCTAATGAACGGCCCAGATTGACTAGAAATTACTATACTTTTACAAGGCAATTTTACATCTGTTTTTAGCTTCGGGGGCGCTGCCCCTGAAAACCCCCGCTAGGGGGGGGGCTCCGAAAAGCGCTGCCGCCCCCCCTAGACCCCCCACGGCAACGATTAATTACGGGCGGCGTTGCCGCCCCTTTTAAGGTACAGGGGTCCAATGCTGTGATACAAAGTAAACAAGATAATCAGGCTCCACACCCAATAGTTGAACCTATCCATAACTACATACAAATAATCATGACCTTTTTTTGACAACGGAAGACCTCCTAAAAAATCCATAGGAACACTTTCCCATGGACGTGAAGGTACAGGAAGTGGTGTGTAAAATGCTAACTTCCTATTGCTAGGCTTATTGACTACACATAATGAATAGCCTTTAATGAAACATGACACACTTTCAATCATACGAGGCCAATAACCATACCTTTGAATATGTGCCACTATTTTTCTTACCCCGAAATGTCCAACAATAAGATAAGTGTGTGCTTCCCATTCACTCTCCCCCCCTGTGGAATACAAAGCTTGCCCAAATGATACAACAAGTTATTATGTACATGGTAATCCAATTCATCTACTTGGTTTCCTCGAATCAAGCTTGCATAAACATCTTGAAAGTCATTATCGTATGCATATTTATCAACATAACTTTCATGCAAAACAAAATTATGCTTGAGTAAAGTTGTTGCACTAATAATAGGTCTAGAAATCATATCAGCAACCTTGTTGTAAATCCCTTTCTTATACGTGATGACCAATTGGAATTGTTGTAAGAAACCCATCCATCGAAAGTGCCTTGAATGTTGCAACTTAGTTTGTGATTGCAAGTATTACAATGGTTGGTGGTCGGTGTGTATGATGGTTTCCTTTCTCATTAAGTAGTGTTTCCACTTTTTCACATTTTGAACCAATGCATAAAGCTCCTTGTCATAAGTAGGATAGTTAAGCACTACACCATTGAAGGTTTTTGAATTAAATGAAATGGGCTTACCATGTTGCATAACGACTGCGCCCATGGCATAGTCGCTTGCATCAGTTTGAATCTCAAAGGGTTGTCTCAAGTCTAGTAATGCAAGTACTGGAGCTGAATTTATCTTTTCTTGTAAATCATCAAATGCTTTTTGCTGCTTGCTTCCCCACTGGAAGACCTTTTTGACACTAGCCATTTCATGCAAAGGAACTGCGATAAAAGAGAAGTTAGCAATAAAATTCCTCCAAAAAAATTCTTACCTTAGTGACTGTCTTGGGCGTTGGATAATTCCCAATGACCTCAACCTTAGAGGGGTCTATCCTCAACTCACCTCTTCCAACAATATGACCCAAGTACACCAAATAAGTTTTACCAAACTCAAATTTTTACATCTTCAAAAACAATTGTTCTTTCCTTAAGACATCCAATACTTTTCTTACATGCATGACATGTTCATCAAGTGATTTACTGAAAATTAAGATATCATATAAGTAGACGATGACAAACTCAACAATAAATGGCCTTAAAACATCATTCACTACACACATGAAGGTAGCAGGAGCATTACATAAACCAAAAGGCATAACAAGCCATTCAAACAAACCTTGCTTTGTTTTGAATGTCGTCTTCCAAATTTCACCTTCAGTAATTCTAATTTGATGGTATCCACTCCTTAGGTCCATCTTAGTAAAATAATTTGCATCTTTCAATTTATCAAGTAAACCATCTATTCTAGGAAGTGGATAACAGTTCTTTACTGTAATCTTGTTCAATGCACAAAAATCTACGCACATGCGCCATGTTCCATCCTTCTTTGCCACCAACACAATAGGTGACCCGCATGGCGAAGTACTTGATCGGATGATCCCTTTGTCCAACAAATCTTGGATCTGCTTTATGATTTCAACACTCTCCATCACCAACATCCTATACATGCCAATGTTAGGAAGCAGACAATCTTGCTGCAACTATATCTCATGCTGGATTCCCCCCTTGGGAGGTAAGCCCTTTGGCTCCTTAAACATCTCATTATTTTTATTAACCACTTCAATCAAATCATATTTAAACTTTGGATCACAACCTTGGAATGATTCATAATGAACATCATTATTTGGTTTAATCATATGAAGCACATAATTCTTGCTTGAATTCACTAGTTTTTTCATTTTCCTTGCATTAACTATTGAAAGATTTAGTTTCTTGCGATGATATCTCACAATATACTCCACACCATTTTTGAACAAGTGGTACTTGTTTTCATGGCAATAGAAGATAGCTTTTCTATCATAAAGGTAAGGAATACCCAAAATAATTCCTGAAATATCAAGTGGTACAACATCTAATTCAACTTCGTCAATGAAGTTTGTTGTGATTGCAAACCGAAGAATACACTTTCTTGTAACCTGCAAATTTTTGTTCTTGCATATCCAACCCAATGGATATGGTTTGTGACAAGGAATGGTTTCAAGATTAATTTTCTTGAATAAGTCTTCAGATACAAAATTGGCTTGAGACCCACTATCAAATAGTGTGTCGATTTTTGTATGTTTTGAAATAACCCTCACATGAAATAATTCAATTCTTGTTTCTTCATTTGGAGTACTAGTGTGACAATTTGATGAACTAGTGATAATAATGGATTCTTTTACCTTCATACCCATGGCTATAATTTTTTTTTCATCACTCGTGTCGGATCCCAAATCCTGTTGAGTGGTTGCAACTATTTTTTGTTTTCACTTCTTGAATTTCTTGGGCCTCATCTCTGGATGAAGCTTCCAACAATGGTCTTCATAATGATCCTTTTTGGAACAATGTTTTCATGTCATTTTCTCTCTTTCCTTTTTAATGGATGCATTTTTATTTCCATTTCCTTTCTCTCCAGCCTTAAATGGCTTCTATTTACCCTCTTCTGGAATATTTTTCCCTCTTGCCTCAAGGTGGGTGGCTTGCACACATACCTCATCTAGGCTAGTGGGATTGAACATAAGGATAATATGCCTTAGGTAGCTATGCAAACCCCCTATACACTTCAACAATGTGTCTTGTGAATGCAAATCAACACCTAACATAATAACTCTTTTTCTAAATTCTTGGGTGTAATCTTGCACATTTTGAACCTTAAGTTGTCTAAATTTATGCCAATTCATGATGGATGTTTGCATATATGCTAGTGTTACACAAAATTTTGTCACCGTCCCTGCATTCCCCATCCTGAACAATGGAGGACTATCAGAGTGACCCCTGTGTACTGCCATACATCATAATGAATGTCATTGCATCCCTTAACATGTCAGGAACACAATTTTTGTTGACCATTCCAGAAGTTGACCCTTTAAAACATATGCTTTCAAGTCGACACGGTTGTGTAGTTATGACCTTGCGTCGATGGCCAGATTTACACTAGGCCCCATGCTGTGGCCACTCTATCTTTGAAGAGCACCCATGTTGAGATACTTTTGGAAGGTTTTTTAATATGGAAATGAAACTTCTAAGATGTAACAACTTCGTGAGCGGAGTCATGGATGCTTTTTCGACTAGATGACGTCGAGTTTCGCCCTTTGGCCCTCTAGTTCCTACAAAAATGCAACTTCCCAAAGGGATAGAACTTTACTCCACCATTTGTGGATCCCAAAGCTCATCCTCCACCCCTATAAATCCATCTTCATTCCATTGAATCATCTAGCCAAATATAGCTAGAATAGACCAGGAGCTGATAACAGAGAATAATCGATAGTTGTGAGAGAGAGTTTGAACCTTTCGCCTCTTCGAGCTAAATTGACGAATGAATGCTCTGAGACATGCCCGACTGAACCTGTCAAAGGAGGTCTACAACGTCAAGGTGTAGGTTGTAAACTCCCTTTTATATATATTAATGTGACATGACTGATTTCTAGTTCCATCTTTGTCTATGTAAATGATTAAAGTTTCTGACTCTCCTTGACTAGTTGGATAGTTGTAAATGAACATATCTGCTCATATGCTTTTAGTGTTTGCTGGATCTTTGTGCAGGTGTATGAATGTCGCTATCAATGTAACGCAAGGATTGAAGAATGAAGATCAAGGGATTGCTGCAAAATACTACATCAAGAGTGTTGGATTGATGTAGGACATCTATTCCAATTCACATTTCTTTTATAAACTAGGAATTTAGAAACCAACATGTTCCCTTGTTGCTAGACCCACCCTAGGGATAGATGGATCACCTCTGTCCGCAGATGGGATTTTCTTGAAAAACGAGTTGGCGACCATACTAGGGAGTGTCAATGCCTGTTGTCTCTTATTGTTCGTTTTGAATTTTTGATTGTTTGTCCAAATTTGGCTGAATAATTGTTTCTCTACTGTTTTTGGTTTGTTTGTTTGCTTTTGGCCATTTAGCCTTTTCCTAGAGTGATAAGCCTGGTTTTTCTCTACCAATACTTTATTTTTTACTTCCTTTTCTAGATCAACACTGATGTATGTCTGATAGTCGCGCCCATCAGTACGAGTTGTCTTTGACACATGAGCGATTTTTCCTGTTCGGCGTTGGATAGTGTTGAACAGTCGCGCCGATTCCTATAGGGTTGGATTTTGGGCTTTCCCACTAAGTTTTCCAGTGTGTCTTGTCCTTTAGATTTGTTTTTCCCTCATGGATTGATCCATATGGATTTTTTTTATTGACTTGGTTGTCTCATTCGTTTTAGTTTGTGTTATCTCTCATTCGAACAATGTGACTTGTCCATCCTAGGGTTTCAAGGTGTTTTGAACCATTCACTTGGTCGCATGTTCATCAAGTGTCTGATCTGTTTATGAGTCAATTTGGTCATTTATTTTTCAACCTTTTACATGGTTTCTTGGTCTTTTTAGTTGATTGTATATGAATTAGGGTTGTCGCGCTTTCACTCCGTGTCTATTTGATTGCCCCTCCATCACCCCAAACATAGATCACATTGCTCGTTGAGTCGACTTAAAAGCCCTTTATTTTTCCTAAAGAGATGCATGCCTAGTTTTGAGTGTGTGTTTGCATTCTATTGGAATTGGTCTCTTCATGTTTTGATGATTTCGTTCAAAGTTTCTCAAAGTTAGTATTTCTTTTTTCTTTTGGTGTAGTGCTGCATTGTTGCTTATCACTCATACAAAAGAACAAAAAAATTGCATTCTTCCTTCTCATTTGGAAATGAAATGTGCTCTTTTGTGTTAGTAGGTTTCTGCTTCATTGGAAAGTGAAAGATAAAATAAGAGTTTTTGTTTTCTGCTTTGGCTACGTTAGTAGCATAAAGGAAAGTGTCACTCTTGCATTCGGTTGATTGCTGCTTTGTTTCAAACCTCTATCCTTTACTTAGCTATCTTTTCATCGAAATGAAATGGAATTCTTTCTCTCATATAGTGGCGCATTAGAGATTTGATATTACATTTGGTAAGGCCTTGAAACTAAAACATAATTTCAAGATAAACCATAAAATTAACTCAATAAATCTAAGGAAGCATTGGAACTTAATGCTTACACTTAGAGGTCTAGGCTAGTGACGTGTTCTGACGTCATTAAACCTAGAAGTTTTTGCTCGCAATCTTGCATTAGACAATGCTAGTACGAACTTGTTCTCCCCGTACCATCGCGTATATAAAGGGAGACCCTTTTAGGTTGCAATCCTTTATCCATAGGAAGCCGAGTCTACCGCTCTGTAACTGTGATACACTGAACACAACATTCAGAGAGACTACCTGCATGTACATTCAGTCCTTGGTCATTTCTCTTTCATTTGATCACCAAGGTATATATTGCAGTTCACGGGAGCTTGGTACACCCTTTTTCCTAGAGTTCCTGAGTAGTCATTTTGATCTTTCCGTGACTCTTTAAACTTGAAAAGATCATCGAGAGCTTTTCCTTTCAAACTTTTTTAAACTGAAAGTGACTAGAGTCACCTTTTGTCCTTTTTTCGACTCTTAAAACATGAAAAGGCAGAGTCTTGTTTCAATGTTGTAAAATTAACTTCCCACGAAATATTCCTGGTTAGAGTTTTACTCCTTAGTTATTCTTTAGGGTGAGATCGATGGCAACATTTCCAGAGTTTACCAGTCAAGGATTCCCCTTGGATGGGAATCCTAGTCCTTTTCCTTCCTTTGGGAATGTTGGATCCCCTTATATGGCAACGTTTTCCGTGCCTGAGTTAACTATTGGTTTACTCGTTTGGTTATTTTCAACCTCGGTGGTCCCGAGTGTTCCAACCTTTGTCAAAACAAGTTCTCATCCCCCTGAATCATGTAAACCCCGTGTTAATATTAAGGTAGACCCCTCACCTTCTTCACCTATTTATTCACCTCATTCTTCCTCTTCGCCTGGTGAAAGTCTAGATTCTAATAACCAGGTGGCTAAGAAGAAGAATAAGAAGAAGTCAAAGAAGAAGAAGAAGGAAAATAAGTTGGGGGGAAAATCAACGACAATTCCTACCCATGCATCTAATATTGAGGGACCTCCCACTCCATCTCACAGAGTCAAATTCCCTTGCAAGCTATGTGAGGGTGATCACCTTATTTTTGATTTCCTTGGTATTCCCAAGGTGTTAGAAGCGTGGTCTGTTGGACCGTTTCATCCTTCATCATCAACCTCTGGGCATCACACTGATGATGAGACTTTATCTAGGGATAATAAGACTCATAAGAAACAGGGTAAGATCAAAATTCTTTGTAGGTTGTGTGAAGGGAACCATCCCATTCACCTCTGTCCTTATATGGATGAAGCTTCTAAAGTATTGGATACCCTTTCAGCTTCTGAGTCATGTCTTCCTGTTGGTTACTGGAAGTTTTCTTCAAGTCCTACGATAGTTGATCAAGTGATTGATCGAGATTCGTCTCTGGTCAATTTCAATCTCTCCGAAAGTTAGTCTCGTGAGTCTATTCCGGAATAGTCATTGGTTGAGGGAAAGGTCAACCTGATTCTGCCCACAGTCAATCAGGTCTTTTTCGTAGAGAGTGGATCTCATACCACTCAAGTTATCTTTGTTTCCTCAAATTCTCCAGGATCGGAGGGAGATCCTCCTGTTACCACGGTCGAGGAAGGCAATTCTTTGACTCCCATTCTCATTATCCAGGGGGTGATCATCCTGTTCCCGTAACACAAAGGGATAATACTCCCATTCCTATGGTCCCCCCTCCATGTAGTTTGGTCACTTCCTTTGATTGGAGTCGATTGGAAGGATATCGTCTTCCTCCTTACATGCCTTTTGAGATTACGATACATGCCTATAATATGGCTGTACCAAGCACGATTATAGATTAAGGTGCATCTGTAAGTATTTTTTCCTCCACTACCTAGCAAGCTTTCGGTTCCCCGCAGCTTGTGCTCGTTACCCAGAATCTGTTGGCCTTTGACAGAGGAACGAGTCAACCATTAGGGATCCTTCCAAATTTTCCTGTTACTTTCAGAGGTAATATTGTCTATATAGACGTGATGGTATTTCAAGGCCCTTTGGGTTTTAATTTTCTCCTAGAGTGCGACTACACTTATGTCATGGGAGCACTTGTCTCTTCCCTTTTTTGTGTGATTTGTTTCCCGCATGAAGGTCCGATTGTGAGTGTTGATCAAATTTCCTTCATTAGTCCTAACATGGCATCTGGTCTATCGTCATCCCTTAATGGTACCTATGTCTCGGTGGTATCCTCCCTGCCACAAGTTAATTATGTGGCTACTCGTCCCTTGCCCGCATCCAATGTCAGAATCATCAGTGATGTCGTGAATTATGTACTAGGGGCATTGGATTCCGATTTCAAGAGTGTTTTTCTCCCATCAAATGAGAACCTCTTGGAAGCCATGACCTCTTAAAAGTCACAAGATCATTGGAGCACAATTTGTTTTCTTGTGTCAAGCTCCTTAAAAAATGAAACAGGTTCATTGGAGCACGGTTCATATTCTTGTGTCAAGCTCCTTAAAAAATGAAACAGGGTTGTCGGAGCACGGTTCGTTTTCTTGTGTCAAGCTCCTTAAAAAATGAAACAGGGTCGTCGATGCATAGTTCATCTTCTTGTGTCAATCTCCTTAAAAAATGAAACAATCTTGTCAGAGCAACATTCCTAAAGGAAGGAAAAGGACTAGGATTCCCATTCGAGGGGAATCCAGTGACAATATCGTCAATGATGTCATGAATTATGTACTAGGGGCTTTGGATTTTAATTTCAAGAGTGGTTTTCTCCCATTGAATGAGAACCTCTTGGAAGCCATGACCTCTTAAAAGTCACAAGATTTTCAGAGCACGGTTCGTTTTCTTGTGTCAAGCTCCTTAAAAAATGAAACAGGTTCATTGGAGCATGGTTTGCTTTCTTGTGTCAAGCTCCTTAAAAAATGAAACGGGGTCATCGGAGCACGATTCATTTTCTTGTGTCAAGCTTCTTAAAAAATGAAACAGGGTCGTCGGAGCATAGTTCGTTTTCTTGTGTCAAGGTCCTTGAAAAACGAAACAAGTTCATCAGAGTAGCATTCCTTGTCTTGTGTCAAGATCTTTAAGAAATGAAATAAGGTCTCATGAGGATAGTTCTTTTACTGTGTCAACCTCGTTAAAAAAAATGAAACAGGTTCCCTTTTCAATTCAAGTCTTTGATCAGATCTCGTAAAATCCAAGTCGAGTCTTTTGCCTGATATCGTAATTGATTCCATCCGCCTATTAGTAACCAATATTATACTCAAGTGAATGCCATGAAGCTGGGGGGCATGTACCTCAAATTGAGTCATCATGCTGGGGGCATGCAAATTTATTTCAAGTATAGTTTGTTTTCGTTTCAAGCTTGTGTAAAAATGAAATCAACTTCAAGCAGAGTTTCCCAATTTCAAGCTTGTGTGTAAATGAAACCATTCATATTTCACCTCTTGTGATTGCCCTTTTTTATCTACCTCTTTTGCTAGACGAACCTTGGTTTTCTCACTCCATCGTCACCATCTGCTTGGCCGATCATATACCTTCACTTGATTGTCTTACCTGTTCCTGAGGAACAACTGCAATAAGTGGTCTTGTTAGCCAACCTCTTGACCTTTACTTGTTCTGAGCAGTTCCACCATCACCAGAACTAGTTTCTACCCTTAATACCACTTGTTCCTCTAGGAGGAGTCAACTTTCAACTCTTTTCTGACTCTCAAAATTTGAAAATATTGTCGAGACTCTTGTTGTTTTGAACTCGCTAAAGGCTACGCAATGTCATCTGCCCAATATACGTTTACCCATTTTTCGGGCTGGGACAAATTATTTATGAAAAAGGAATACCTTATTCACACATGGCTAACAGGTTCTCTCTGATATTGTTTTCTACTTTTTTGGAATCTGAGAGAATATTTACGAAAAGGGCATTTTGGAGTTTTCTTTTCACCTCTTTTCAAACTCTCTAAATATGAAAAGACATCGAGTTTCGCCTTTGTCAGGCTTGCTAAAATTTTACGACATTGGATCCATCATCATGATGATCACCGAGTTCCTCCTTCCTAGGGCTCATAAAATGTACTAGGATGGATTTTTCCAAAGGAAAAACTTATAGGAAAAGCATATGCTATCCTATTCAAGCTTATGTAAAAATAAAGAGGTACTCGCCAGAAATGGTAGGGGGAAATGGAACTAGTTCTCAATTGTGTCGGTAGTATGTCGCTCTTGAACATGACACTTGTCTGCAGTTTGTGTTGGGTTGGGGACATCCCACATTTGTCATTTTTCCTCCATGATTTTGGGTTATCCGTTTTGAACTCTCATCTACTCTTTGCCTCGTCACCATGACCTCATATCCCTTGATGTCAACTACTGCCAAATTCCAGAGTCGTGTCGTCAATATGTTCAAGAGAAGTCCCTTCTACAGTTTTCAACCCCTGATCATATGTTTAGTCCTGATTCACTATCATATTATTCCTCTGTCTCATGTCATTTATGTGGGAAACATTATGTCCCTCCTTCGACCAGTCACTTCCTGTCGACTTCAACTCATTATCTAGGAAGCTGATCCAGAGACTCCCTTCTGGTACCTTAGAGCTTACATCCCTCAATGGAAATTTATTCATGTCATTCGACGACAGGTTCTCATAATTGGACTTCAATCGAGTGATTTCGAAAATGTTTGACTCCAGCTCATTATTCACATTTCATGGATTGTACTAGCAACACCTTGAGAACCATTTTCATTATTGGTGGTATCTCTCGTGCATGTTAACAACTTCCATAATTGGTTGGTAATCATGTGAAATTATTGCATGTTCAACTTCAACTCATTCATTCACATGCCTGAATTTGTACTAGTTCAGGTCGAGACAGAGCGCAAGACCCTGGGTTTTTATCTGGTGAAATCCAGGTTGCGAGACGATTTGGTTTATCATGACTATATGCATGAATCTTATGATTGGGTGGCTGCAACCATACCTGAGTCTATTTGATGATCCTTCTCACTGGATGGCTGTGTCCATACCTTGGATCTTATTACATGTTCTCTATTATGGCTGGTTGTGCCAATACCTTGTATTCATGTATCAAAAATATTAGTCGTACTTGATCTTGTAGGTCCTCTGACGATGAAGTTTTGGTTTGGGCATGTTCTCATAAAGCATTTCACCCCTCCCTCTCTCTCAGACTTCATGCTTTAGGGGGCATCTGTTACACAAAATTTTGTCACTGTCTCTGCATTCCCGATCCTGAATACTAGAGGACTATCAGAATGACTCCTGTGTACTGTCACACATCATAATGAATGTCATTGCATCCCTTAACATGTGAGGGACACAATCTATGTTGAGAATTCCATAATTTTAACCTTTAAAACATATGCTTTTGGGCTGACACGGTTGTGTAGTTATGACCTCGCGCTAACGGCCAGGTTTACACTAGGCCCCGCGCCATGGTCGCTCTGTCTCTGAAGAGAACCCACACAGACCTACTTTTGGAAGGTTTTTTAATATGGAAACGAAGCTTCTAATATGTAACAACTTCGTGAGCGGAATCATGGATGTTTGTTCGACTGGATGAGGTTGAGTTTCTCCCTTTGGCCTTATAGTTCCTACAAAAATGCAACTTCCCAAAGGGATAGACCTTTCCTCCACCATATGTGGATCCCAAAGGTCATCCTCCACTCCTATAAATCCCTCTTCATTCCATTGAATCATCTAGCCAGATATAGCTAGAATAGACTAGGAGATGATAACAGAGAATATTCCATAGTTGTGAGTGAGAGTTTGAACCTTTCGCCTCTTCAAGTTGAATTGGCGAACGAATGCTTTAAGACATGCTCGACTAAACCCGTCAAAGGAGGTATACAACGTCAAGGCACATGTTGTAAAATCCCTTTTATATATATTAATGTGAGATGACTGATTTCTAGTTCCATCTCTGTCTATGCTAATGATTAAAGTTTCCGACTCTCCTTGAGTAGTTGGATAGTTGTAAATGAGCATGTATGCTCGTATGATTTTAGTGTTTGCTTGATCTTTGTGCAGGTGTAGAAATTTCACTACCAACGGAGCACAAGGCTTGACGAATGAAGATCAAGGGATCGCTGCAACATACTACATCAAGAGCGTTGGATTGAGGTAGGACATCTATTCCAATATGCGTTTCGTTTATAAAATAGGAATTTAGAAACCAACATGTTCTGTTGTTGCTAGACCCACCCTAGGGCTAGAGGGATCACTTCTGTCCATAAAGGGGATTTGCCTTCATAAAAACTAGAGGGTACAATTTTATTTTAATTGTAGCAATGAAATTAGACCAAGAGAGTGATATCTTACCATTTTTCTTTATCTCATCTTGTGTCTTGGCTTCCCACCTTATGATGCAGGAATTATGCTAGAAAGCAGATCCCGCATATAAGAACACAAATGCTTCACTTAACTCTGAAAATGCTCAAAATTTCTATAATAAAATCATGAAAAACATTCAGCTCAATTTTACATGAAGGCGAAAAGAGCCATGCAACTCAACTCCCTTAACTATATCGAAATTCTGTGGCCAAATATTACATTGGGCGGCCTCTTGGCTCTTGGCCCTGTAAACCACTCCTCACTCTCTCCACTCTTAACTATCTCAGCTCTTCAACTATATATTTTTCTCACAAAAACACTCACATTTATATACAAATAATGAATTTAATTCATTCCAAAAATCTCTCCACCTAATCCTCAACTAAATCTGATTTAAATTCATTTTAGGTGTGGAATCAACAAAGTCCCGTACATAGAATTCCTACTCCCTAATTTTGCTACCTAATTCTATTTTCTCTCATATCCTTTTAATTAATAAAAGAATATATACAAAATCCTCACTTTTATAATTGATCTCCTATTTTATTTAAAAATAACAAATTAATTAATAAAACAATTAAAATGTCAAACCCTCCTTTATTACATAATTAAAAATGAAAATTGGCCTTGATGCTCCTGCATCAGACTCCCAAGGTTGAAATTAATCATGATCTCTTGATCATGTGTTCGGATCTCTGTTTTCCTGGATCCCATATCTTGTGTTGTAAATTTCCATTTGTCGCTGCTTCTGTCTGTTTTTCTTCTCCAGGTCTCCACACTTTATGTTGCATCGCCCCACTGGCTATGCTTTCACAATCTTCTACTGTCTTTCTTTTGCTGCTTTTTCTTTGTTTTACTGCTTCTGGCCTCTTCTGGGATATCTTCATCATTATCCTCTTAATTAGTTCAATTCCTCGATCCAATAGATTTCCTTCAGTATCAGCAATAAAACCTGTACCCACAAAACAATTTTTAGAATAAAAAACATAAGGCTTCAGTGCCCCTTTTTCTGCTGCTTGCAACATTTCAGTATGTTGCTCTGAAATTCCCTCCTCCATCAGCACATCAGTATGCTGATTCAATTCCTCTGTGAGACTATCAGTTAGTCCCTCCTCCACATCATATGTTTGAAAAATGTTTCCCTGTTCTATGTCTTTCAATAACTTTCACTGAAAATAGGTCCTCTGCTTTTCCAACTCTCTCCTCTGAAGATCTAACTTCCGATATAACTGAACAATCTCAACTGGAGTAGAACTCGAAAATTTTACACAATTTTCCATAACTTCACTTGCTATTGACCAATCATCAGATGGTCCTTCTTCCCCTACTTCAATATTCTGCTGAATATTTCCATAAGACCCCTCTGTCTTCATTCCTTCCTGAGATCTTGCTATCTCAGCATCATTCTGAACAAATTTCAGATTCAACTCTTCTTCTTTAACAAACTTCAAAGTTTGTTCAACACCCTGTGATATACCTGTCATCACACACAAATCATTAGTCTTAAAAACATAAGACCTTGTGATCTCACTGGATGCTTCAGTCGACATCTCTCTTTGCTGTTCTGAATCCTTCATTTGATTCAGTTCTTTTGTAGATTTCCCTTCTGTCTCATCACCACATCCCTTATCCCTCTGGAAATATTCTTGAATTTTCCTGGTTTGAACATCACTACATTGTAAAATTTTTTCAGTAATCCCATTAAACAAATACACTTATTTACCTCCTTGGAATTTTCCTTCAGCATTTCCACTTTGTTCCTGTTCCATAACAGCTTTGATTGGTTGTCTTACCCCGGACAAAAATTCATTTATGATTTCTCCCTGTTGTAAACAATCAACACTTTCCTTCTCTGAAAGGAATTCTCTACCAGAATTTACCTCAAGAGTTTCATTCTCCTTTGCGACAGTTCCATCAGACTGTTCACCATCTTTTGCACATCCTGCAAACATACATAAACTGTGAGAAAAATAGCAAGGCTGCATAGCCTCACCTGATTCTCTTACGAACACATCTTCAGATGCTTCTGAGCTATCCCAATATTTCATGAGATCTTCCTTACTGATCTCTTCACCCAGAATTTCGCCATGTTCCGGGCCACAAATGGAAACATCCATTTTTAACTCAACCTCTTTGAGTTCTTCATAATTCAGCATCTGCTTGAGCTTCCTCAACTCCTCCATCAACTGTATGTTTACCTGCTTTTCCATTCTTGCGTGTAGCTTCTGCCACTTCACCTTCTTTCTCATGGTCCAACCATGTGTCTGGTTCCTCACATTTTCCTGCAACAACTCTTTTAACAATTCAAGGTGAATTTTTTTCTCAGCCTTCTCCCACTCATACTCTTCATCAGATCTCTAGAAATGACTATCAACAGTCATCTTCCCCTCCTTTGTGAACTTCCTCTGTTCACGTGTGGACTTCATTTAAGCCACTTTCCCGCAACCCTTCACACTTGTCATTCATCAAAATGAAACTCCTCCTCCTGCGCTTGGCTTCTCTTTGTCCTGGAACCAATCTCTGGCAACCTCTTGCTACAATTTGCTGCAAATAACACTCATGCTTATGTTAAGGTTATTAGTAAACCTTTCTTCCTGCAAGCTCAATCTTCTGGTTCCATTCCTTTGTACCATCTTCATCACCGTCAATACTTTCATGCTCACAAGTTTTTCATCTTTAATGCAAACATTTCCTTGTGAAAAATCCGCATACTCTCTCTCAGTATGCATATAAAAATGCATGTCAATTTAATGCCCAAATAATATAACAATCTAGGCAATCTTATATATGTATGTGCGGAAGCTTCTATCTTACTTTATGGTTATCAAACCAATTTAAAGAAAATCACTTTCAATCTTCATGTGCAAAAACTTCACCTGTTTCAATCTATGATTACCCATTCCATGAATGCATTTACTTATATGCAGAAGCTTGTATTTCCATTATCAAACTCTATGCGGAATCAACATTCCAATGTATTCACTTTTCATCAACTATATGCTCACCAGTCCCGATGCATTTGACCCCACTTAACAACTCATATTTAAACAATGCCTATATGCGGAGTTGTTCCTCTTCGTGCATTTCTCTCTTAATCAAGATTTAAGCCCTCATTATGATTATTCGAATCCAACATTCAATTCTGTGATAATGGCCCACAAATTTCAAAATCTCACATTTAAAATGTGAGATATATGCTCATAAATCTGAATATTAACAAGAAAATAAATATTCTTTGGAGCCATACCTTATTATTTCATTTCGCTCAAAGATTAAACCTGTTTCATATTTAAATTAAACCCATACCTTGGATTAAAGCCCTTGCAACTATCCATGCGACCTCCATACTCCGTGCAAATCAGTCATGCAATTAAACCATCTGCAACGCATTTTGGCATCTCAACATCTCTGCAATCGAATAATCCTTCGATATTTTATTGCTCCATTATTTTTCTTGCCATTTCAACCATCGAATTCCCCACACGCTCCAAGTCCACCAGCAAAACCTCTTTAACAATGCTGCATTACAGTTTGCATTGCATTGATTGCAATGTGCTTCAATACTGAGTTCGACCACATCCGAACGCAAACATTGTTAGTTCACCAGACATTTTAACTCACACAAACTCTAACAGTCCGCGTTATGGTTCTGGCATGGGCATGACATGTTCAAAATCGGCTTCAACGATGTTTTTTTTCTTTGATACACGTTACCTCTGCAATGGCTTCCACGTTGACGTGTCAATTGGTCCAACTCAGAAATTACTTCTACAAATCCATGCAGCCACACGGATAGGCTCACCGGACCAACAAAAAATCTCCCAGGATGCAGCGCTATCCTCCACGGATCCAATATTCAGGATCATAACACAAGAGAAATGCCAGTTCGTGGTAGCTCCTTGTGGTGCGCCTCCACGCAGCTCCACGAACTCTCTCTTTCACCCTACCAGCATTTAAATAAGACAGAGCCTCTAATCTGAATACGTAACATGCTCACTCCTTGACCGGATCAGCAACGACATTCATCAATGGGCCTGATCCACACACCAACGAGCATTAAGAATTTTCCAAAACATGTCAAGGCTTCATACGCATTAATCCACATGAACATCTCAATTTAAAAGTTCGACTTAGAACTCAAACACTGCATATATAAAAACGACCTTCTTAGCCCACCTTTGACCATATAATTAACCGATTTCTGCAAATTAATTCAACATTCCGTCGCATAACTTGCCACATTTCCTCACGCTTTAGCTGCGATTTCACTAACGCTCATAGCTCTACGCTTATCACTATCCATCGACTCTGCTTCTCAGTTTAAATCTTCGACCAGATTCAACCCATTCTGCACACAATCAAATAGAACGCATGAACAATTTTAAATGAAACAGGTTTAAATGAAACCAAATCGATTAACTCACGACATTCATCAATGGGCCCGATCCACACACCAACGACATTCATCAGTGCGATATTTATTTTGAGAGTTGTTTATTACAGCTCCAAATTCATCACTATTCCTTCATGCTGGCCCTTCTTCAAAAGGCTATAACCTCATCGATTTCTTATTGAACCTCCAGGCTTATGTTTATTCACGGCCAACACAAAACTCTGCAATCACTGCTCTTTGTGCGTATTTTTCATACGGCTTAGGCCACTTCTTTACACAGGCTTTAATTTCTGTTCACTTGGCATTCCATCACTGCTGCAGTCTCAATACAGTCAGGTTTATATCACACCGATATATGTAGATCTTCCACACTCTGCGCTAACCAAACCAAGATTGTCACGGTTTTCCTCCTTTCAAAACCATCTTCTCTCTTTATGCTGTGATCGATCAACATGTTGAATAGAATTCAAAACTCGACTCAACATCTCAGGAATTTCAGCAAACCGATGGAGCCTCGAACTGACTCAACTTCCTCTCTGGTTTCTCAAATTTTCTCTAGCGTCATACGATCAATCAAAAGAATAATTTCAGGAAAGTCAATCTAGCTCAATACTTGAGAGTTCCTCGAACACGATGAGCACAGAAAAATATCATTCAGTCTGTGATACTGATATGCATAAAATAGCTATCGCTCCACCACACATTATAGATTTCATAAATTCTTTTTTCTTCCTAGTAACTCGAAGTAGCACGATTGAATTGATCAGAGCTAGCGCAGGCCTGCACTTAGATACAGTGCTCAAACCATCATAGCAACCACAGATTTCACAGTGTGGCTCCGATACCAAAATGATGCAGGAATTCTGCTAGAAAGAAAATCCCGCATATAAGAACACAACTGCTTCACTTAACTCTGAAAATGCTCAAAATTTCTATAATAAAATCATGAAAAACATTCAGCTCAATTTTACATGACGGCGAAAAGAGCCATGCAACTCAACTCCCTTAACTATATCGAAATTCTGTGGCCAAATATTACATTGGGCAGCCTCTTGGCTCTTGGCCCTGTAAACCACTCCTCACTCTCTCCACTCTTAACTATCTCAGCTCTTAAACTATATCTTTTTCTCACAAAAACACTCACATTTATATACAAATAATGAATTTAATTCATTCCGAAAATCTTTCCACCTAATCCTCAACTAAATCTAATTTAAATTTATTTTAGGCGTGGAATCAACAAAGTCCCGTACATAGAATTCCTACTCCCTAATTTTGCTACCTAATTCTATTTTCTCTCATATCCTTTTAATTAATAAAAGAATATATACAAAATCCTCACTTTTATAATTGATCTCCTATTTTATTTAAAAATAACAAATTAATTAATAAAACAATTAAAATGTCACACCCTCCTTTATTACATAATTAAAAATGAAAATTGGCCTTGATGCTCCTGCATCACCTTACAATTGTTGCACCCTCCAATCTCAAGGAAGATAATAGTATATTTGTATAATCATCTTGAAGGTTTTGAATTCTGTAATAGACGTCCAACTGAAAAACCAAATTGTCCAGCTTCTCTGCATTCACTTCACCATCATATCAAGTTTTGACAAAGGTTGTTTACCAATTCCTTTTGAAATAGGTTGATGAGTATGTGTAAGGGTTGTAGTAGTGGAAGAGGATGAAGATGAAGGTGAAGATTGTGGTGAGGATGATGTTGGAGTAGATGGTGGATTATCACCATTTCCATTACCTCCTCCTCTTGGAAAACCCTCTCCTCTTGGAGGCCTGGAGCTTTCACCCTACAACCTTGTGTTCCTTTCTTCATAGAGGACCTTCACCATCTCTATCATGTCAAAGAAAGCATTCCTAAAATTCTTCTCATCCTTTGACATGTTCTTAATTCCTACTTCATGAGACATTCTTACTGAAGCTTCTACAACAGCTGGAGGTGAATCTTGTGGTGGAAATTGGGGCAACTTTGCGCTCCTTCTCCTGGATCCAACTAGAGAACCTACACCGACAAGCTTGCCTTGTCCTCCCTTGAGCTTCAACCTTGTAAGCATTTAAACACTTGCAAAACAATTAAATCCTCTTTGCACAAGTAAACCTAGAGCTCTGATACCAACTTGATCTAAATGGGAATATTATTATTTTTTGTGCTAAGATCCAATTCATAATTTAAATAAAGTGCTTGAGGATGATGAGGTTAATTGCAAGTTTAACATGAGGTTTTATGTGTTTTAATGTGAATTTCATGAGCAAATTAACATAAATAAAACACTGAACAACAACATCTAACATACATAAACATCACCATAAACAGTCGCAAAACACAATATGGTGAAGAAGTTCACCCCACATGGGCTACGTCTCCTTGGTATTGCTTCCAATGGCTTGGCCCTCTTCTATTATTCTTAAAAGTGTGATTACATGTGTTTACAATGCTCAAATAACTCTGAAACTTGTTCCATCAATGCTAAAATGCCCAAAAATGTCTGTCTAACCTCTTTCTGTATTGAGTTTGGCCAAAAAAAGAAGAATTTATGACTTCCCCTAGTTGCTCCAATATTCATTCCACAAATTCCTCAAAATATGGCACCATCCTACAAATCCATTTGGAATCCAGCTAACTGAGCACCGATTTTGCCGAAAATTGGGTGAAATTGTCGCCGCGCTAATTTTCCCAATGAGGCCTAAAAACTGGATTTCAAACCATATGAAATATGGTTGAATAATATTTTTTTTAAATATGCGCCATCGGTTACACTAACTGTCGGACTTAACTCTGGTTGTGGGCACATGCGACGGAGTGTGGTCAACGATGGCGATGTTGGCACTTGGCAATTAGGGCTTCACGATTCAGGCTCTGTTGTGGTCTCGACATGGTCATATCCGATGTTAACGTTATATATTATGGTTACAAGTGGGGGCACAAGGATAACCTCCCACACATGGTCCCGCCTACAACTGTGACCAGGGCTAGGGCTAGACCCCTGCCCCCTTCGCCCAACACGAAATCAACGTTATAATAAAACTATACACCAACCTTGATATGTTAAGTCATATATGCATGGTGTGATGGTTTGGCTTGGCACTTGGTGTTAGCTGGTTGTCAGTTTGGCACCCACTTACTCCATTCATACTTAACCAAAAATTTTGGTGGCCTCTGGCTAGCCCATGTGGGAGCTTGTGGTTGGCCACCAAACCACTAATAAAAAACTACCACAAACAAACCAATACCATCGTTACACTTGGCACCAAACCATAGGTTGAAGAAAATTTTGTTGACCAGTCAACCTGTCAATATGCATGTCCAATCAACAGTACAAACTGCGGACTAGGCTATCCCTGCAATTTTTTTTCAAAATTTTTCCAGTTTGACATAGTGGATAGAACATGTTTCTGGGAGCATACAATGTCAGTTTTCCGTGAACGAGTTGCGACAGATTCAAAATGACGAGATCTACACATTCATTTAGGTTCCACACCTATCTGACAACTTTGATTTTTTTGCATAGTTTTGAGCACCTGATCATAATCTAATTAATCCCTAAACTTGACCAATGAACTAAACCATTGATGGTTCAAAGGTATAATAGACCTGTACAGGAAATAAATATCATCCACACGACATGAGAAAATTAATTGGCATGACTGGCATGATGAGGTGCATAAACCACACTAAAATGAACGTAAGAATGCATGGAAGATTTTCAACCAGTCTTTGTAATGCTAAAGGAGAATACATATAACCTGTATAAAATATATGGATATATATGCATGTGTAAATGATGTTGTTTTAAGTGTTGCATTGTTCATACTATGGGCTTAATGCCTAATATATTTGGTCATGTTTAAATACACAATTGGTTTAATTATGTTATGGTGAATGGATAAACACTGCCATTATATTGCCCGGTAATGTGATACTATCCCATAGGCTTGTGTCGAGAAGAAATGGCCTGTGCACAAGAATTTCATATGTGTGTGTGTGTGTGTGTGTATAAGGGTTCGATTCTCATATGAACCAGAAGTGGTCAGCATCGCAGCTCGAGTCTGGGACTCACCCCTATATATGCACCCTATGGAAGGATTTATCCCTGGGTGGTTGGGCCATGGATAATATAAATACACCTTGTGGCCAAAGGTTGAAGTGAGGGCACAAAATATGATGACGACTAAGCGACATAATAAATGGTCGTCGATTAATTGCGTGACCTCCCCCCTCTGTGACGTTAGTGGGGTCGAGGGGGTGGTGTTATTGGATACCGACCATCAGATGAGATGCATAGCGATGGACCGTCATATTATCCTACGGAATCATGAATGGAAATTGCGATTGCATGACCCCCCCATCGCCCCCCCCCCCCCACCATGACATCATCAAGAGGGGGGGGTGGTGCTATTGAGTGTGAACCATTAATCGTGTAATATATTGTAGACCATTGGATAATGGGTGGGGGTGACAACTACACACATAAATGCGTGTGTGTGTGTGTTATTTATGATGGGGTCGCGTTTTTGACTATTGTTCGGGAATTGAATTCATTCAACGAGGGCCTTTGGATTGCATATAACAGAGGGTTGTATATCTATATATTATATTATCATATCGAGGTTTACACATAGAGGGTGGTGCAGGGTACATGGCATCAAGGTACCCTCGTTGTCATGTTACGTGGTAGATTAGTGACATGTCACATGGGAACCACATGGTTGCCACATGGCAGAAAGAGAGAGATGACATATTTAAACTAATAAAATTTTAGAGGAGCATTACTTGAGATCCCGAATTCCAAATTGGAAAAAACTTATATCCCTAGAAAAATCTCACTGAGACCAATAAGATGATGACAACCAAATTGAGTTTTAAAAAATCACTTGTAATCACACCCCCTTACACTTGTGAATGTGCTCACTATACTTACCCAAATTCCTTGGTGCTGTGAGAGAAATGAGGGGATAATTATTATTTTTTTACTTTTCTCTAAGTTTTCAAAACTCAATTTGGTTGCCATCATCTTATTGGTCTTAATGAGACTTTTTCAATGATATAATTTTTGTCCAATTTGGACTCTGGGATCTCAAGTTATGCTCCTTTAAAGTTTTATTAGTTTAAATGTGTCATCTCTCTTTTTCTGCCACATGGGTGCCACACGGAAGAAGGAGAGAAATGGCACATTTAAACTAATAAAATTTTAAAGGAGCATAACTTGAGATCCTGGAGTCCAAATTGGACAAAAATGATATCATTGGAAAAGTCTCATTGAGACTAATAAGATGATGGAAACCAAATTGAGTTTCGAAAACTTAGAAAAACATGAAAAAAAAATATTACCCCATTTCTTTGATTGTGCCAGGGAAGTTGGGTAAGTATAATGAGCACATCCTTGAGGGTAAGGGGGTGTTTTTATAAGTGGTATCAGAGCATCCAGGTTCAACACTTGGAATAGATGATCTCTATCATGGGAAAGTAATAGTAGGGTTCCTATCAGGATGTTTCATATTGATTTATAGAAAATTGATAAAACAAACGTTTAGTTGTTAAAATTCAGTACGTGATTGATTGAATACATGCATGGTTGATATGATTTTACTAAAAATCGATATGATTTTATTATTATTGATGGGCTAATTATTTGTGTTGACTGATATACTTTGTTGACTATGCATGCATATGTAGTGATACTAGTGGCTTAATTGTTTGATTGATATTGATGTACTAACATAGATTGTTTGTTACAACTAGCTTACCATAGTAGCTCCACAAAAGCAAGCTCATGGTCATGATTTCGTCATTTATTTATATTATAATGTCTAATAATGGTGTGTGAATGATAACACATTACAAGTAGCAAAGTATAGTGAGAAGTAAATGAATGATTAGTAGGATTGTTATACGAGATTTATGATTGCGGACAAAAGTATCTCCCTTAGGTTTGGTGGTCAGCCTAGAACAACAAAGAGACAAGAAACCCAATTATGTTCCTTACAATAAATAGATGATGGATTTAGGCTTACCTAGAAACAGTAGCTCACTTCAATCCTTCTTTAGCTTGGAAGCTCCAATTCCAGCTCCGATTGCCAAAATTAGATAACACAAGCCAATAAACTACAAGATGTATACAGCATCATCTAAATACTATATTCATTAGATCAAAATGGTATTGAAATACATGAATCAACGTCACATATAGGAAAATAGAGAATTCTTTGCATTATTATAAATGGAAGGAGATTACAACCATAAGTGGCAGTTGATATTGTAGAAGAGTTCCTCCGAGTTGTTGACTCGTCCTTTCCTTGTCACAATATGCACCTCCAGTCACCCTATGCATGAGATAATAACTACTTACTGCAGCAACATGAGGGCATACTTACTCTCCAAATCCAACCATTACCTCTATCATATGAGAGGGTAAATATATAGGAGAGAGGGGTAAGTTGGGAGTTCTTATCCAATTACCATTCTAGGGATTTAGATCCACCTTTGATGGAGGGATATGATCAAAGGATAAGTGGTGAAAACTCCAAATTAGGGTAGGATAGAATACAAATGTCAATCCATGGTAAGTAGATGAAACAAATTATGGAAACTCCTAGAAGGTGAGGCTTCCAGAATCCCACTCATTCTCCCGGAATTATAGAACCAACATAGGTGCAAAGGAGGGCTACCCGCTGGTGACCAATGCTGGCCACAAGGGAGAAAATTGTAGGTGAACACACCCTAGTGGGCTTTCAGGGAGAGTTGGTGCTCAAACCAGCTTAGATAGGGTAGTTTAGGGTTGAAATTCTGAGGGATTAAAGGTACATTCTTAGGGATTTATGCAAGATGATGACAAAGGGGAATACGATGTTGATTGATCCCATTAGGAGGCTCACTTTGATTAGATGTGAAAAAATGGCCTATAACAGAATGCCTCCTAAAGCACAAAGTCAGAGATGGTGACTGATGATTGCAGTGATTTACCTTATGACAAGTACGGATCAAGGACAACCAATGAGTTTCATCTGTTACAATACAAGTATCATGAAATCTAGATGTTGAGGGAGGCATGCCCATACTCAGCTCATAAGAAACATAACATGCGTAATGATCAAAAGACGTGTCCATAGATGCAACTAATGGAACTATGATTGGATAACTGTCTATATGATCACGACCATCATACATTGTGATCTTTGTATAACTCTCGAAATCGTAGCCCATATGGATGAAACTAGATTCAGGGTATTCTATCTCATTCACACGACCAACTAATGTACGAGTCTATCCATGTGAATCAATGAGTTGGAGTCAAACATGGTAGAAACCATATGATTACTGGCCAATGATGTAAGTCGTTAACAGTCACGAGAGAAACCACTAATGATGTTAATGGCTCTCAAGGTATTATGGTATAATCGGTATGGTGCGAGTAAATGAGCTTATGTCGAACACCACGCATAATATTTCAGTCGAAGGGAATTGATGTAAACATGTCGCTGAGAGTGAGGAGACTTACCATTGATGTATGCAATTACCAAGGTACCAAAGGGGTGTTTCTAAGTCAACTTCCTGTGTGATGTGTTTATGTTGACAAGAAGCGAACCGTTGCAGGAGGGCCTTGATGTATCCCCCCATCAATGACACGAAACATGTATCATGATTGAGACAGAAATTATCAGAATGATGCTGATATGGAATTGGATTAGGAAAGGAAAACATGAAATGAAGGCTTAAGAGTATTTTAGTGGAGATCAACTGATGGAATTCTCTTGAACACTGACGGCACTAAATGGAGTTGGCAACATTGACCCAAAACCGAAATGGAGGCCCTAAAAATGGTACGATAACCAAAATACAAGCAGAGTACCCAACCCAATAGCCATGGATATGAAGTGGAAAGTGTCATGTTTTATAGTGACTCACTTCTATTTAACAAAATGGAATTCCCCATTTTCCCAGTTTCCCCAACCATACTGGTCAGTACATCTTTACTTTTTAACAAGCTTTGGGAGGATAACATATGTTTGATCTGTAAGTTCATCCTTCGCACGAATCCCTCCAAGTATATTTAAAAAACCTTGAGAAGGAGTGGTTCGGCCTTGTCATGTTAAACAAGCCCATCACTGTTTGATGTTTTAACGAGACGAACGAAGGTAAAATCGACATATTTTTCATGTTTAGAGAGTTTGAAAAAGAGGCGGAAAAGAAAAATCCACATGTACTTTTTCATAGATAGTCTCTTAAGTCCGAAAAAGTGGAAAAATATACTCGAGAACCTATTAACCATGTTTGACTAAAGTATTCTTTTTTTGTAACTAGTCTATCTCAGTTCAGAAAAGGGTTAAACTTATACTGAGCAGGATTCTTTTCATTTACTTTTACGAGTTCGAAAAGACAAGTGCTCAAAAATATGTTCATATTTTGGGAGTTTGAAAAGAGTTTAAAGAGGAAACCTCCTGGAGGAATGATTGGTATATAAGGTAGAAACTGGTTCCGGTCATGATGGAACTAATTCAAAACATGCTAAGGTCAAGACGTTGGCTAATAATAACACTCATTAGGAAGAGGTAAGAACCAAGCGAAAGTGTATGATCAACCAAGCAGATGATGACGATGAAATGAAAAAATCAAGGCTCATCTGGCAGAAGCAGGCTGATAAAATGGTACTCACGAGATGTAGAATGAGAATGGTTTCATTTTTACACAAGCTTGAAACATGTGAAACTATGCTTGAGAATACTCGAAGATGGTTTCATTTTTTCACAAGCTTGAAACATGAGAAAAAATATGATTGAGAGCGGTTTCAATTTTACATAAGCTTGAAATAGAGAAAAAATATGCTTGAAATAAGTTTGCATGCCCCCAACATAATGACTCCATTCGAGGTACATGCCCCCCAAACTCCATTTCATTCACCTAAGTAGACTACTAGTTACTAACAGGTGGATGGAATGAAGGTTCATTTATGAGATCAAGTGAAGACTCAACTAGGAATTTATGAGATCTAATCAAAGAATTGAATTGGAAGGGGATACATAGGAAAATAACTATGCTTAGAGACCTTGTTTCATTTTTTAAGGAGCTTGACACAAGAAAAGGAACTCTTCTTTGGAGACGTTGTTTCATTTTTTAAGGAGCTTGACACAAGAAAATGACCCCTACCCCAATACCTTGATCATGTACCATAAGAGGCCATGGATTCCAAGAGGTTCTCATCATATGGGAGAAAAACGCTCTTGAAGGGATACATATCAAGGGATCCACTGGAAAGATCAAGCTCAAATGCCCCCAGTACATGATGCACTATAGCACTGATTAGATTATCAGTAGATGTGAGCATGGAACATGTGGCCACATAATTAACCTGTGGCGGGGGAGATATTACTTGCATATAAGGACCATGTAGGGAATATGGTTGATTGGGAGTGAAATTAGGGCCAACGAATGAAATTTGATCAGTGGTCACGATTATTCCTTCATGCGGGAAATGTATCACAAAAAAGAGCGAAGAGACAAGAGCTCCCATAACATACACATAGTCACACCCAAGGAGTAACTTAAAATCCAAAGGGCCTTGGACTACCATCACATCGATATAGATATTCTTTCCTCCAAAAGTAATAGGAAACTTAGGAAGGATCCCTAATGGTTGACTGGTTCCTCTGTTAAAAAAAAACATAGTGTGGGTAACAAGCACAAGCTATGGGGAACCTAAATCTTTCCAAGCAATTGAGGAAAAAATACCAATAGATGCGCCTTCTTCTAAGATTGTGCTAGGTATGGGTATATTATAAGTTTGTACCATGATTTGAATGGGCACGTAAGAAGGAAGACGATATATTTCCAGTCGAATCCAATCAAAGGAAGTGACCATACTACTTGGACAGGGTGCCATGGAAATAGGATAATTCCCCCCTTACGCTATGGGAGTGAGATAATTTCTCCCATGTACCTTGGGAATGGGAGGATTTCCCTCTAGTTCATTCGATTTTGAAGAAACAAGAAGAACATGAGCGGTATAAATTTCACACTCTACAGGAAAGGTACAATCAAATGAAGGTGGAATCGAGTCAACCATGTTCTCTACCAATGTTTGGTCAGGAATATACTCATGGGATTCACCTCAGAGGGAGTGGGATTGACTAGAAATGAATTCTGATTAATCACTTCATCAACTAGTGGATGATCAAGGGAAAGCTTTCGATAACCAGCTGAATGAAGAGGCTGAGAAGATGTAAGGTTTTACAACAATTTTGAGGCTTCATCCATATGAGGACAAAGGTGAATAGGATGATTCCATTCACAAAAATTACAGGGAAATTTGAATTTACCCTTTTTTCCATGGACCTTACTATCACTAGTCAATGGTTTGTCACTAGCATGATCTCGAGAGGATGACGACAAAGGATGATGTGAGCCTCTAGAACAAACTTATAGTGCCTTGGGAATACTAGGACAATATCTAAGAAATTGGTCACCCTTACATAAAATTCAAGGGAATTTAGCTTTATAGGGCTGATTGTAATATTTCTCCATACTAGTTGCATCGGTAGCAATGGTTGCTTGGTTTCCCCCTTGCTTATTTTGATTCTTTTTATTTGTCCTTTTCTTCTTCTTCTTATCTTTCTGGTTACTAGAATCAATAATTTCACCATGTGAGGAGGAAGAAAGGGATGAATAAACAACAAGTGAAGAAGGAAAAGGGTCAACTTTAGGATCAACATGTGGTTGATACTGTTCAGGCGGAGGAGAAATTGGTTGAGGAGTAGTTTGGACAT
Organism: Pinus albicaulis; assembly: GCA_034641835.2. Classification (NCBI taxonomy): domain Eukaryota; kingdom Viridiplantae; phylum Streptophyta; class Pinopsida; order Pinales; family Pinaceae; genus Pinus; species Pinus albicaulis. Next base: position 292,465,230 of record CM076580.1, on the reverse strand, counting down.
TTGGAACCATAGGGGTTGAAAAAAACCAAACCGTTAAACCAATGGTAAACCTAGGAAGGTACAATGTTTCCATATAAGGAGCACCAATATTTCCAAAAGGAGGAAAAGGACTAGGATTCTCATAAGAGGGGTTTCCTTTATTGGTGGAATTGATAATTGTTTCCATTAGTCTCAATCTAAGATACACTAAGGAGTTTTTCCATGCAGAGGATGTTATTCTACGTTCAATAATTTATTTTGGAAATTAACAACACAAAATAAAACAAAGAGGTAAACTAGGAAAAATGTTTACCAAGTAACCGTGAACTGCAATATACACCTTGGCCAACTAAGGACTTAATGTACAACATTCAATCTCCCCGAATGTTTTGTTTGGTGTATCATGATATACAAGATGGAAGACTCGGTTGCCTATGGATGAATAGCAACCTATAGGGGACTCCCAAAATATACTCAATGGTATGTGGGAGTGCAATCCGTAGTAATGTTGTCTAATGCGTAACCGTTCGATGAGAACGCTCCTATATAATTTTCATGCGTGGAGCGCCATCCTATATAACCAAAGTTACGTGGAGAACGATCCTATACACTTACATATGTGGAATGGGATTTCACCTCTAGGATGCAACGCTGGAAAAAAAATGACAACTCCTACGTTTTAGCGACACCGGGACACGTCTCTAGCCTAGACCTTTAAATTTTTGCGTTAATGTTACAAATTCTCCTTAGGTTGCTTCAATAAATTTTACTGTTTATCTTTAATTAATTTATAGTTTTAGGGCTCACCATGGATGTCACCTGAATACCCTAAAATTAAAATCTAGCATGAGAAACATGAATATTTTCTCTTTCAATGAAAATATAGCTAAGGAATGGAAGAAACAATCAAGAAGCAACATAAAATATGTAGCAAAAAATATGCAAGGTGCGATCTTCCTTTCGATGCGAATGTTCCTAATATAATTCACATGCAAAACCATAAATTCCAAATGCAATTTTTTTCTTTTCACCACACTTAATTTTTGAAATGAAGAAAACTAATATGAAAATGTTCAATTACTAATTCAATTACACTTTTCAGAATGAGGACTCAAACAACAATTCATCCAAGCGATCAACAATAAAAAAAATAAGTTTGCAAGTGACCAAACAATAAGAACAAATATAATTTGAAATCAATTCTTATCAAAGGCAAACAAACACAAATGAAAACTGAATGGCTGTTTTAGAGAGACCACAAGACACTAAAGACCCAATGAAACTCAGTTTGAAGTAGGCTGAAGATAGAGAGGCTAAAAAACCAAGGCAAAAATTGTGCAAAAACATGGACCAATGCTGGTGCAGAGAGGGTACCAGTGCTTTGCAACATCGGGTCAAAGTGGGCCAGGGTGAAATGCAATGATTTGTCAGAGGCACTAGCGGAGCGTTGCATATGAACAAGAGGTTTTCGACATAAAAATTTCAAAAACGGCTCAGTGAAGCCACTTTCTAGGTCTATTATTGGTTGGATGATGCAACAAAGGTCCGTCAAGGAGGTAATAAAACAAAAATGACAAGGAAAACCACCAAGGGAATACTTCGTTCCCCATTATGGTAGCTAATTTGTTATACGGGATTTACGATTGCAGACAAAGGTATCTCCCCTAGGTTTGGTGGTTAGCCTAGAAAAACAAAGAGGAAAGGAACCAAATGCTTTTCCTTAAAGTAAATAGATGATGGAGTGAGGCCTACCTAGAAACTATCACTCACTTCACTCCTTCTTTAGCTTGGAAGCTCTAATTCTAGCTCTGATTGCCAAAATTAGATCCGACACAGTCAAATAGCACAAGCCAAGAAACTACGAGATGCATGTAGTATCATCTAAATAATATATTCAATAGATCAACATGGTATTGAAATACATGAATCAACATCACATATAGGAAAAAAAATAATTATTTGCATTAATAATGTAAGGAGATTACAACCATAAGTGGCAGTTGATCTTGTAGAAGAGATCCTCCGAGTTGTCGACTCATTCTTTACTTGTCAAAATATGCACCTCTAGTCACCCTATGCATGAGATTATAACTACTTACTGCAGCAATATGAGGGCATAATTACTCTCCAAATCAAACCATTACCTCTTACATATGAGAGGGTAAATATGTAGGAGAGAGGGGTAAGTTGGGAGTTCTTATCCAATTACAATTCTATGGATTTAGATCCACCCTTGATGGAGGGATATTATCAAAGGATAAGTGGTGAAAACTCTAAATTAGGGTAGGATAGGCTCTAAATGTTAATACAAGGTAAGTATTTGAAACAAATTCTGGAAACTCCTAGAAGGCGAGGCTTAAAGAATCTCACTCATTCTTCCATAATTCTAGAACCAACGTAGGTGAAAAGGAGGGATACCTGCTAGTGACCAACACTGGCAACAAGGGATAAAATTATAGGTGAACGCACCCCATTAGGCTTGCAGGGGGCGTTAGTGCTCAATTTGGGTCAGATAGGGAAGTTTAGGGTTGAAATTTTGAGGGATGAAAGGTACATGCTTAGGGATTTATGCAAGATAATGAAAAAGGGGAATAGGATATTGATTAATCCCATTAGGAGGATCAATTTGATTGGATGTGACAAAATTTCCTATAACAAAGATGGTTCAATACTATTTTGACAAGTCACAACATGGCCATGAAGAAGGTTCAATGGAGAACAGGGGAGGAGAAAACTCTCCTGATTGGATAGATACCTTGAGGAGACTAAGGGTTGAGATCAAAAGCTTCAAGGTTGATAATGAAAGGTTAGTAAGGAATTAGGGGAGGCAAGCTGAGGCAAATGCAGTCATAGTGCAAAGCCTCACAAACTTATAGAGACATAGGAAACAATAACTGGGGCCTAGTCATAGAGACAGGAGGAGCCATTTGGAATCAGGAGAGAGAAAAAATTGGGTAGATGTTAGAAGGTCTAGGAAGAGTTGCAGATGGGAAAGTGAAGACACCATGAGAGGAAATGAACCATTGATCACCCCAGAGAGATAAAGTAACGCTTATGGGCATCACTTTAGTAGACATTCTAGTTTTACTACTAGGAAACATCATCATCACCATTATCATCATCATCATCATAGAAAGAGATAAAGGGACTATTTTCCAGAATAATTTAAGAAGGCCAAACCACCCACATTTTATGGAGAAATGAATAAATTTGAAGATATAGAAGCTCTGTTTCTTAATAAAGAATTTTTTCATAATCCATGACTATTCTAAGAACATGAAAGCAAAGGTAGCCACCTATAGTTTGAAGGGAAAAGCAGACATATGGTAGGAATATTTGAAGAATTTCAAAGGCATAACTGAAGAGGAGTTGAATTGGATTGAATTTGAAAGGCTCTTGAGAGGTAAATATTTATCAGACAAGTGCTATGAAAGTAAAGCAAAATAATTTTATGAGCTTAAAATGGGACCAATGTCGGATGAAAAATACATCACCATGTTCCTGGAATTGCTGAGATATGTTCCATATCTTAAGGATGAGAAGGAAAAATTCCAAAGGTTCATCAGTGGCATACCTCTAGCATTAAAGGATTGAATTCAAATTATGGAACCTCAAACATTGGAAGATGCCATCAAAAAATTAAAACACTGATATGAACAATCAAAACGCAGGCTTAAATTCAAAGGGGAATGGAAATTAAAGAGAAACATGAAGGATAAAATGAAATGGAACAAGAAAATATCAGACAAGAAGGAAGGCATCAATGCAACCAATGAAAGTCGAGAACAAAAAAAAGTTTAGCTCAATTGATAAAGGACGTACACATGAATACGTAGGAGAGAAACATAAATTTGAGACCAAAGAACCTTTGAGATGTTGGACATGGTGGAGAGAATCACCGTAAAAGGGACTTACCACATCATAAAAACGTAGGACCACAAATATATAATGCACATGATACTCGACTGTGGGAGATGTAGCACATAGCATACCCAAGATATATGCAGTTGTGGATAATCGATAAGAAAATCACCAAGAATCCATAATTGAGATGGAAGGTAAGCTATGTAATCAAATTATTTATGTTTTGATTGAACCCAGTTCTAAATACAGTTACATTAGTCCCGAGCTTGTGGAAAAATTCCAATTGGACAATGAAGTGCATGCAAAACCATGGTTGGTATACTAAGTGGAAACAAGGACAAAGAGAAAAGTAATTCAGTGGGTAAAATCATGTGTGTTTGAGCTCTAGAATATGCCAACAACACAACATTTAAATTTACTATTGTTGGATGTGTGTGACATGTTGTTGGGAATGGATTCATTGTATAAGCACCACACCAAGGTGGATTGTTTTTAAAAGGAAATCAAGTGCTTATATGAGAAGGGAGAAAGAATGGTACTTCAGGGAAAGAAAAATCCCATATCTGTGAGGATAATTTTAGACATTCAAGCCAAGAGAATGATTAGGAAGGGATGCATTTTGGTTGTTGTGAAAATTTCCAACGATGAAAAATCCAACAACAGTGTTGAGGAAGAGGAAACGAAGGTGTTGAAATGATATCCCGTGTTTCAACGGTATAGAGATGTGTTTCCAACAAATGTTCCTAGATTATCTCCTCACAAAGACATTAGAGGAAATTTTAGCCTAAGGACTTCTAAGGAAAAATAATAAAATAATAGTTAAAATAATAAAATAAGAGTGATGAATTTTGGAGGGAAAAGAAGAATAATTGTATTTTTTGCTATCACCTTATAAGTTTACTCAAATTTCAAGTGTAGACACTCGTTGAATACAAAATTGAATTTTGCATCCAATGAGTACCCATCATGCATACTTTTGAGAAGACCTACATTGATAAAAATTGAAGATACATTGAAAAAGCATGTTGAACACACATTTTTTAATGTATCTTCATTTTTTGTCAATGTGGGTCTTCTCAAAAGTATGCATGATGAGTACTCGTTGGATGCGAAATTTAGTTTTGCATCCAACGAGTGTCTACACTTGAAATTTAGGCAAACTTGTTAGGAGATAAGCCAAAAATATGATTAACAAAAGTAATTTTTCTTCTTTTCCCTCGTAAATATTGACATGTGCCTCTTTTTAAATTTGAAGGATTTTGATTGGTTTACATATTATGACATGGAAATTACGTGAAAATTTCATGGGCACTTTTAGGCTAAAATTTCCTCTAATGGGTATATTTTTCTATTGAGTTGATTCCTTGAGTAGCACCAACATCCAAGGCATCATACATGATGAGTACTCCTGAATTGGTTGGGTTAAAATTATAACTTAAAGAGAGGTTGGATAATCTGAGCTATATAAATCCAATTGTGTCTCCATGGGGAGCACCAGTCCTGTTCATGAAGAAAAAATATGGTACACTTAGACTTTGTATTAATTGTAGGAAATTAAATAAAGTGACCATAAAGAATAGGTATCCGTTTCCACGGATCAATGATTTATTTGATTAGTTGATAGGAGCAACAATTTTCTCCGAGATCAATTTGAGGTTAGGGTATCATCAAGTGCACATCAAGGAAGAAGATATCCATAAGACTACATTTTGAACCAGATATGCGCATTAAGAGTTTGTGGTGGTGCCCTTTGGGCTTATTAATGCCCCTACCACTTTCAAGTGTTTAATGAACAATGTCATGTGTCCTTACCTAGAAAAAAATTGTGATTGTATTTGTTGATGATATATTGCTGTATTCAAAAACTAAAGAAGAACATAAACAACAATTAACTGCAGTGCTATTGTTACTAAGGGAACACCAAATTTATGCGAATATTGATAAGTGCTATTTTTTCTAGTCACCAATACATTATTTTGGACACATTTTCTCCAAGGAGGATATATCATTTGATCCAGCAAATATCAAGGTCATAATGGAGTAGCCAACACCGAAAAATGTGAATGATATTTGGTCATTCATGGGGTTAGAAGGATACTACAGGAGGTTTATAAAAAATTTCTCCAAGATATGCCACCTTATTAGTTCCCTATAAAGGAAAGGAAATAAATTTGAGTGGAAAGTTTAATGTGAAACAAGTTTTGAACAGTTGAAACAATTGGTCACTAATGCTGAACAATTGAACCAGTGTTGAGGATTGTAGATCCAAGCAAATATTTTGTGGTTTGTACAAATTCCTGAAAGGAGGGGTTCGATGGAATCTTGATGGAGGAAGAACAAGTAGGTGTGTATGAGTCACATAAGCTAAATGAACATGAGGAAATATATGTAACTCATGATTCGAGAGTTAGTTTCCATTATTCATGCATTGAAAATGTGGAGGCATTACCTCCTCGACAGGAAATTCATGCTTATGATAGATCATGGAGGACTAAAATACTTATTTGATAAACCTAAGTTAAACGAAAGACAAGCTTGGTGGTTGGCCACACTTAGTAAGTTTGACTTTGAAATCAAGTACATCAAGAGAAAATAAAATATGGTTGTCGATGCAATCCGTATAAGTATTTAGTTGAATCGTCTAGAAGCCATAATTTTTTCTGAATTGGACCTAGGAACATGTGTCAAAAGTGCAGGGAAACATGATGATAAATATCAACAGATATTGGAGAAGCTACATCATAGATGTTGAGGGTGGAAAATATGAATAACATCATATCACATATAATGTTCTAATTATATTCAAAGATAGAATCTATGTTCCAAAAAATTATGAATTGAAGAGGCTCATAATGAGAGAGTTCCATGCTAAGTCATATTCCGACCACCCCGGATACCAAAAGACTCTCATAGCCATCAATTTTTTTTACTATTGGAATAATTTGAAAAGAGAATTTATTGATTTTTTTGTTGAATGCATGTAGTTATAGCAAGTTAATGTCGAATGTAAACACCCAATACGGTTATTGCAGTCCATTCCCATTCTGAAATGGAAGATGGAAGTTATCTCCATGGATTTCATCATCAGTTTTCCAAGAACCTCTAGAAAACATGATGAAATTATGGTGGTCATTAAAAATTTGATAAGGGTATCTCATCATGTTGCAGTCAAGTCCATCAATTCAACGAGTGAGGTGGCTCAAATATTCATAAGGGAGATTGTGAAGTTGCAAGGAATTCCCAAGAAAATAATTTAAGATAAAGATGCCAAGTTCACTTCAAGTTTTTGGAAGGAATTATTTGTAGGCTTGGGGAAATAATTGAATTTCATTATATATTATAATCCATAGATGGATGGGAAAACAAAGAGGAAAAATAGAATCCTTGAAGACATGTTGAGGATGTCTGTGATGCACCAGCCAAAGAAGTGGGAAGAGTATCTTCCCCTTGTAGAGTTTGCATACGAAAATGGGTACTAGGAATATATAAAGTTGAGCCCATTCGATGCACTTTATTGAAGGAGTTGCAATACTCCTATCAACTGGAATGATCCAATGAACATGGTCCTTATTGGGCTTGATATGCTAAAGGAGATGGAGCAAAAAAAATTAGATCACCATGCATAATTTAAAGGTAGCTCAAGGAATAAATAAAAATGACGGGGATAAAAATAGGGTGCATAAGGAGTTCCAAGTTGGGGAACATGTTTTCTTGAGAATTAGACCCAAGAAAAGTTCCTTGAAGATTGGTTCATGTGCCAAGTTGGCACCATGGTTTTGTGGGCCTTTTGAGATACTTGAAAGAATTGGACCAGTGGCATATAAACTGGCCTTACCTCCATCAGTCAAAGTCCATGATGTTTTACATGTTTATTTGCTTAAAAGATATGCACATGACTCTAATCATGTGATTGATTGGTCTGTGCTACAAGTGGAACTAGAGAGAGAGTTTCATCCAAATCCATTATGCATCTTAGACCATAGGAACCTCATGCTATAGAATCAAGAAATAGAGCAAGTAAAAGTGTAGTAGAGGCAATTTGGGCCCATGGAATCCACCTGTGAAACACCTGATACAATGTGGGCATCATATCTGTTATCACTCCGCTAGATTCCTAAGGCTAAAGAAGGATTCCCAATAGAGGTAACCGCAAACCAACCTTTTGACCTGGTAGCTAGCCCTACCAAGTCGGAGAGGGCTCTCTCTACAACACACAACCTAGGAGGCTAAATGGATTAGGATTTTAGGCTAGGTATAAGTTCAAGGGTCTTGATAGTTGATCTTGGTCGGGCTGCTAGATGTAAGTATGGTCAAGGGAGCTAGGTCAAGGAAAATGAGATATGGTTGCAGAGATTCAATGGTGAAAGGTAGGCATAAGGCTTAGCACTTTAAAATGGTTGTGATGAGATGGTTTTAAGACTAATGAGAAGCTAGGAAGAGCATGGGAGATGTATTCTTCCTAAACATAGGAAAATGGACAAATTATGATAACTTTCCCTATACAGAGCATGGGAAAGCATGTATTTTGCCTATCAACTTGAAAGAGATGATACAATAGAGATTTAATGAAAATTAAGACAAAACATTTTAACAAATGAAACTGAAGGAAAAAAATGATAAACATAATACCACATGTATCCCAAAAAATAGCTGCAACTCTTCTTTATTAGTTGGCCAAACTGAGCACAATAGTCCTTGATCAATATATTAGCATCCAAACTGATTCCATCCCTTGCTTATTATGAATAAAGGGAATAAATAGACATCGAAACAACATTCACTCATCCTCAGGGGTCGAATCCATGAGGTGAGGAAGAGATCCACAAAATTCTGAACTAATACCTAAAGTGTAGGGAGGTCCAAGTGACTCCTCCCTAAATACATTCAAACTGATTCATTTGAATTAATGAAAAATTTTACCTAATGAATGTACCCCTAGGTAACTTTTCCATAACATAATTACATTTACCATCCTCAATTACATAGGTAGAAACATGAATTTCTGAAGTAAAGCCAAAATTACAGTGAATTTTCAAAAAAAATATTAAAAGGTCAAGTGTGCCATTTTCTGTCAAGTGCACCCTCCATGTTAAAGGATGATTTTGACTGACTTTTAGGTGTCCAAATTGGCTCCAAGATAGCTTGTTGGAAATACCTTCAAGTCTAGTTTCCAGATCTGCCTTCAGTTTTCAAAATGAAGGTCATTTGCCCTGTCAAAACTTCATTCTGCCAAGACTTCTCTGTGCGCATAATGGATTCCCCTGGATCTCTCCACCTAAACTATGAGAAAATTTTACATATCCACCCTCTATGATTTACCATATATCCCACCATTCACCGATTGAGGATTCCTAGGCATAACAAGGGTACACACAACTAGGATTTACCGCAATACCACCTTCACCGATCCAGGTATTCCTAGGAATTGTTTTTACTCCTGAGACCACCCCACTCAATTTCAAAACCATTCGACAATCCAAATCAACCAAGGAAGAGAAACCCCATTACACAATGGCTATCCAGAAACGGAAAGGCAAGGTTGAAAACCAATATCACACCTGGAAAAACCCATGTCAATGACAACAAGAGAACCAAAAACACAGGTGCATGTAACATGCATTCCCAAAGTACTAAGGATATCATACATGTAACTCAATACCTATAACTAATCATGTTGTAACCTCTTGATCCAACTCTTCCTTGCTCGATCTTTGATTCCTTTTTATTTTTTTTCCTTCGTTTGCGTTCCTTCCTCTAATGCTAGAGTGATCCAAGAATACTCTAAGTGTGTGAGAGTATGAGTGAGTAAAGATAATAAATAGAGAGATCAAAAAATGAACTAAAAAAAAAGGTTGCGAACTGATCCTTAGAAGCCTTTTTATTAGCGAGCCCTCCATTTTCTTCAATTTCCATTATTTTTCCTTTATTTTCCTCCTCACATGCAACTTGTGACCTTTCACTTTCATTTTCTCCTATTTTCCATTATTTTCATAAATAAAATGACAATTAATGCATCTTACCTTTCCAAACTTGTTTCCAATGCCTTTTCCAATTTTATTTAGCCATAATAAACCAAATGAACACCCGCTAGGATGTTTTTCCAACATTCAACTTGGAATAAGTGTCATGTGACCTTGGCCTTATTTTTCTTTTATTAAATTTATTATATGGATTTCTAACTCGGGGTTGTTACTAACCCCTCCCCCTTCATCGTCAGTGTTCAATGAAACCTACAACCAAAAATACCGCTAAAAAACAGAACATACTACCCATGGAGCTTTGTAATTTAGCTCGATGCATTATTTACAATGAACAACCTACTGAAAAGAAAAAAACATAACAACTTGACAACCATACCGTTTATTATAACTTTATAACATATCTCATGGAAGTATTTACATCCATATACATATATACATATACAAAAACTTCTTTGCCTCAATCAGTAAACAAAGAAGGATAAATAGCACAGATCTGATCAACCATCTCCCACGTAGATTCATCGGGCCCAAAGTGCTTCCACTGCACTTTAACCTGCATGATTACTCAGTTCCAGAGCATGATAATATTTCTCTGCAAAATATACTGAGGTTCCAAATGGAATTCTCCTTTCGGCTCCACCTACAATAAAAACCAATCAATAACATGATCAACATCCTTTACATATCTTTTAAGCAATGAAACATGGAAAACATCATGGAATTTCACTGTCGGAGGCAGTGCAAGTCTGTAGGCCACTGGTCCAATCCTCTCAAGGATCTTGAAAGGCCCACAATACTGAGGTGCTGACTTCGCACATGACCCAATCCTTAAGGATCTCTTCTTGGGCTTGATGCACAAGTACACATGTTAACCAAACTAAAACTCCTTAAACATCTTGCATTGATATGCATAAATTTTCTAATTTTCGCAGGTTGCCTTTAGATTCTTCTTTATAACCTACATTTCTTGTTCCATCTAAGCCAACATGTCCGCTCCTACTAACATGCTATTCACTGGATCACTCCAACCAATAGGAGTATTAAAACTCTAGCAATACAGTGCCTCAAATAGACTCATCCTCAACGAATCTTGATTCCCATTGTTGTAAGCAAACTCAACCAGTAGAATATACTCTTCCCACTTCTGTTGTTGATGCATGACGTACATCCTCAACATGTCCTCCAGTATCCTATTGACCCTCTCTGTATGTGGATGATAAGTTGTGCTGAAGGCCAACTCTGTGCCCAAACCTGCAAACAACTATTTACAAAATCTGGAAGTGAAATTATCATCTATTTCCGACACAATGTTCTTAGGAACACCATGCAACCTCATTATCTCCCTAATGAAGACTTGTGCTCCATCACTAGTTGAATATGTAGGTCAGTTTGAAAGTTAAAAATGAAATAAGATGAAAATATTACTTCATATCTCCTTTGAGTAGACAATAATTTTAACTCTATCATAGGTCTCAGTTAAGAATATCAAAGAGAATAAGATGATCCATTGCACACAAAAAATCCATCTAATTTGTTCAAAATAATTATCTAGTTAATCAAATTCTAGGAAATAAAGAATTGGGAGTTCAAACAAGAAGAAATCTTGTTAAATCATTAGACCAATAGAACCTAGGCTTCCTATCACTAATGGAACCTCAAAACTTTGCTCAAATAGTTAAGATGAGCATTGGGTTAAATCTATGAATGGAGAGCTAGATCAGAGTGAGAAAAATGGGACTTTGGAATATGGTTCAAGACCAAAAGAAAAAAAATATGATTGGAACCAACTGGGTGTATAGAAAAAAGTCAATGAAGATGGACACATTGTAAGGAACAAGGAAATACTCATATGCAAAGGATATGAATAGGTTGAACGTGTGTAATTCAAAGAAACATTTTATTCAATAGCCAGACTTGAAGAAATTAGAATGATTTTGGCCTTTGCTTGTTTTAAAGGGTTCAAGATGTATCAAATAGATGTAAAATCAGAAATTTTGAATGGGGATTTCAAAGAAGAAGTTTATGTCTAGTAGTCAAAAGGATTTAATTTATTAGAAGACAAATATTATTTATGTAGACTAAGGAAAGCATTATATGGGTTGAAGAAGGCACCCAAGGCATGGTATTCCAAATTAGATAAATATCTTCAGTGGTAGGGTTTAAAAATGGGTAAAACAAACAACAATATTTATTAAGAGTAAAAAATATAACAAGTTGATTATTGTTGTCTATGTAGATGACATTATATTTGGCAGTGATGATAATCTATGAGAAAGAATTTTGCAACCATCATGCAGAAATAATTTGATATGTCTATGCTGGGAGAATTACCCTTATTTCTTAGCTTGTAGGTTAATAAATAAGAAAAAAGGCATTTTCATATCTTGGTCCAAGTAACTTAAGGAAAAACAAAATTGTATTCAAAATTGTGCTTCTGTAGGCACTCCCACGTTTACAAGGTGAAAACTAAGAAAAGATGATGAGCCTCCACAAGTAAACCAAACCATGTATTGGTCTATGATCTAAAACATGCTTTACTTAATAGCATCAAGACCATACATTATGAAAGCAATAAGATTGGTGGCAATATTTCAAACGTTTTCAAACATGTCCAAGATTGGTGGCAAGATTTCATGTGAATACAGTTAAAATAATATTCATATATTTGTAGGGAACTATGTATTGTGGCTTATGGTATCCAAGGGGAACAAACATTTCACTCAAAGGCTAGATAGATGTAGGTTGGGATGTAAGTATTGTTGAAAAAAAGAGCACTAATGGAGGAGCCTGATTTCTAGGAAAATGTTTGGTTTCCTCGCTTAATAAGAAATAATCTTCAATTTCTCTATTTATTTGTGAAACATAGTATATTGTAGCAGCCTCTTGCTATACTAAAGTTCTATGGATGAAGACAATTCTAAAGGATCTTCAAGAAATTAGTGATGAACCTATCTCTATCATGTGGGAAAATACTAGTGCAATCAACATCTTAAAGAATCTTGTAATGTACTCTAAAACAAAGAAATTTCCCATCAATTATCATTTTCTTTTAGAAAAATTTAATGAAAAAAATGTTAGATTGGAATACATCCCTATGTAAGAAAAAATTGCAGACATATCTAATAAACCTTTACCAAGAGAAATATTTAATTATCTCAGACATAAAATGAGAGTAATATCTTCCTCACAAGAAGGAATGGCTCACTAATCTTAGCTAAAGAGGATAAGGGCTTCCCTCCAACCTCTAATAGGAGGAGTTTTTAAATATTAGGAAGTCTTCATAGGAATAAAATTTATTGTTAGGGTCTATTCACAAGGAGCATATTCACAGGGGGAGAATTCATTATCAAGAAAAACAGGTCCATAGGAAGATACATGAATAGTTATATAGAATTTGTAATAAAATATCTTCAATAAGTCCCTTTTACATTAATATAAAAGGGGGAGAGAAAGCAAAAGTTGAAGGAAGGAGAAAACAAATTTTAGACCAATATGGATTTCATTGAGCAGAGAAAGCAAGGAGTAGAATTTGGACCAATATCTTGATAGGGGGAGTTCAGTCTATTTCCATCAATGCATACATTGGATAACATCTTGATGAGTGAGTTTAATTTGTTTCCATTAATGACCATAAATGTATGGTATCGTTGTCATTAATGACAAAGGGGGAGATTTTGGACATAGTGTTGTCATTGATGACAACGAGTGTCATTGACTTCAAAGGGTAAGTCAAAAGAAGAAGATTTTTGAATATGATGGTTCGATGACTTGAAATATCACATCAAATGATGAATAAATGGATCAAATTTTATTGAGTTTTTTTTTTTGAATATATGGTGTTCAAATCAATATATGATTTGTATGGTTGGATAGTCCTCTCTGATACATTTCCAACGATATATCACACTTGGCCAAACTCTTCCTAGATGAGAAGATATGTCAGTTTGAAAGTTCACTTTGGAGAAAAGGGTGAAAAGGGGTCAAACCAAAAATTCATTAAAGGTCATGCAAGTTTTGGAGTGGATCTATGTTTCCTTGGGAAATCGATAGTGGTTGTCACCCAAATTGCAAGATTTTTGATAGGTTAAAGTCCACAAAAATTTGGGCAGATCCAACAATCATAAATGAACTATGGCTTGGAAAGAAATGGATTTTATGCATACTTGCATGATATTTGACTAAGGTCAAACCCCCTACCACATGGATTTTATACGTAGGCATGCAGGTGGACCAACCACACATTTACATGTGGCAGCATAACATTGGCTCATGGTGATGATGTGGACATGATGATGTGATAGTGCAATGACACATGGATGCATAATATTGGCTCTCGATAATGATGTGGAAATGGTGATACGACAACACATGATCACATGGGCATGATTTCATGGTAGCATGGTGATGATGTGGCATCATGACGAGTTTCCATGTGACAAGATAATCTGGCAATTTTGGTTAGCCAATTGGGTGGATTTTGGGTGACACATGACACCACTCAGAGAGTGCCACATGGTAGTGGTGACATAATGATGATGTCAACATCAGTTTGACTATAGACCCCTAGCTTTGGGTCACATAGTATGGTCGCATGGGGGTTTAAGTGCCAAAAAGTAAACTTGTGTCTGCCCAAATTTTTCAAATTTATGTCTAATTAGAGAGGCACCCACCCGCACACTCACACACACACACGTGTGTGTGTGTGTGTGATTGTAGGCGGTTCCGGAAGGGAGGGTGTGTGATCATTAATCTATTTGTAGGCAGTTGAGAGGTCCAAAGGTAGTGAAGTTTGGTTGAAGCGCAAGGGAGACCCAAAGGCGCTATTGGTATATTGGTTCATGTGTCCGAAAGGTGCTATTGGCATATATAGTGCTTTGTATGGCTCAAAAGAACTATTGGTATATTGGTTTGGAGGCCTGAAGGCATAGCTAGCATATTGATTATGTTGAATGACCGAAGGCATTGTTGGCATATCTGTTGTGTTTCCTAAATCGAAGGAACTATTGATTCTGAGGCCTGAAGGTGTTGTTGGAATATTTGTTGTGTTGTGTGGCCTTGAGGCATTGCTGGTATATTGGTTCGGAGGCCCAAAGGCACAATTAGCATATTTTTGTGTCTAAGTCCTAAAGGCACAATTGTAATATTGGTTATGTCAGAGACGTGAAGGTACTGTTGTCATTTTAGTGGAATTTGAGGCTTAAAGGCACTTTTGGCATTTTGGTTATATTTGAGGCTTGAAGGCATTATTGGCCTTTTGGTTATGCCTGAGGTTCAATTACCGTTGGCATATTGTTATGTTTTGAGACCCAAAAACACTATTATCATATTGGTTACATCTAAGGTCTGAAGGAAATTTTGGCATATTGGTTACAAGGTTGAGCCCGACCCAAGACAAATTTGATTAAGCCCAAAGGCTTATTATTTTGACATTATCACCACAACATTATTTGAATTTGATAAAAAAACATTGGATTCATTGTTTGTCAGAACACACTGCATATGAAAATTGGTTGTTTGGTTTTGTTACTGTCACAGAGGTCACAAGGTCAAGTCTTGTTGGACTGACCAATTTTTTTTTTTTTTTTGGGTTATAGGCATGACGAAAGGTGCATTTTTTCACACTAGTAAAAGTTCATTATGTAGAACGGTAACTATGCATTATGTAGAACAATCCCTAAAAATTGCATATTTTCTACTAATTGATTTTTATTAATTTTTGGGGTATTTATAATGGCCAAATTAATTTATGGAACAGGGGAAATGGACAAAATATTTTTTCATCTAAGAGGGTGACTTTAAGAGTTATGAGGACACATTTTTTATTTCAATAAGCTATATTTATCTTGTTGTTACGTTATAGGCTTATGAGTATTTTTTTGTCTACATGATCAAAATGAAAATTGAAGAAGTTGTAATGGTTTCATATTGGAGAATGAATAGTGATGGTACTGATATGAAAAAAATTGTGGCAGGGTATGATTCTTGATGCTTATGGATCTAGTTTGAAATATTGTGAAAAGAGGTCCACTATAGTTTGAAGAAGGATTTGGGTCCCTCCATTGAGGTTGGTGCCTCAATTAAAGTTTAGCATATCACAAGTCGATGCTTGCATATCATCGAGGCTAGAGGTTTTTACAAGTTGTTTCTTGAATATTTTCGAGGTTGGTGCCTCAATAAGATTGTAGCCTACAATAGGTTGGTGACTACAAAACTATTTTGGGGGTTGGTGCCTCTAGCCATTAGAGAAAATTCGAGGTCAAATATATGCCTCAAAAGAAAAATTTACAACAAAGATAAAATTTATAAGAACCAATAGGATTCAATATGATGATGTCAAACTTGAGGGATGATTCACCATTTTTGGAACGAAAAGGTAAAAGTATACAAAAAAAAATCTACTTTTTAAATTCGTATTTTCAACTTATCTCCCTACGATTTTCGTTATATTTCGAGTGGGAGCACTTGTTGGATGAAAAATTTAATTTTGCATCTAAGGATTACCCATGTTGCACACTTCGATGGACCCTACTACACGAAAAATGTGAATGTTATGAAACCAACTCCAAAAATAGAAGAAAAGATAGCTCAACGCCTTAGAAATAAGCCACTTCGAGTGGGAAACCTCCAATATTGTCACGAGTATGGACATATTGCCACAAATTGTCCACATAAGAAGAAGAACAAGATGGTTGCTGGAGCTACAACTGGTGAGGCTCTTGCCTCGTAATTTGAGCTTGAATTCTCATTGATCGCATGCATGGTGTCTAGTGCATTGAGATCAAGGTGGAACTTTGATAGTGGTGCTTCCTTTCACATGACAGGAGATGAGAAACTTTTCAGTGACTTGGAGGAGAAATATCTCCAGATGCATATTGAGTTGGGTGACGATGGACGATACAATGCGACCGACATTGGTACCATTACCTTTCAGAGGGCGTTAAAGGATAGAGGCTATGATGTTGTTTTTATTGAAGGAAAAGTTTTCCTGCGAGACAAATAAACAGGGCAAGCCAAGAAGGTTGGGATTCGAGTTAAGAATATCTACAGACTTGAAATAGATGGGACTTCTACGAAGCTTCCTACTGTTGGGAAGGTGAGAAAGACATGCAATTGATACTTGAGAGGGAGCAGGATTTGCATGCAGGTAAGAGTGAACCTCAGGATGTGGAGCAGTCGCAAGATGAGGATCATGGAATGGGAGCATCCACTCATGCAAAGAAATTTCAAGCCAGATGGGAAGAGGGAGTGCATGCGGCTATACCACCAGGTATGAAGTGGGGCGACATGCATGAGTAATCCCAAGAAGAAATTTCTGGGCAGGATTCATTGAGATGGTGTGGATCTCATGAATCGAACCTGGCTACGAGGAGCCCACATAGCAACAATAACAGGATCAGTTGGATTGATGCAGTCAGATCAAAGTGAAAATGTCAGATACTGGAGAGCGGATTAGAGTTGGTAGTAAGTGCATAGTGCATGGGTGCAAAGTGTGTAGTCAATTTAGTGTCCTAAATTGCTAACATAAATTATCAACCAGGGCTAGTAAACTGATGAAGTGTGGTGCACTATATGTGCTTAAGTGACTTCTTCCTTACTTCGTTGTATGTATTTTATTGATGTTTTTGGGGGTTTTGTCTTTTTAGTACTTATGTTCAAAAGATGAAATCAAATCTATGTCAAAAAGAAAAGAAAAGGAAACCTTAGACTCAAAACAGAGTGTAATTGTAAATTCTATCCCTAATTAAGAAAATGGTGAAAAACAGAACATTCTAATCCATGGATATCCTAGCTTGTGAATGAACATGAAATGTAACTCAACATAATACAACCAAATCTCTTTCATCTAATATTGATATGTTGGAAGAGCGTTTTAAGAAAAAGAATGATTGTAAGATAATGATGATCTTTTAATCTAATTGCAAAACAGAAAATGCTAATTAACTCAACATAATACAACCAAATCTCTTTCATCTAATATTGATATGTTGGAAGAGCGTTTTAAGAAAAAGAATGATTGTAAGATAATGAGGATCTTTTAATCTAATTGCAAAATAGAAAATGCTAATTAACTCAACATAATACAACCAAATCTCTTTCATCTAATATTGATATGTTAGAAGAGCGTTTTAAGAAAAAGAATGATTGTAAGATAATGATGATCTTTTAATCTAATTGCAAAACATAAAATGCTAATTAACTCAACATAATACAACCAAATCTCTTTCATCTAATATTGATATGTTGGAAGAGCGTTTTAAGAAAAAGAATGGTTGTAAGATAATGAAGATCTTTTAATCTAAATAACAAAAAAAACTAAAGTGCTGGTAACTCAAGATGTCACAATTAAATCCATTCCATGAATAGAGATATATTGGAAAAGCTTTTAAGGAAAAGACTAATTATAACATCATGAGGGTCTGTTAGTTAAACAAATAATGCAAGACATGAATTAAAAGCTACTTATCTAGAAAGCATGTAGAAGCCTCCTTGGATAGCAGGGGCCCTCTGCTACCAATTTGGTGAAATCCTTCAGCTCCTTAAAGTTGTAATCAAAACATCATCAAAGAACTGAATTTCTTTATTGAAAACCTCACAAATCTACATCCCATTCCATTTTAAGCTTTGTTACAAAAGACTCTTTATCCCTTTCTCTCATTCTCCTATTTTTCACTACTTTTTCATTACCCATGATAGGAGAAAGCTTCTCCTATTTATACAAAATATGAGGAGTTATCTCATTAATGAGAGTCCATGAATCTCTCCCTCCATCTCTAGAGTTACAATCAAAATAGGAAATAATAAGACACATGTCTTTCTATAGTTTCAACACAACTAAGAAATGAGACACATATCCTCTTAGTGTTTCAATACAACAAGGAAATGAAATACATATCCTCTTGATTCCATGATCTTCTCCAACCAAATTCGAATTTGTCCCTAGAGTGCCACATAAGGGTCTTCTAGAAGTCTCCTTTTTGACCTACACATGTCACAAAACTCATAACACATATATAGATATATGAAACTATGTTAATTTTCTAGTTTTTAATCATAAATTCATTTTAAATACATAAAATAAATAACTTTGGAAAACAAGGATCCTAACCCATATATTTATGAAAATGGTTACTTGATGTAGGGTTTTAGGTCAGATGGCTATGAAATAAGAGCTAAATGGTTATGACATAATGGAAATATGTATGAATATGGAAAACACTTGTGAGACTCAACATACCCCCCAACTGAAGTTGTTGCATGTCCTCATGCAACTATTGCAATGATTCATTTGTCCATGAGTTGATCTTTTATGAGTTTTGACTCATATAGATTCGTTCCAAACTTTGCTTCTTGATATTTTCCTTTTTGGCAAAGTATAATACATTTGATTGCAACATTTTTTTTTAATGGTTGGTTCTTGTGTGACAACCAATTTTTTTTGAGCAATGGTTCTTGTGTAACAATGCTTTATTTTCTTTGTTGCATCAAAGTTCATGAAAACATTTAGAATCAATTACTTCATCAATGAATTGATCATTTGCAAGACATATAATCTTTTGGATCATGTTGTAAAAATAGTTAGTTGGAAAGTATATGTGGGTAGAAATAAAATGAAAATGTGTGATAGTGTATGACATGTGGATATGAAATGATGTCCCTTCCCCCCCAACTAAGGATATGACAATGTGAAAAAGGGAGTGAGAAATTTTTCCAAAGTTACAATTTTAGCATTCTAATGAATTACATGACTAAAAATTAGAAAACAACATACCTTCACTTACCTTAAATGTGGATGGGTTGTGCATGTGTGGTGGCTGCAAAATTCTAATCATATTCTTCTTCAAGTGGTTGAACAAGAGGAGTCATGGATAAAGAGATAAGATGACTTTTATTGCTCCTACTAAAACTTGCTGAATCTGCTCCAAAATGCTGAAAATAATAGTCTTCATGTCTTCAAAACTCATTGGCACAATTCCTACTATGTGAAAAGATGTTCTGATGTCGAACATAGTAGGAAATTGTTGAATTAGTGGCCATTAATGAATGCCACTAGTCAACACGAGAACTCTCACCATTGATGACAATGAGAGTCAAGATGCCCAAACACATCTTGCTAGGTACGAATGATTTTGCTGATGTCGAGTCACCTAGAAGATATGACGAACAAGGGACATTAATGTATTCCCATTGTTTGTCAGCATGAGAACTTGCCATTAAGGCATGCAAGCCTCAAGGTGTTTTTACAAAGAACTTAGACTCAAAGGACTATGGACTCAATAATTTGCATTGAAGCAGGGCTTATTTGCGGAATGAAAATGACAAGAAATGGAAGATGAAAATGGAAGATGGCAACGGAGAGTAGAAATGGCAATGGGCAATAAGCATGTGAATGAGTCTCTTGCTTTTATTTGTGGGTTATGAATGGACACAAGGAAATGGAAAGTGGATGTGAATGTAAATGGAAAATATGAAGTGAAATGAGGTGAATGGTTTATTATGAGGTATGGATGTGATGGAGACAATAGTATCTGAAAGTTTTTCAAGTGTTTGGATCTGATTTTGCATCAACATATTCCCTCTTTGTTGCTGATCATCCTCTTATGCAACAAATTAGTCTTTTAGAGAGACACCATTCTCTTGTAGTCATTTGTCCCTTCCTCCTGGAACCTGCAAAAAAAACTAATACTTCTTCTGCAATGGAATGTAAGATTATCAAAGGAGAGAGGTGATCAATCTCTCTAGTTATGATATTTACACACAAAACTAAGAATTTGTATTAATGAAACAAGTTCTCAAAGGAAAAATCAAAAGAATTTATACCTGTTTTGGAATTAGTGCCTCAAGTTGAATGTTGTTTCTTTTCAACAATTTATTTCATTATTAACCGTTTCAAACTCTAATGATGAATTTCTCACTGTGTAGATCTTATTGAGACCTTTCCAACGATATTTGAATCATCAAAATCTGATTTTGTATGAGAAAGTTAGGCTGATTTGAACAATGAGGTTTTTTTAGCTGCGAAATTGGAGAACAACTGCGGAATTGAACTTTAGCTGCAGAATGTCGACGGTTTCTGTAGCTAAAAATCTTGAATAAAATGTTAGCCATTCATCTTTCATCATCAGTCCAAAATTAATCAATACCTTCAGCAAAGTGAGCAAATAACTTATTCATTTCATTGGTTCAAAATTATTAATTATTTTTTATTTTATTATTATTATTATTATTTTTTAAATCAAAACAAAATTGAAAAAGAGAAATGCAATTTTTTTTTTTTTAATAACAAAATTGAAAAAAAAAAGAAATGCATAATTTCTGGCTGAAGCACATAAACTTTCACACGGCAAATTAAAAATGATAGCCATTAAAATAACATCATCTAAAAGCAACACAGATTCATAATTCCAACGTCCGACTTAGAGCTTGTCAAACAAAAAGGAGAAGTCCAATTCGCCAGATACGATCCAGTGAACATATTTTGGCTTTGCAATAACGCTTGCAGTGTATAGCAGGTGACGTGAAATATTTTCATGCCTCTCTTCTGTCTTAAATAGGCCAGTCAAGCCATCCCTTTATTCAAGCATTGTCAATTTCTAAAGTAAGAGTAGCACGATCAACTATATTTTCTTTTCGTCCCCCTACCTCCTGCAAATAATGCTCCGCTTCCAATGCTGCCATGCAGCGCGTGCCAGCAACGGTGATCTCTTGGCATCGAAATGCATGTCCTTCAGATTCGTGAATCACACTCTTAGATCAAGAGCCATGTGAAAATAAAATTCAATTTCAATTCGAATTTTCTTCTTGGAAGGTGCCGTAACTGATTGTCAGCTATTAAATTCACAAACCGTTTTTTTCCTCACGCAGACAGCGACACAGGGCTTCTTAAGAACCAAGAAATTCTCCCAGACCGCCACGAATTTCTTAAAACGATTTCTGGGTTATTTAATTGCCCAAGTTTTGAGAAGAACCCATGTCTCATTTTTTCAAAATTCATTTCGGTTTGATCAGAAAACGTGTTTCAAAATCATGTGTCAAATACAGTTGCGTTTTTCTGGCTTCTGTTTCAGCAACAAAAATCAATTTTTTGAATTTGTCTGCATGCCATTTGAGAAATTTGATTTGGGCATCAAAGCCAGCTTTTGCAGTTCCGGATTTCGCAATTTCAATTACAGCAATGGTGGCCAGTCTATTTGCAAGTAAACCAGAAAGTATTGCACTGTGCAGGACAACAACTCTTAAATTGGGCAAACGTGCTGCCGAATTTAAAGTTGGGCCACTTCCAACAGACTGACCATATAGAATAATGTCCTCTTCCTTTGCTCCGTATTGATCTTCAAGACATTTATAGGCTGCTTCAATATCAGCATAAGTATTGTGCTCACTTGGCTTCCCGCTTGATTGTCCATAACCAGAATAGTCATACATGTATAATCAGTACAGGGCAATTCACTAGAGGCATTTTGTCAATGTTCTTGTAAATGTCAAACCAGTATGTGCGCTTTACTGGGTACATAACACATTCAAAGCCAAGCAAGGGTATATTTCAGTGTTGTTGTGTCTTCTGGTACAGTCTCAGCATTGGAGAAAACATATAAAGAAAACATCAGAATGGGAGTGACGTTCGTGAGGTTGCAGTCGCTGGTGTTGAGAGAGAACAAAGGCAATTGCTACAGGTTTCGTAGGATGACTTTTGGAGCGGATCAATCAGAATGTTTGACAGTTTCAATTAGTCATGATCAACAGGGCTGGCTTGGATGTTTTGTTTTTGATTTGTTTTGAATATATATATATATATATATATATATATATATATATATATTTTAAATGATTTGTTATTGAAATGATATATATATTTTCAAATATTTTAAAAATATACATATTTAGTAAACAAAACCATTAAAAAAAATTTATTTTTTCATTTTTTATAATTGATTTGTTTAATAAAATTATGCATGTTATATTTCAAAAAAAAATTAAAAAATACACATATATTTCATTAAACAAAACAATGTATTGGAATTTTTTTTTTTTTTTTTTCATATATATATATATATATTTATTGAATCAATTGAAATTATGAAGTTTATTTTGTCTCATTTTTTTTACATAACAATTCTTTTTTGATCTTCCAGATCATACAAAATGCAAAAGGAGAGCATACTCAAGAATTATTATTATTATTATTTTTTTTACATAACAATCATTTTTCTGATCCTCCAGATCACACAAAGTGCAGGAGGAGAGCATACTCAAGAATTATTATTATTATTATTATTATTTTTTTAACATAACAATCCTTTTTCTGATTCTTCAGATCACACAAAGTGCAGGAGGAGAGCATACTCAAGAATTATTAATTTTTTTTTTTTAACATAACAATCCTTTTTCTGATCCTCCAGATCACACAAAGTGCAGGAGGAGAGCATACTCAAGAATTATTAAATTTTTTTTTTTAGATGTAAGAAATAAGGTCTCTTAATTACACTTCCTCGGCAACATCGCCAAAATGTGTAGTCAATTTAGTGTCCAAAATTGCTAACATAAATTATCAACCAGGGCTAGTAAACTGATGAAGTGTGGTGCACTATATGTGCTTAAGTGACCTCTTTCTTACTTCGTTGTATGTATTTTATTGATGTTTTTGGGAGTTTTGTCTTTTTAGTACTTATGTTCAAAAGATAAAATCAAATCTATGTCAAAAAGAAAAGAAAATGAAACCTTAGACTCCAAACATAGTGTAATTGTAAATTCTATCCCTAATTAAGAAAATGGTGAAAAACATAATATTCTAATCCATGGATATTCTAGCTTGCGAATGAACATGAAATGTAACTCAACATAATACAACCAAATCTCTTTCATCTAATATTGATATGTTGGAAGAGCTTTTTAAGAAAAAGAATGATTGTAAGATAATGATGATCTTTTAATCTAATTGCAAAACAGAAAATGCTAATTAACTCAACATGATACAACCAAATCTCTTTCATCTAATATTGATATGTTGGAAGAGCGTTTTAAGAAAAAGAATGATTGTAAGATAATGAGGATCTTTTAATCTAATTGAAAAACAGAAAATGCTAATTAACTCAACATAATACAACCAAATTTCTTTCATCTAATATTGATATGTTGGAAGAGCTTTTTAAGAAAAAGAATGGTTGTAAGATAATGATGATCTTTTAATCTAATTGCAAAACAGAAAATGCTAATTAACTCAACATAATACAACCAAATCTCTTTCATCTAATATTGATATGTTGGAAGAGCGTTTTAAGAAAAAGAATGATTGTAAGATAATGAGGATCTTTTAATCTAAATAACAAAAAAAACTAAAGTGCTGGTAACTCAAGATGTCACAATTAAATCCATTCCATGAATAGAGATATGTTGGAAAAGATTTTAAGGAAAAGGCTAACTATAACATCATGAGGGTCTGTTAGTTAAACAAATAATGCAAGACATGAATTAAAAGCTACTTATCTAGAAAGAATGTAAAAGCCTCCTTAGATAGCAGGGGCCCTCTGCTACCAATTTGGTGAAATCCTTCAGCTCCTTAAAGTTGTAATCAAAACAGCATCAAAGAACTGAATTTCTTTATTGAAAACCTCACAAATCTACATCCCATTCCATTTTAAGCTTTGTTACAAAAGACTCTCTATTCCTTTCTCTCCTTCTCCTATTTTTCACTACTTTTTCATTACCCATGATAGGAGAAAGCTTCTCCTATTTATACAAAATATGAGGAGTTATCTCATTAATGGGAGTCCATGAATCTCTCCCTCCATCTCTAGAGTTACAATCAAAATAGGAAATGATAAGACACGTCTTTCTAGAGTTTCAACACAACTTGAGGAATGAGACACATATCCTCTTAGAGTTTCAATACAACAAGGAAGTGAGACACATATCCTCTTGATCCCATAATCTTCTCCAACCAAATTCGAATTTGTCCTTAGAGTGCCACATAAGGGTCTTCTAGAAGTATCCTTTTGACCTACACATGTCACAAAACTCATAACACATATATAAATATATGAAACTATGTTAATTTTCTAGTTTCTAATCATAAATTCACTTAAAATACATAAAATAAATAACTTTGGAAAACAAGGATCCTAACCCATATATTTATGAAAATGGTTACTTGATGTAGGGTTTTAGGTCAGATGGCTATGAAATAAGAGCTGAATGGTTATGACATAATGGAAATATGTATGAATATGGAAAACACTTTTGAGACTCAACATAAAGTTCAATAGTGCAGTGGTTCTTGAAGACATGTGCAGTAGCTAAGCAGAAGTCAGAAGACTTTGATGACAAATGCATTATACTGATTCAGTTGTTTGGAGACTATTCAGTTTCAGAAGTGTTGCATGCAAAGGTTGCAAGGCAAATGCTTGGAGTTGCATGTCGTATGCAAAGAAATTCCTTTCTTGTTGAGAGGGAGTGTTGAAGATTGCAACAAGAAACAATGAAATTGGCATTCAGAAACATCATTCCTTGATCCTAATGAAAAATAAGCACCTACACTAGGCGGGGCTCACACAGACTATTTTTAGGTGATATGTCTATTTTTAGAATTTGGATCAAAGTCTATTTTTAGCAGTATTCTATTTATAGATGGTTGAGAAAATTATATGGATGGATGGGCGTTTAAGTTTGGAATGCATGTGCGAAGTTGTTTCGTGGAATGCATGTCTAAAATTAGAATGCATGTTGATTTTTGTTAAGCCCTTAACAAAAATCAGACAATAAATAATTATCTATTTTCAATGAGCACTTGGAACTAGTTAACTGAAGTGGAAAATCAGTTAGTAAAGTGGATTTTGAGTTGAAGTGGTTGGGGACCATGCAGTGGACTTCGTTGTAACTGAGTGTGACAAAGTTGTAACAAAGTTGGATGTGTAGTTATGTGAGTTGTTATTTATTTTAACTCAGTTAAGTGTGTTAAACTCAGTTGTGTGAGTTGTAATTGGTTGTAATAAAGATACACAAGTGAGATATCAATGAATTAAATATTAAATTAACTCACATGGAGTTATCTCACTTGCAACTGAAGAAATACTACTGTTAACTACATGCATGTCAGATCTAGTGGAGACCCAGTTGAGAGATAGGTGAAAGGGCTTGGTTGACTATCAGTTGTGACTATAGTGATGGATTCAATGCATCTACACACACATTGGAGATGTTATGAGGATTACGCATTCAAGGCTGGCCATATCAAAATCATTAAGAGGTTCTTGACCATTAAGGATTGCGCAGTGGAGGTAGGCTGTCAGGAGGCATTAAATTGGTGCGTGTGAACCAATTTTTGTATGACACTGTGAGACGATTGCATATTGTACTGAGAGCTCTTGGAGCTAGAAATTTGTATGATATTATTTCATGATCCATGATATACATAATATATGATAGTTGGGGTTTTTAGCTTTAAACTTTCCCAATAAAAACATCTTATTATGTGCAATTGATTTTTCTTCATGTGTTTGAAATTGACGGTTTAATTTCCGCAAAGAATTAAATAGAAAGATTATGTATTTAACAGTGGATATAATTGTTAGATTAGGGGAGTCCGGTAATACATCATAGTATTGTATTGCTTAAATTTTTACACGAAATGTTTTTTTCAAAATATCTTCAATATTCATTCTAATTTGATGATATCCTGAACGAAGATCCAACTTAGTAAAATAAATTGCTCCATGTAATTCATCCAATAATTCATCAATCATAGGAATGAGAAATTTATATTTAATAGTGAGATTATTGAGCTCCCTATATTCCAGACACATGCGCCATGATCCATCCTTCTTGTGCACCAATACTACTGGAGCAGAGAAATAAATTTGACTAGGTTGAATTATACCAGCCTCTAACATTTCTGCAATCATACGTTCAATTTCACTCTTTTGGACATAATGATATCTGTAAGGCCTGATGTTTGGAGGAACAATTCCTAGAATCAAATGGATAACATGATCATGATCACGAATAGGTGGGAGTCCTTTGGGAGTTTCAAACACCTTGGAATGATTGTCCAAGAATTTTGGAGATCTGAAGAAATCGCTAATTTTGATGTTGGAACTTCTAGTGAGAATAATTATGCAATTACACCTCGTTGTTCTTTCTTCAGAATATTTTTCATGAAATTAGAGCTTATTATCTTTCATGGCTTCCCCACGATACCCCATAATTAGATTTAATTTCCTTTCGAAAAAAATTTCAAGAAAAGTTCTTGAAAATTAAAAGCTACCGTCTCCAAAGATTGTAACCATTGTACTCCTAGTACAACATCAACACCTCCCATTGGAATGGAAAGCATTGTAATATTCAATACATATTCCCCCTTGCCTAGCTTGATATTATGAAAATTTTCAGAGAAATTTATAGTTCCTCCATTTGCAACCATCACTTGACATTCTGGTTCTCGGTATAGGAAATAATTCAATTCCTTGGCTACCTTACAATGATTAAAATTATGGGTACTACCCAAATCAATAAACACTATTACCTTTTTCTTCTTGATATGTATTTATATCTTGAGATTTTGAGGAGTGGTAATTACTGCCAATGCATTACATGATATGTTCAAACTCATTTCTTCTTTCTCTAGGGTTTGTTCCTAGTGTATATCCTCTTCTTTTGAAGTTTCTTGTTCATTTTCTTCCTCCTCTTCACAATCTATGTAAAACAATTTCTTCTCAGCACACTTATGACCTTTAGTGTATTTTCTATCACAAATGTAACAAATCCCTTTTGCTCTTTTTTCTTCCAATCGTTGTGGTGTCAACCTTGTAGGTTGTGGAAGTCTAGGAGTAGCAACACTTCCATCTTTATAGATGTGAGTGGTAGGATTCGTTGTCGCCTTAATTTTACATTCAATTTTTCTTGCCAACCTGAATGGCTTCTCTAATGAATTAGGTTCCCAAACACAAGCTTCATGTTGGATGTTATCCTTTAAAGTCCCTCTGAAGCCATCAATCCTGTGTTCCTCCAGAATATCAGTTACCCTTATATTCAATTTTTGGAAGTCAATCTGCTCCACCACTGAACCCTTTTGTTTGAGATTTATCAATTGGACAAAGAAGGTGTTTCTCTTTGTATCCTCATAATGTGCTATCATTTCCTCCGTAAAAATTGACCAAGTGACAATTTTTTTATGGGAGAAAATCCATCAATACCATTGTTGGCCGGATAAATCGTTCTTGCGGACAAGACCGATCTCCCTAGTGTCAGAAGACAATCTAGCAACAAACGAACAACTAAGTTTGTCTTTCTCTAGATATATTCGTTTTACAAATAAATGCTATGAAGGTGTCGATCCTACCTTAGATCCAAATGCTTATTTGTGGTCGTAGTGCTTCCATCGTATCAATAATCCTTTGTCGCAACAAGGGCCCTTTTGTCACAAGAAAGTATCATCTTACGTTGATCTGCAATCACAAACAAGAAAATATCAATAGCACCTGTATAACAAATAATTATAAAACATACCTATCATAGTGATCAAGGAATCTATGAAATAAATGATCAAACGACAGCTTAAAACAATCGAACGACAATTTATTGAGAAAAACAGAACTTGATTGTATTAATCTTAAAATATACAGAAGAACCTTACAACCTTTCCCTTGATGTTCGAAAGGCCTTCCCGGGGTCCGAAGCAGGAATCTCCTCTACTTTGATAAGTCTTGCACTCTTCCTCCAGAAGCATAAGAGGTATGTGATCTTTCCTCTCAAAAGCTCAGCAGAAGGAAATCTAAATCTCAACAACACTTCAACTCAAATATTTTACCCATCAAAATATTCTTCAATCCTCCATTAGTTTAACTTCTCAAAACTTCTCTTAACTTCACAAGGCTACCCAATGCCTCCTTTTATAGAGCAGATGAGGAGGTTAGGATTCCACCTTTAAAGGGATAGAACCCTCCTTCAAAGGGATAGGCTCCTCACATCAAGGGATTAGTTCCTTAAGGTGTGGGATAGATGCACCTTACTAAAGCGTACTCATCCCCAAAAAATCTCATCCATAACCTTCTAGAATTGACCAAAAATCAACTTTTTCAATTTAATTTCGCGCTTTTTTGACTTTACAGGGGTACCGCAGGCATTACACTGGCAAAATGCGTTCTAGAACGCATTTTCTCTTCTCATTACCTGCGTACCCTAGCCAAAAACGCATGCAGGCTTCATGTTACCTGCGTACCCAAGGCTTTTTTGAGTTTTAAGGGTTTTTCCTCCATTTTTAGGAACTTTTCTCTGATTTTCAAGGTTTGGAATGAGGAAAAAAGGTTGTAAGACTTGCAGAGGAGGCATGTATGAGTGTTACTGAGCTCATACAGTCAGCAAAATGTCAAGGTGATAGTTTTCAGTGTAACAAATTGCCCCCTAAAGTGCGAAGTCTGAAATAGATGAAGATGAAGTCTGTCATATATGAAGAGTGAAGTACTTTATCATTTCAAGGATCATCCTGTGGACACCCCAGTCGGAACCTGTCAAAACATTCAATGCAAAATATATATATATGTAATCATATCATCGCTGAGGTAGGCATTCCCATACTCAGATCAAAACTAACTAGAACTAACTTAAATTGTTCTGATACAGGAATTATTTTGAATACATCATCAGTATAGACATATGTAGATACAGTATGGGCGCAACCATCTGTTTATAAATAGTCCACTGTATAAATGATAACAAAATTCCTCGCAGCCTGGATGGTAGAAACTAGATCCAGGGTCTTGATTTCCGCTTCTCGAACCAATACGATTCTATCCATGCGATTAAATGTGTTGAAGTCGAACATGGTAGAAACCACTTGATTACCAGTCAATGATGTGAACTGTTAACAAGTGTGAGAGAAACCACCAGTAATGTCAATGGATCTCAAAGTACTCAGTACAATCCATGAAATGTGAATCAATGAGCTGAAGTCGAACATCTCACGGAATCATCCGATCGAAGGTCAATGATGCAATCTGTCGTCGAAGGCGAGAAACCTGCCATTGAGGCATGCAGATTTCAAGGTACTGACGATTTCTAGATCAACTTCCTAGATAATGAGTTGTCGTCGATAGGAAGTGATCCGTCGTAGGCAAGCCCACAACACGAAATCATAGATCAAGTTTTGAAAATATATCGGCAAGGACTGACTCAGGGATGGTCAAAAATGGATGACAGATATTTTGCAGATGAATGGTTTATTTGAACTGTCCTCTTGAACACATAACGACACTGCAGATGGCTTGGTGACAATTGACCCAAAGCTAATACCCAGAAACCGGATGAAAACTTTCAATGAGGTTTGATTAACTGTTAGGCAAAGGATTTCCCAACCCAGGTGAATGAAAGTGTCGTGTTCAAGAGTGGTTGACTGAATTTTCGAAGAATCAAAATACAACAAACACGCCCATTTTTCTCTCTTTTCCCCCACCATCTCTGGCAAGTACCTCTTTATTTTTCACAAGCTTGAGGAGGATAACATTTGCTTGTTTATAAGCTCATCCTTAGGATGAGTCCAACTTAGTTTAAGATTCGAACCCGAAGAAGGAGTGGTTCGTTCCTGTTTGAAATTGAACAGGTCCTTTACTGTTAAATTTTAACGAGTCCAGTATAGGAGAAACTCAGTGTTTTTCAATTTTAGGAAGTCAGAAGAAAAAACTTAAGAAAACTCCATGGGTGTACTTTTTCGTAAATTTAGTCTCTCGAGCCCGAAAAAGGATAAAATAATGCGGGAGAGAACTCTATTGACTGTAATTAGTCAACGTATACATTTTTCGTAAATAGTCCATTTCAGTCCGTAAAAGGGGTAAACTTATACTGAAGGGACGATCATTCATTTACTTTAACGAGTTCGAATAATCAAGTACTCAGCAATATTTTCATGTTTAGAGAGTCTGAAAAGGGCTTAAAAGAGGACTCCAAGGTTTCGCTTTTTCGTAAGTTTTAACGAGTTCGAAAAAGGGATAAAAATGTACTCATGGTTTTCACTTTTTCGTAAGTTTTAACGAGTTCGAAAAAGGGATAAAAATGTACTCATGTGGCCGACTTTCAATTTAATTTACGAGCAGGAAAAGACGGAAATAACTCGGCATTTTCATGTGTTTTACGAGAATGAAAGATAGCAAAATAATCTCAGGATTTTCATGAGTTTAACGAGTCTTGAAAATAACCAAAATTGACTCAAGATAGGTTTCATTTTTACAAAAGCTTGAAACAGAGAAAAACTATGCTTCAGAGTAGTTTCATTTTTACACAAGCTTGAAACAGAGAGAAAACCGTGCTTGATGCCCCCCAAGCGTAACTGCTAGAGCGCATGCCCCCCCAGCTTCATTCATTCAACTAAGTACACTAGTAATAAATAGCTGGATGGAATGAAGGTTCATTTACGAGATCATATGAAAGACCCGACCTAAAAACTAACCTAAATATACTACTTAACATTTACGAGGTCTATTCAAAGACTCGACTCAATTAGGGGAGGATTTGTTTCATTTTTTAACGAGCTTGACACAGAAAAGAACTATGCTCATGGCAACATGTTTCATTTTTTAATGAGGTTGACACAGTAACAGGAACTGTCCTCAACTAACTACTTATTTCTAATCTACCTACATAACCTACTGATTCATTTTTTAATGAGGTTGACACAGGAAAAGAACTGTCCTCATACCTAATTCATTTTTTAATGAGGTTGACTCAGTAACAGGAACCATCCTCATGACCAACTGATTCATTTTTTGACGAGGTTGACACAGGAAAAGAACTATCCTCAGATCAACTGATTCATTTTTTAACGAGGTTGACACAGGAAAAGAACTGTCCTCAGAAACTACCTATTTCTAATCTAGCAATCTACTCTCTACAATCTACCTACATGTTTCATTTTTTAAGGAGCTTGACACAAGACAAGAACTCTGCTCCAGACACCTGTTTCATTTTTTAACGAGGTTAACACAGTACAAGGAACTCTCCTCACCAGAGCTTGTTTCATTTTTTAAACGAGCTTGACACAAGAAAAGGAACCATGCTCTCGACTAACTGATTCATTTTTTAATGAGGTTGACACAGGAAAAGAACCATCCTCAAACACACTGATTCATTTTTTAAACGGCTGACATGTTACCGTGAACTTCTCGTACCACCGATTCATTTTTTAACGAGGTTGAAGGCTGTGAAAAGAACCCGGGCTCCCCATACCACCGATTCATTTTTTAAACGAAAGCTGACAGCGTACAAGGAATTCGATCTTCACCCATACCACCTATTGTAAACTGAGGTTGACCCGTAACAACTGTACTTGTCCTCGGTACACACCGTCGTTATTTTTTACACCCAGGTTGACATGTGACAAGGAACTCTCCTCACTCTCTACCGATTCATTTTTTAACAAGGTTGGACATGTGAAAAGGAACTCTCCTCACACACTGATTCATTTTTTAATGAGGTTGACACAGTACAAGGAACTCTCCTCACAAACTACCTGTTTCATTTTTTAACGAGGTTGACACAGTACAAGGAACTCTCCTCACAAACACCTGTTTCATTTTTTAACGAGGTTGACACAGTACAAGGAACTCTCCTCACAAACACCTGTTTCATTTTTTAACGAGGTTGACACAGTACAAGGAACTCTCCTCACTGCCAGCTGATCATGGTTTCCAACTGGAAGAAACACATGTCAATGGACACACCTTGATCATGGCTTCCAAGAGGTCTTCATCAGATGGAAGAATAGTTCTCTGGAAGGAACACATGTCAAGGGACTCAAAAGGGATAAGAACATCGCGTTCAAATAATCCCATAGAGTTTTCCATGTCAATTACCGGATCTAAGTCATAGGAAGTCGAGCAAACAGTGAGAGGCTCGCTTTCATCGGTAATTGAAAACATGGGACTAGTTGCCACATAATTAACCCGTGGCGGGGTAGATACCACTTTAGAATCAGGAACATTTAGGGATGTCATATTATTGGTAGTCGAAACAAGACTAGGGAATGAAAGTTGGTCTACAGTCACAATATTGCCATTGTGAGGGAAAGACATCACGCGAAAGAGTGTCGATACGACATCTTTCATTGCATAAACATAGTCTCTCCCAAGGAGTAAATTGAAATCCAAGGGGCCTCGAACTACCATAAGATCAATACAGACAGTTTTACCTTCCAAAGTAATAGAAAAATTAGGAAGGATCCCTAAAGGTTCACTAATGGTTTTGTTAAAAGCTTTCAGATTCTGCATAATAGGCACAAGCTGAGGGGAACCCAAAGCTTTCCAAGCAGTTGAGGATAAAATACTAACGGAAGCACCTTCATCTACCTGTGTGCGGTGTATGTCCCTACCACCAAACTTCACAATGATTTGGAAAGGGATGGAGGAAGGAAGACAAGGTTCTGTTAGTCTATTCCAATCAAAGGAAAAGACCTCAGTACTTGGAGGGGGCTCTGTAGAAACAGGTGAAATGCCCCCCGGCGTAGAAGAATCTGATGTAACAAGAAGAACCTGAGCGGTATGAAGTTCACTCTCTACAGGGAGAATGGGATCGACCGAATGTGAAATTGAATCGACCACTTGATCAATTAATGGATCATCAACCTGAGTGATATGAGTTTCACTCTCCAATGGAAGAGTGGGATCGACTGTACTTGAAACTAGATCAATCACTCCGTCAGTTGACGGTAGGTTGGGAGAAAGTTTACGGTAACCAGTTGGAAGTTCTTGCTGTGGAACAGTAAGGTTTTCCAACAATTTTGAGGCTTCATCCATGTAAGGGCAAATGTGAGTTTGATGACTCCCTTTGCATAACTTACAAGGAAACCTAACTTTACCCTTTTTCCCAGGAACCTGACTATCACTGGTTGATGGATCAACGGAAAGTTGATGAGATTTTTCTAACCAAACTTCCAAGACCTTTGGAATACCGGGACAATTGACAAGGAAGTGGTCACCCTTACAAAGCCTGCAAGGGTATTTTGGTTTACGATGCATGTTGGAGGTTTCCTCAATACAACTAACACTTACAACCATGGTTGGTTGGTTGACTTCTTTCTTATCTTGCTTCTTCTTCTTCCCTTTCTTCTTCCCTTTCTTCTTCTTCTTAACCACCTGGTTACTAGCATCAAAGCTTTTACCAAGCGAAGAGGAAGAAATGGAGGAAGAAATATTAGGAGAAGAAGGTAAAGGGTCAACAGAAGGTTGGTGATGTTGAGATGGTGAACTCTGTTGAGGTGAAGCATCCGGTTGAGGTGGAACAATTGGAGTGTTCGGGGCCAACGAAGTTGAAAATAACCATATCGGTAAACCTATTGTAAATCCAGGTAATGACAAAGTAGCCATATAAGGAGGACCAACATTTCCAAAACAAGGAAAAGTACTAGGATTCTCATTAAGAGGGGTTCCTTGGTTGGTAAATTCCAGAACAGTTGCCATTATATTCAACTTCAGTGAATTTTATTAACAATTAAAACTAAAATTATGAACAATAATAACTTACACCTAATAATTAAAATTTAATTGTACCTATATCCCAAAAGTAAAACAAACAAATTAACACGCGCTATCAACCAGAGCTAAGTCATTAATACACAAACAAAAGAATTTCCCATTTAAAACACGAGGTTGGTGAGAAATTCAACATCATAGAATTTAACATGTAGTATATGGAACAGCTACTTCCATAACTCGCTGAAAATGAACAGATCACATGTTTCTTCACAAACTCATTCATAAAGAGAACCTCTGAGTCCATGTGCAGAGGTCGACGACTGCCTGTGGCCGCGTCCTCTTCCTCCAATCGTCACCTTGTAAAGAACTGAAATATTGTTATTACTAAGGTTATTGAACCAAACAAATATACCTCGGGGAACAGTCTACGATCCGACACACACGCAAGGGCAGAGTAACAAAGCTCAATCCCCTTGAAGGCTCCTTGAACAGAATCCAAGGTTTACCGACAAGTGACCCTTGGCTCCTCGACAATGGTCTATCCGAGGTTTACCGTTTTTAATACGTGTATATCTTCTATCGTTCCCAATGAGGAAGGATTGATTACCCCACTGGTTCATATATGATCTCGTGCTTGACCTTCCCTAGACATTTCCGCAGCATACAAAAGAACTGGAATTTTTCCTACCACAAGATCAACTACTTGTTTTTTTTACTGTCTTGGAGAGTTAACTAAACCTATTCCAAGACACTAGCCTAAGCTAGATTGGTGGAAAGAGCCCTAAAAATGTAAAAATTACTAGATGAATTTTATTAAGCGCTGTGTTATTTAGGCTGTTATTACTCAAAAGGGTAAATGGATATGAAACCAATGGTGTTATGACCCGACCCAAAACTGAATGCAATCGAATATGATAATGTAATCTTTTCAATTCGATGAATCCTACCTAAATTAAGGAGAGAGTTTCCATCCACTTCCAACAATGCAAAGATTGATCACTAAGAGAAAATATAACAAATTCTCTAATGCACTAATTTTATCAAGAAAAACTAATGCAAATCAATCCCAATTTTTTTTTATATTTTTGTGTTTTTAAAAGAAGCGTAAAAACATCTAAATTCAAATCAAAGAAAACTGATCTAAATCTAAGATTGATTTTTCAGAATGTAAACTATGCAATTGTAATCTATGCACAATTCACTTGAAAAGTATGCAAATGTAATCTATGCACATTTTTCATTTATATTCTGAAAATGAGAATTCTAACCATGCAAATGTGATCTATGCAAAAGAATTCTCAAACACAAGATGATTCTAATGTAATCTAAGAACCAATCAAGTGGAAGTCAAGAAAATCGGGTGAGAGTTCCAAAGATCAAAAAACACTCAAAGGCGATTAACACTCATACACAATTTAGCCCCCCCCGGCGAATGAGGGGGAATTTTTTTTGCAAAAATGAAAGCAAAAAGATGTAAAATTGTGAAAAGACTGAGACAAACCTCCAAGTAATGACCAAAGGAAATCAAATTAATAATTTCTCAAAAAAGAGACTCAAAACACCCAATTAACTTAATGGAGATTGATGAGATGAAGAATTGCTGAAAGAAATTCAGAAACAAGAGATTTTTGACAGAGAAATACAGATCTGGGTAGATGCTAAGAATCCTAAATTAAATCTAAACTAAACTAGAAAAAAGAAATCTAAAGTTTTTTCCAAAATTTTAACAGGGTCCGCAGGTTCCCAGAAGTAACAGGTGCGGTCCCGCACTATTTACTCAAGGAAAGTGCGGAGATGCCCGCACTGTGTGTGAAGACAAAGTGCGGTCCCCTGAAAACTTCAAGAAAAACATAAAAGATTTCAAAATTTTCAAAAACAGATAAAAACTAAGCTACCCAGGCAGATATCAATCAATCAAAAACTAGGAAAAACTTTTCCTCAAATCAAAACAAAAGAGAACCAAAAAACAAGTTCCTTTCCCCAGTGGAGTCGCCAATTTGTTGGCCGGATAAATCGTTCTTGCGGACAAGACCGATCTCCCTAGTGTCAGAAGACAATCTAGCAACAAACGAACAACTAAGTTTGTCTTTCTCTAGATATATTCGTTTTACAAATAAATGCTATGAAGGTGTCGATCCTACCTTAGATCCAAATGCTTATTTGCGGTCGTAGTGCTTCCATCGCATCAATAATCCTTCGTCGCAACAAGAGCTCTTTTGTCGCAAGAAAGTATCATCT
Organism: Pinus albicaulis; assembly: GCA_034641835.2. Taxonomy (NCBI): domain Eukaryota; kingdom Viridiplantae; phylum Streptophyta; class Pinopsida; order Pinales; family Pinaceae; genus Pinus; species Pinus albicaulis. The sequence goes on along the minus strand of CM076580.1, from coordinate 292,428,719 downwards.
TTAGTTGATCTACAATCACAAACAAGAAAATATCAATAACACCTGTATAAAAAATAATTATAAAACATACCTATCATAGTGATCAAGGAATCTATGAAATAAATGATCAAACAATAGCTTATCGAAATAAACAATCGAACGACAATTTATTGAGAAAAACAGAAATTGATTGTATTAATCTTAAAATATACAGAAGAACCTTACAACCTTAGCCTTGATGTTCGAAAGGTCTTCCCGGGGTCCGAAGCAGGAATCTCCTCTACTTTGATAAGTCTTGCACTCTTCCTCCAGAAGCATAAAGAGGTATGTGATATTTCCTCTCAAAAGCTCAGCAGAAGGAAATCTAAATCTCAACAGCACTTCAACTCAATCTCCACTTAACTTGATCTCTTCAATCTTCCATTAACCAATCTTCTTGTTACTTAACCCAAAAGGCTACCCAATGCCTCCTTTTATAGAGCAGATGAGGAGGTTAGGATTCCACCTTTAAAGGGATAGAATCCTCCTTCAAAGGGATAGGTTCCTCACATCAAGGGATTAGTTCCTTAAGGTGTGGGATACATGCACCTTACCAAAGCGTACTCATCCCCAAAAAATCTCATCCAGAACCTTCCAGAATTGACCAAAAATCAACTTTTTCAGTTTAATTCCGCGCTTTTTTAACTTTACAGGGGTACCGCAGGCATTACACTGGAAAAGTACGTTTTAGACCGCATTTTCTCTTCTCATTACCTGCGTACCCTAGCTAAAAACGCAGGTAAGCCTCATATTAACTGCGTACCCAAGTTTTTTTGAGCTTTTTAGGGTTTTTCCTCCATTTTCAGGGCATGGAATGAGGAACAAAGGTTATAAGACTTGCAAAGGAGGCATGTATGAGGGTTTAATGAGCTCATACAGTCAGCAAAATGTCAAGGTGACAGTTTTTAGTGTAACAACCATACAAATGTATTTTTTTCTAAATGTAAAGTTGCAATGCGTACCTTTTGTGTGTTTTGCACATTATTGAGATCAAAATATTGCTCCATCTGTAGTATCAATGTTACGGTATCCTTGCCATTAAAATTCCTCATATCCATCTTTGGAATATAGTGGTTCTTCAATCCAACATTAGAGTTTATGAAATAATGTTTACCATTTATTTTGTTCTCATCATGAGTTTCCTATACTATCTTTTTTGCATTAGGAAAAATTTCTTGTATCAACTTTGTCAAACCTTCCATGTTTGCTTTTACATCATTCTTCATGTTTTCCATGTTGTCTTTAATTTTTTCTTCCGTGTCATCCATCTTAGCTTCCATGCCAACTTCCATGCCTTTCTTCAAACCATCCATATTATTCTTCAAACCATCCATCTTCGCTTCCACGCCTTTCTTCAAAACTTCCATTTCATTTCTTGTTGCTCTTTGCGAGAGCGAAATTTGGTGCACATGCTCTTGTAATTTTGACAAATCATGTTGTAATTATTCATCTTCATGAGTCATAGTAGAGTATTTTGAGGGCTTAATGGGTGTTGAATTATTTTTAGGGGGAATTTTAGAACCCAATATTATGCTCAATAGGCCCTTAGAATAACTTAAAACTGATTTTTCAAACAAGACTTATGTAATTTGAAAAAAATACACAGTTTTCTTTATTTTGAGGAGTTCGATATTGAAATTGAATTATATAAAAAATTTCGGATCTTCAATATCTGAAATTTCGTCCTGTAGTATCCCTCTAAATCTTCTTTCGAATTCAAGGCAAAGTTATGCCAAATCTCCCACAATGACCTAATTATGGACTGGTTCATTAGAGAGCAATTGTATGGCGTGCCATGTCTCACTGTTTCCTCCTTTGGCTCTGAAATTGATAGAAAGGAAACTGCAGTCCGTGTAATTGTGGCCACTTTTTACAAAATTTCAATCCGATGCTCAGAGAGAGAGTTATGACGATTTTCCCAAGGCCCAAGGTCACCTCTTTGAGATGAAATTCAGGAGCCTGAATAAACCCTAACTTCTACAGATCATATCTCCGAAAATATTGCGAACCAAGATCTGAAATTTTTACAGGAAGTTCCTAAGGATTTCTTCTTCGCTCTGTAAAAATTTCAGCTTTTGAGCCTTCGTATAAAAAAAGTTATTGCGAAAATTCCACGATGACCTGTTTAGGTGAAATTTGGGAGCCTAAAAAAAATCCTAACTTCCACAGATCATATCTCCGAAAATATTGTGATCCAAGATATGAAATTTGTATTTGATGTTCCTTAGGATTTCGGCTTCGCTTTGCAAATTTTTTAGCTTCTGAACCTTAGTAGAGAAAAATTTATAGAAAAAATTCCACGATGACCGGTTTGGAGCAGCGAAACCCTAGAATCCAAAGCTCTGATACCAAATGTTATGAAACTAGCTCCAAAAATAGAAGAAAAGATAGATCAATGCCTTAGAAATAAGCCACTTCGAGGGAGGAACCTCCAATACATTACATAAATGAATAATCCTTGGATGATACAAATTACCAAAAGCTCCTTTCTATATATAGGAGTCCATGGGGCCACAATGTAATCCTATCCAGCCTAACAATACTAATGTAAGGGCACAATAATAACAATATGAGGGTTATAGGGGTACAAAAATAACAATAAGGAGGTTACACTAACAACAATAAGGGACTATACTAGTAATATAGGGACCTAACAGTGAAATACATGAAAAACGTTTTTTCATGTATTTCACATTTTTCGTGTAGTAGGGTCCATCGAAGTATGCAACATGGGTACTCCTTGGATGCAAAATCAAATTTTGCATCGAATGAGTATGGACACTTGAAATTTGAATAAAACTGAAGAGAGAGAAGTTGAAAATATGAGACAAAAAAGTAGTTTTTAATTTTTTCCCTCCAAAACTTGATGAGGTAATCTAATATTATTTTATTATTTCCACTTCTATTTTATAGTATTCCTTAGGAGACCCATTTTAGACCTTAAAATTTCAATAATTGACAGGTTGGTCCGTGGAAATTGATGTAATCAAAGATTAAAGAAGTCAAAAATATTTTTTTTTTCTCACATAAGGGTTTCTAGGTACATCTGTTGTTTTCGTGTGTTGACGTGATGATGATGTTTATTGATGCTCTTTCATATTTTTAGTTATGATAAAATTGTATATTTGGCCAATACATTGAGTCACCCCCCCCCTTTCTTATTGTGTTCATTATTCTAACAAAAAATTCTTGTACCATCTCTCTACCAGGTAAGGGAGCCATGTAACTATGACAATTGAATCCTTTGTGACATAAATTACCAACTAGTGCACCCAAGCCCTAGTTCTATTAAAGGTTTGGGAAAATTCAAGTCTGAGATCAACATTTGAGCCATGAAATGTTTCAAGAATCCCAAGTTACCCCGCCTCAAAAAATATTTCTCTTACTGTAGTGTTAACCCTAGAGGATTCAAAACTGTTTAGATCAGTTCTGTAAACAACTTATCCTATGTATATATGTGATGGTAACTTGGTTTGCATCAATGGAAACCTTCTATCGTTGATAATATTTTTTATCTTGTTTAGATATTGAAACATCGAGCAAGATTGTATCATATATCCCCCATATGATGGTCATATTGGACCTTCAGGATATGGATGAGATGGATACGAAATGATGGTTGTGATTTGTTAATAATTGGATTAAAAAACAATTATTACAAAATCCTTTTAAATTCAAGTGCAAGGTATTGATAAATCTAGGCATAGAGATTAAGTGATTTCTCTTATATTAGTAGCTGCTTATGAGTACTTTTTACTTCTTTAGATTAGGATCTCCTTTTGCTTATGTTATTAGTATAATTATTCATAAAAAAATTACCAATGTATAAACCATAAAGAGATAAGAGACACATAATATAGGCTATCAGCCAAGGCCAAAAGCTCTCTCTCTTTGAGAGGAAAAACCGAACAAATTCTTCTTCTCATAGAGATTATAATTAAAGAATACAAATACCAAGAACCTTAACGTAGTTGCCACTCCAAGACCAAGACACCAAGCCTTCTTCCTCTTCCTTGAGTGGACAATAGTTTTACCCTTTGCTTGTTGTTACTTTCTCTACCTCCTTGCTGCAATTTATATGTCTTCAACTTTGAATTTCTCGGCCTTCTTACTGCAATTTTATAGGTCTCTTTCTCAACCTCCTTATTGTAAATTAATAGGTCTGTAGTTTTGCACTAGTGGAGATATTTTTAGCCCAAAACATTCTTGTATTCTAGTCCCTCCTTCTTCGCTTAGGGAGAGGCTTCCTTGATGAGACTTCACACTTCTCTAACCATAGACTTGTTGTACTTCGCACTTCAATAACCGCAGACCCCTGTACGTCGCATTTATATAACCATAAACCCATGTGCCTCGCACTTCTATGAATTTCTCTGCATAATAATATTAGGCTACGCTGCCTATTTATAGTAGTTGGAGTCTCATTATTAGTTGACACGACTTATGGTGAACCGACATATCCTTTTTATGAAGATATTATTATTTCTTTGAAGCTGACATGTAGGAGGATGCTTGTGCTTGTCTTGGAGGGTTTTTTGACACTTTTATTGACTCATATACAAGTGTATCATGCCCAAGAAGGGTTCTCCATACATGACATCAACTAAATTTGACTTTTATAACTAGATGACTCAATCCTAAAGGCTCACAATGGGAGACATTACTAAAATAAAATTCCTTTCTCATGAAACCCATGATACAAGCATTACAATAGTTTTATTTTTATTTTTTTTCATCAATTACATAAAATTACAATTACACAGTTAATTATGAAGACCAGACCTAGTTACTTTTAAACACTCCCTCTTAAATAAGGAGGTATTCATAATGGTACTTGGTCATTCTCAATTTGAACAATTTCCCATAAGAAGAATTAGATTGGTAACCCATATATATAACATCATATCAACCAAAATTGTCACACAACAAGGCCTTGAATAATAACTCTATCTCTCCACAAGATCTGAGAAAAATGCTGGAGATATTAATGATGTATATACACCCTCATCATTGTCTCTCTCGGAACATATCCCACCTGGGTTCTCAAGGTGTGTTCCACCAGGAATATTATTATCTTAGATTCCCAGTCCTCAAAGAATATCGGTCCTCAACGAATACTATTACCTTGGATTCCCTAATACATCCTCAAAGATCATCGGATGCCAGATGCTTACCCAATCCTCCATTCTGTCTTCTTGAATGAAGACAAGAATGATGTGTCTATCTCTCCCTCTTAATTAGGGAGGAAATATCTATTCCAATAAAGGAATGTATTCATTCCTATGGAAGGAATGTACCTGTTATCACCAAAATAGGACCCTAATAGGCTGCTGATCAAACTAACTCAGTGTAACTATTTCAAACCAATATTTTAGCTGAGGCTTAGCCTCCTCAGCCTGAGAGGGCTCTCTCAAGGGTTAATGATATAAGTTATAGATAGATCGCTAACTCTGTGGTTTGTGATCTTGTATGTTTATAGGTTGAAAGATGAAGGCTTGCTACCATTGGGCTATGGAGTCAACAAGTTAGTAGATTCAATGGCAAGGTTTCTAGACATGGAAGCTGAGGAAAATGGGGTTTTAAAACAAATATAATTCACTCAATAAAATAGGTCAACAAAGTAATTCCATTACTAAAGGAAGTCAGAGCATAGGGTTATGAATTCTGAGTAATAACAATGAAACTTAATGTTAGTGGTTCAAAGATAGTTTACTCAAAAAATGAAAAAAAAAACACAGTCATCTCATTTCTAAAGGAAGTTAGAGCACATGGTTGTGAATTCTGAGTAATAGAAATAAGATCTACTGCAAATGATTCAAAGTAACATATAAATCAAGAAAACATTAACCCCATGAGAACTCAGATCTGTTCAGGAAAACCTCTCTGCATTACTGATTATAGTTCATAGCATAAAGCAGCAGTTGGGCCAAAAAGTCTTCAAACCCTTGCTAATTCGACCTCTTGATTCATATATAGCTTTTAAAATATTGGATTCTATGATCCATCATCAAAATAATTCGAATTTATATTATTGACACCTATTCTACTCCTAAAACAGACTCTTAATTACAACTGACAACTAACTGCCTCTTTAGGAGTCCTAATACAAATAGGAGTGAAACTCCTAAAACATGTTTCAATAACCTTATCTAAGACTTAAATACTTCCTTTGATAGCTGCAACTTCATGAGGTCAAATTTGGTGATGCCTCCAGCCTTGTTGTAAACCTGCCGACTCATGTCTTAACTGACCTAAAAACCAGGGAACATGTTTCCTGCATTTTAGCCTTTATCCTTCATGCTGATCTTCGAATCCTTTTTTGCGAGCAATGTTGATTAATTTAGATATGTGACATGTGATATAATTTCCTTGAAAATTCACCCACCACCTATTCAAAAAGAAACCTCCAAAATAGTATAAAGGAAATAGGGTATGACTGCGCTACGAAAATAACAGCTATTTTCGTAGCGCAAAATTTGAATTACTATAAAACATTCCTTTAACAGCTTTTTTCTTCTGCTTTGAAACTTGGATCTTCATCTATGACCTTTTTCTATCTACCAACAACAATAAAATTTGAAAATTAGCTATTTTTACCCCCAAAACACTTATGAAAAATGCCCAAAATTCACCTATAGCAGTTTTGTAGCGCGCTACGAAACTGCTGTGTATGCCTCTTTTACACAGTTTTTCAAAGTTTGTAGTCTTAAGGACATTTGAACTTCTGCAATTATTTACATAGATTTTAACAAGCAAAAAAAGTTGACTCTGAAATATTTTTCCCTCAAAAAGTAATCTCCTTGTTTATGACAAAACTGATTTATAATTTGTCACTTACTGCCCTATTTTTATTTTAAAAATAGGTGTTGAGATAGAGATTTTATCTTCTCACCCATAATGTATTTTGCTAAACTGAAGGAGGCTTTTGGAGACCAATCTATATTGAGCAAAAAACTCTCTTGGTTTTGAAATACTTCTCCTACTGCCCAGAAGATGTCTTTGAACAACATGTGTAGAAATGGAAAATTCTGATTTTTGAAAATAGGGCTTCAAAGAAAGCCTTGTATCTCCCAACTGGTAACACTTGTGAGAAAAATGAGATAGGTTATTGTAGCTGGAGATTTTATGAACAAAAGTGTCCTTCAGAATTCCAAAATACCTTTTATTGTGGTAAAAAACTAATCATGAAGTTGACTACTAAAACCAAAAAATAGAGTTTTTCTCTCAATGACTTTCAGCAATTTCATAATGCAAGTTGAGTGATTAATTTATCCCACATCATAATTAATTTGAAAAAAATGAGAGAGGTTTTGGTAGTTAAGTATGTTAGGAAGAAAAACATCTTTTATTTTTCAAGAATGAGTTTTCAGTTGCTCAAGAACCCCTTTGGAAGTTGACTACTAAAACCATAAAACAAAGTTTTTTGATGAAAAAGGCTATTTCAGCAATTTCGTAGTGCGCTACAAATCACCTTTTTTGAACTAGATGCGCTACAATAACGTGGATTCCTGTATGATTGCAAAATTTTTGACCCTAAACCTAATGGAATGGCTTCTTAATGGATGATGGGACCTTTAAACCATGGAATAAGGTTGTTAAATTTTGTTTGGAAATGAAAATGAGACTTTTGAGACTCCAATCCTATCAGCTACCCTTTAAAGCATGAAATGACCTAGTCACCTATCTAAGACCATGACTAAAACAAGGTAAACTTTCAGAGTTTATTTATCATGGAGTGGACCTAGAAGACTTCATTTGAACTTGTAATATGACCTACTATCCTTTACCAATGACTTAAAATGACTTCTAAACCTCCTTGAAATCAAGACCAAAAGTAGAGTTGACACAATGATGTTTTGAGAATTTTTGGGTGATAACAATACCTAAGCTCCCTCTTGGCTTAGGAATTTCCAAGTTTATTCCAAGTAAGAAACTTGTTTCCAGGCTCCCTCTTAATTAGGGACCTACAACATCTTGAGGAACTCCTCCTCATGATTTCACGAACTTCTATTTGTTAACTAGGAGTCTTCATGTTTGGGACTTCTACATAGGGAACCATCCATCCATCACTTTCATCCACGAGTCAGCCATGTGATCATCGAAAAGTGATCCATCAACCCATATCTGGTATTCCTTTATGCCATGTTGCTTTATTTATTCCATGTTTACTGAAGACATTCATAGATCTTACCTTGGTACCCCTGCATAAACCTACCCATATATTCAAAAATAAAGGAATGAACATTGAAATCAACATTACCTTTGTGATGGTATTTCATCATGAAATCTAAAATTTCACAAAAGCATCCTCCATACATATCAACACATCTCCCATAGATATATATTGTCAAGGGTATCTTTCTTTTTCAGACTCCATCATAGTCTTCATATCTTCCATTGAGATATCCCAGTCAAATTTCTTGGTCTTTCAGATTTTGATTTCCTTTACCATGGTTGCATATTCCATGATCTCTTCCTTCCTTTCTTCACACATTCCATTCCTAGGAGGTTCCAATCAAAGTTACTCAATTATAGTCAACCACCTCATACTTCATATGAGAACATATTATGTTTATTTCATCTAGTGAATGTGTGACCCATGCATTCCTGCATCCATTTGAGGGAGGAGATCCTTTACTTTGATCATGATCTTAAGATAGAGCATTGGTTCATGATACCTGCAACCATATGACATGGCTTCCACAATATCAAATGTAAGCATACATACCTCAATTTTTTTTTCTTTGGGTCATCCAAACTTCCTGAAACAACTTCCTTGATTGAAATAGCTTCAATCCCTTGATTTTATTCACTCTTATGTCATCATAACATCATCCAAATAATTCCAAAATATTGGAATTCTTGATGAAGCACTCACTTTCCCTCATGATCGGTGAACCTTTCAATAAAGATTCCATCAGAGAATTTTTTAGGATCTAAAGTATCCCCATCAACATATGTTTCCTTTTGATAGATATATGATGAATCTTGTACTAGATTACCTTGCCACTTATGTTCCCAATGATATTCCCAAGAGCTATATTCTTGAATTCCATAGATTCTAATCATATTTCAGGCTTCTCAATGATGATGTCCCGAGCTCTTACTTCTAGTGCATCTATGATGCCTTGCTGCATCCCTTTTAGTGAATCATGATAGCGATATCTTATAACAAAATACTTAGGAACTTGAAAATAACTTAGGTGAGGAAGACTATCTCAATGATAGTAGAGATATTTTACTTCCTCTTTCTTGGACTTCTTATTTTCATCTTCCTCTACTTCCTCAGTGATGTGGGCTTCTTCTCTTCCTCTGTTTTTATTGTCCTTATTGAGCTTAGGAAAGTATCTTTTATAGTGTCCATATCCTTGACACCCATAGCATTGGATTTTTTCCATGTTGATTTTCTTTTTCTGAGGACCAAACTTTCCAAATTATCCCTTTCTTCTTGTCATTGCAGCATAAGCTTCTTTTTTCAAACCTGCTTCCACATCAGATTTTGCCTTTTAGTCTAGATTCTTAAATCTTGCATAACGACCATAGATCCTAGAATGGAGTAGCTTCTTTCTTCCCATAAATACTTGATGTAAAGCTACCCCATTCCTCCGGTAGTGAATTTCATACAATTGTAGTGATTTCACTATCATACATGAATTCTCCCATTTCTTGTAGTTGATCTCGAATCTCAGATATCATCATAAAGCATGAGGCTATTCCATCTTCCTTAGACATTTTCATATTGTAGAGTTATTTCCTTAAGGATATGACTTCTCCAACAATGCTTACGAAATACAAATCTATCGGTTTGTTATATATTCATTTGAAGTTTTGAGTTTAGATACATATGGGATGAGGGGATACTTGATTGATTCTATGGTAATCCTTTGAGCCCTAACTTCCCATTTCATATAATTGGAAAGAGCTTGAGAATATTCTTCTCCTGTTTTGGTGATAGATCCTTTGACATGATCCATGACCTCATTTTCAATGAAATTTAGATCTATCCTTTTCTTCCATGCAAGATAGTTTGAAGCCTCAACCAATTTATTTATTTCCTTGAAAAATACATTATGAAAGATTTAGATAAGGTCATATACTTGATAGGATTATCCTTGATCCTTGTTGCTTCCTTGATGTTGATGATGATATAGAGGATAGAAAACCTCCTTTTGATGAAGATATTTTCTTCAATAATGATCCTTGATCCCACAGAGAGGGAGATCCCTTGGATATTTTGATGATGATGATGTCTTCAATGGTAGGAATATTTCTTGAAAGAGATCACTTTAGAGTCTTTATGACAGTGCCTCTATCTTCCTTTGGATGAATAAACTTCAAAACACTTGTGACTAGATTTGTAGATCCTTTCAACTTGAGTAGACATAGGGTTTTGGCTTTATTTTACTGACGATGATATTAATACTTCTTTATAGACTTCTTGACTTAAATATTATCTTATATTTGATATTTTATCCTTGACTGTCCCTTGATAAGATGCCCTTCCTTGACTTAGTCACCTTAGCTCTGATACCGTGTTGAGAAATCTAGGGCATAGAGATTAAGTGATTTCTATTCTCTTAGTAACTGCTTGTGAGTACTTTTTACTTATTTAGATTAGGATATCCTTTTACTTAGGTTATTAGTGTTGTTCTTCATAAAAAAATACCAATGTATAAACCATAAAGAGGTAAGAGACATAGACTGTAGGATATATGCCAGGGAAAAAACCTCTCACTCTTTGAGAGGAAAACACGAATAAATTCTTCTTCTTATATAGATTGCAATTGACGAATACCAAGACCAATATCCTAGACCTAGTTTCCACTCCAATACCAAGACACCAAGCCTTATTCCTCTTCCTTGAGTCAACAATAGTCAAACCCTTTACTTGTTGTTACTTTCTTTACTTCCTTACTGAAATTTATAAGTCTTAAACTTCGACTTTCTCGGCCTTATTATTGAAATTTTATAGGTCTCTTTCTCGACCTCCTTACTGCAAATTTATATATTTGAAAATTTTCATTAGTAAATATATTTTTAGCCCAAAATAATCTTGTCTTCTAGTCCCTACTTCTTCTCTTGGGGAGAGGATTCCTTGATGAGACTTCACACTTCTGTAACCGCAGACCAGTTGTACCTCACACTTCTCTAACCGCTTACCCCTGTACCTCATACTTCTCTAACCGAAGACCCCTGTACCTCACACATCTCTAAAATTTTGTGTTCTGAGATTAGGACGAGCTACCTATTTATAGTGGTTGGAGTCTCATAATTAGTTGACATGAATTCTGGTGAGCCAACTTATCATTTTTATGAAGATATTATTGTTTCTTTGAAGCTGAACTATAGGAGGATGCTTGTACTTATCTTGGAGGGTTGTTTGATACTTCCATTGACTCATATATAAGTGTTCCATGCCAAATAAGGGTCCTCCATACATGAAATTTACTAAATTTGACTTTGTATGACTAGATGACTCAATCCTAATGTTAGATCCCTATATTACTAGTGTAGTCCCTTATTTTTGTTAGTGTAGCCCCCTTATTGTTATTGTTGTACCCCCGTAGCCCCAATATTGTTATTATTGTGCCCCATAAAAATCCACTATTGTTATTGTTGTGACCTTACATTATTATTGTTAGGTCGGCTAGGATTATATTGCGATCCCATGAACTCCTATATATAGACAAGAGGTTTTGTCATTTGTATCATCCAAGAATTGTTCATTTATGTAAGTGGCTGATTTATAAGGCATTGATCTCTCTTTTTCTTCTATTTTTGGAGATGGTTTCATAACATTTGATATAAGAGCTTTGGATTCTAGGGTTTTGTTACTTCAAACAAGACATCGTGGAATTTTCACTATAATGTTTGTTTTACGAATTTTCAGATGCTAAAACAAAAAACCCATTTGTGAAACATCCTGGGGAATTTCGTATAAACATTTTAGATATTGTTTCGTAATATTTTTGGAGATATGATCTGTGTAAGTTAGGGTTTTTACAGGCTCCCAAATTTCATCTTAAAGAGATGACCTTGGGAAAATCGTCATAACTCTCTCTCTGAGGATCAAATTGGAATTATGTAAAAAGTGGCTGAAATCACATAGGATGTAGTTTTATGTGTATCAATTTCAGAGCCAAAGGAGGAAACATTGACATGTGGCACATCATACATGTTCACTCTACTGAAGCAGTCCATAATTAGGTCATTGTGGGAGATTGGGCATAACTTAGTCTTGAAGAATCCAAATCAGGTCAGACCTATGGCATTGGAAAGAAGACTTAGAGGGCTATTATAAGATCGAATCTTAAATATTAGGGATCTGAAATTATAGAGATACATTAGTTTCAATATTGATCTCCTCAAAAGGAAGAAAAAGGTGTGTATTTTTTTCAAAATTGCATAAGTCATGTTTGAAAAATCAGTTTGAAGTGATTCCAAGGGAATATTGAAACATAGATATCAATATTGGGTTCTAAAATCCCCCCTAAAAATATTTCAACACCCATTAAGCCTTCATAAGGATCTAATATGACTCATGAAGAGGAATAAGTGCAACATGACATATCAAAATTACAAGATCAAGTGCACCAAATTTCGCTCTCGCAAATAGCAACAAAAAATGAAATGGAAGTTTTGAAGAAAGGCATGTAAGCTAAGATGGATAGTTTGAATAAAGGAATGGAAGCTCAGATGGATGGAATGGAAGCTAAGATGGATGACATCGATGAAAAAATGAAAGACAACATGGAATACATGAAGAATGATCTAAAAGCAAACATGGAAGGTTTGACAAAGTTTATACAAGAAATGATTCCTAATGGTGAAAAGATAGTAGATGAAATTCATGATGAGAACAAAATAAATGTTAATTGTGATTTCATGAACTCTAATGTTGGATTGAAGACCCACCATATTCCAAATATCGATATGAGGAAGTTTGATGGAAAGGATCCGGTAACATGGATACTACAGATGGAGAAATATTTTGATCTCAATAATGTGCAAAACACACAAAAGGTATGCGTTGCAACTTTATATTTACAAAAAAATACATTTGTATGGTATCGATGGCTTTGATCCTGTAAAAAAATTGTCACTTGGGTCAATTTTTATGGAGGAAATGATAGCACATTATGAGGATACAAAGAGAAACACCTTCTTTAGCCAATTGATAAATCTCAAACATAAGGGTTCAGTGGTGGAGAACATTGCGGACTTCCAAAAATTGAATATAAGGGTAGTTGATATTCCAAAGGAACATAGGATTGATGTATTCATAATGAATTTAAAGGATAACATCCAACATGAGGTTCACATTTGGGAACCTGATTCATTGGAAAAGGCATTTAGGTTGGCAAGAAAAATTGAATGTAAAATTATGGCAACAAGGAAGCCTACCACTCACATATATAAAAATGGAAGTGTTGCTAATCCTAGAATCCCATAAGCTACAAGGTTGAAACCACAACAATTGGAAGAAAAAAGAGAAAAAGGGCTTTGCTACAATTGTGATAGAAAATACACTAAAGGTCATAAGTGTGCTGAAAAGAAATTATTTTACATATATTGTTAAGAGGAAGAATAAAATGAATAAGAAACTTAAAAATAAGAGGATATACACTAGGAACCAACCCTAGAGAAAGAAGAAATGAGTTCGACCATATCCTGTAATGAATTGGCAGGAATTACCACTCCTCAAACTATCAAGATAGAAGGACATATCAAGAATAAAAAGGTAATAATGTTGATTGATTCAGTTAGTACCCATAATTTTATTCACGTTAAGGTAGCCAAAGAATTGAATTTCTTCTTATACCCAACACCATAGTGTCAGGTTATGGATGCAAATGGAGGAACTATAAATTTCTATAGAAAATGCCATAATATCAAGCTAACCATGGGGGAATATTTATTGAATAGTCCAATGCTTTCCATTCCAATGGGAGGTGTTGATGTTGTACTAGGAATACGATGGTTACAATCCTTGGGAATGATAGCTTTTAATTTTCAAGAGCTTTTCTTGAAATTTTTTTCAGAAGGAAAAGAAGTTGAATTACCAGGTATCGTAGGGAAGATGGGAAAGATAATAAGCTCTAATGACATGACAAATCTTCTGAAGAAATAAAAACGACGAGTAATTACACAATAATGCTCACTAGAAGTTCCAACATCAAAATCATCTATTTCTCCAGATCTCCAAAAAGTCTTGGACAATCATTCCAAGTTTTTTGAAACTCCCAAAGGACCCCCACCTATTCGTGATCATAATCATGCTATTAATTTTATTCCAGGAAGTGTTCCTCCAAACATCAGGCCTTACATATATCCTTATGTCCAGAAGAGCGAAATTGAACGTATGATTGCAAAAATCCTAGAGGCTGGTATAATTAAACCTAGTCAAAGTTCTTTCTCTGCTCCAGTATTATTGGTACACAAAAAGGATGGATCATGGCGCATATGTCAAGATTATAGGGAGCTAAATAAGCTCACTAATAAAGATAAATTTCCCATTCTTGTGATTGATGAATTATTTGATAAATTACATGGAGAAAATTATTTTACCAAGTTGTATCTTTGCTTAGGATATCATAAAATTAGAATGAAGACTGAAGATATTTCGGAAACAACATTTCAAACTCATGAGGGTCATTATGAATTTTTGGTCATGCCTTTTGGCTTTACTAATGCACCTTCTACATTTCAAGGGTTGATGAATTCCATTTTCAAAACAGTCCTTAGAAAATTTGTGTTAGTATTTTTTGATGATATACTAAACTACAGAAGGTCTTGGAAGGATCATGTTCAACATGTTGACAGGGTGCTCAAACTATTGGAGGAGAAACAACTATATGCAAAAACCTTCAAATGTTTCTTTGGAGTACAAGATGTGGAATATCTAGGTCATATTGTATCTCTTGAGGGTGTTAAGGTAGACCCTAACAAAATTAAATCCATTAAGGAATGGAAAGTTCCCACAACCATAAAGCAGTTGTGAGGATTTCTTGGGTTAACAGGGTATTATCACAAGTTTGTTAAGAATTATGGGAGAATAATAGCACCTCTAACAACATTATTGAATAAAGATTCATTTTCATGGACTTCTGAAGAAACTAAGGCCTTTGAACATCTTAAAGAGGCAATGTTCCTAGCATCGGTCTTAGCTATACCACACTTCGAAAAACCCTTTATTGTGGAATGTGATGCCTCAGGAAATGAAATTAGTGTTGTTTTAATGCAAGAAAGAAGACCCATTACTTTTTAAAGTCGTCAAATCAAAGGAAAGTATTTACAAAAAGCTATTTATGAGAACGAAATGTTGGAAATACTACATGCACTAAAGAAATGGTGACCTTATCTAATGGGAAGACAATTCAAGGTAAAAACTAATCATGATAGTCTTAAATACTTTTTGGAACAAAGGCTATCTTCAGAAGAGCATCAAAAATGGGTCACAAAGATGTTGGGTTATGACCTTGAAATCATCTACAAAAAAGGGAAGCTAAATGTTGTTGCAGATGCACTCTCAAGAAAGGATGAAGATGTGGAAGCATTGCTTTGTGCCATTTCTAATATCCAACCAGATTGGATAACCGAAGCAAGGGATGAATGGAAGAATGATGAATAAGTGTGGACACTCATTCAAAAGTTGGAGCAAGATCCTAGTACATTTGATATATTTAGTTGGAAAAATGATTCCTTTTGGTACAAAGATAGCTTATATATTTGTAATAATTCCCAAATAAAACAAAATATTATTTTGGAATTGCATACCTCTCCCTTAGGAGGATACTCATGATTTTTAAAAAATTACCATAGGGTGAAGAAAGATTTTTTTTGTGATGGCCTTAAATTTGATATTCAAAAGTTTTTGGTGGAATGTTTGGTTTGCCAGCAAAATAAAGTTGAGACAATTAAGACCCTAGGTCTTCTATATACTTTATCCATTCCAAGTCAATGTTGGGAGGAGGTTTCAATGGATTTATCATAATTTTACCTAAGTCTGAAGGAAAGAGTGTCATCATGGTGGTAGTTGATAGAATTACCAAGTATGCACACTTTTGTGCATTATCTCATCCATTTAAAGCATTACAATTGCTACTGCATTTACGGAAACAGTTCAAAAGCTACATGGAAACCAAAAGATTATTGTAAGTGACAAAGATCTCATTTTTACTAGAATTTTTTGGAAAAAAATATTTTCTTGTTTGGATACTCCATTAGCTCATAGCTCACCTTATCATCCTCAATCCAATGGGAAACTGAGATAGTGAACAAGTGGTTACCTCTGGCTGAATGGTGGTATAACACTTCCTTCCATACTACAACAAAAATGACCCCATTTATGGCACTTTATGGATATCATCTACCATCAATCACATCATCTTTAAGAGAAAATTATAAGGTTCAAGCAATGGAAGATCACGTTGAGCATCAACAACAAGTTCTCCAACTATTAAAGGATAACCTAAATTTAACACAAAATCAAATGAAACAAGAGGCTAATCAACATCGTAGCGAGATAATTTTTGATGTAGGAGACTGGGTATTTTTACGACTACAACAATACAACAAATGTCCCTAAATCAAACTAAGAAGGATAATAAATTATCGCCAAAGTACTATGGTTCTTACAAGGTGTTGCAAAAGATTGGTACTATGGAATACAAATTGGAGATTCCTGCTTCGTCTTGAGTGAACCTAATTTTCCATGTTTCATGCTTAAAGAAGGTTATAGGTGACAAAATTCCAGTTTAAACAATATTTCTAGAACTTGACAGGGAAGGAAAAATCATATTGGAACCTGAAGAAGTCATGCAAAAAAGAACTCGACAACTACGTTCAATCAATTTCAGAGTATCTCATCAAGTGGAAGAACTTACCCACTGAAGATTCCAAGTGGGAGGATGAGAATTTTATACAGAAGCATCCAAAGCTACTCAAGCGTCGAGGACAACAATTTTTCGAAGGAAAGGGGAATTTTAGATCCGTATATTACTAGTGTAGTCCCTTATTGTTGTTAGTTTACTAGGCTCCTTATTTTTATTGTTGTACCCGTGTAGCCACCATATTGTTATTATTGTGTCCCATAAAAAGCCACTATTGTTATTGTTGTGCCCTTACATTATTATTGTTAGGTCGGCTACGATTATATTGTGATCCCATGGACTCCTATATATATAAAGGAGGTTTTTTCATTTGTATCATCCAAGAATATTTCATTTATGTAATGTAAAAAAGGTTGCCCCCTCGAAGTGGTTGACTTCTAAGGCATTGATCTCTCTTTTGCTTATATTTTTAGAGCTAGTTTCATAACACATAAAGTCTCACAATGGGATCCATTACTAAAATAGAATTACTTTCTCATGAAACCCATGAGACCAACATTACAATAATTTTATTTTTCTTTCTTTTCATCAATTACACATGTCATTATGAAGACCAAACCTAGTTAATTTTCAACACAAGGTTGCCTAGTAGCTTGTGTTATGTGATAACCATGAAATAAAGTATGCCATGAATCTAACCAAAGTATTTTGTATGTTGGGGGCATTTCTAATATAATGCTACAAAATTCCCTTGTAGCTAGTGAAATATTTTAATCTAATGCCAAATGTTTCAAATCCTTTGTGATTTTTAACTTTTTAGAGATGGTGAAGGGTTTAAAATTACATTACTAAATTTCAAGGATTCAAGAGGGCTTAAGCATTGAAAAACTCACTATCTCATAAAACAAGTTTGTGACATTTGGATTGTTCTTTTTATCATTTTTCTTTTGGACTTTACAGGAGCAGAATTGAGTCCAAGGTGACTTTTACATTTTTTATTCTTAAGACTTTAAACACCCTAAAATAAGGTTTTATGTGTGTGTCTATATATATATATATATATATATATATATATATATATATATATATATATATATATATATATAACGAAGGATACCAAGAGTTGAAAAATATACACATTATAAGATTAATTAATTGGAGGAGGGATGACACAGTAGAGGATTTTTTTTTATGTTGGAAGATCAATTTTAATCTCATAGATCATGGTTCAAGGAATATAGGGGATAAATGGTTTTATGGTATCATACATTTCCATTTCAATCTCCTAGATTCCTATGTATAGGGAGAAGTAAACTTTTTTTTTTAGAGAAAACCCAAACCATTGTAGAATAAAATGTGATCTCAATGTCATTTCTACTTCCTTATTTTGTATATGTGATATTTATAACCCAGAGAAATCATTCAAAATTATTATTTTTGATCACTCTGGAGCAATTGAAAATATTTGGCTTCCAATTTTATCTTGAAAAAGGAACATGAGATAGAACCCTACCTTTCAAAAGCCTGGTTTTCAAGCAGAAGTTTTTCCAATTGTGCATCACAAAAAGGTTTTCACAAGTAGAAATTTTTTGTTTCTTTATTTTACTTGGTGCCATTAGCCAACAAGTGGTTTTATAATAGCACCAAGGTTGGTAGCACCTAGAGCTAGGTTCTCACCATTATATCTCTACTATGTTTCTTTATTTTTTCTCTCTTTGTTTTCCCTTTTGTTTATTGATATGGAAATAGAAAGATTAGGAGATTGTGGGTACTTATGGGACAACCACTTTTCTCACAACTTCCAAATATTCTTGTTGAGCTAAACCCTACCTATATTATTCCTTTGACTTAGGATTTTTATATAGCATCATTCCATGACCATTTTCCAATGGCGGGATCCTTGATTTGTCAATGGTGCAAAGCTTGACAAGCCCATTATCATATAAAATGTCTATTTCATATGGTCCCAACCAGTGAGTATAAAACATGACCTTAAAGTCATTGTATTTTGAGTCAAATATGTAAGCCAAACCTCTTTCTTAAAACCTTTTATTCTTGTTGAGATTGCAACAAGATGATGAGCTTAGTGGAAAGGAGTTTCCTTCACTAAGTGGGCCCGCAGGCTATTTTTGGCGCAAAGTCTATTTTTAGACATATGGATCATGTTATATGAGTTGCAGGATGCTATTTGTGGATGGTTGGTCAAGTCGGAAAAAAATATATGGACTTCTATTTTTATACATATTGGGTGGAATCTATTTTTAGATTGCCAGTCTAAAAATAGATATGTCAAATATTATTAGCTCTTAATAATATTTAGACTCTAAACATTATCTTATTCTCTTGGAGAACTTTAGTTAAGTGCACAGATGTGGCACAAGAGTTGACAGAAGGAATTACGCTATTCCTAAGGGTTAAGTGGAGCTATTGCATGGATACTTTAGTTAGAAATCATGTGACAAAGTTTGGTGGAGTTGATTGAGGAAGTTAGTGGAGTTGTATTCAGTTTAACTAATCTAAACATAGTTGAGCTATTTGTATTCAGTTTAAATAATTAATACAATTAGTGAGAGTGGTGTGAATTAATTATTAATTAATTCACTAATTATAAACTCATTAATCAGCTAAAGAATACATCAGTTAACTTCAGTGCATGGACAGTTTCAGTGGAGACTAGTGCAGAAATAGGTGAAAGAGCAGGTTAAATATTAGTTGTGACTATACAGTTGCTATTTGCAACACACAGATAGGTGGAGAAGCCCATGAGGATTGCGCAGTACAAGCCAGGTGGTTTAACTATTTAATGAAGCCATCCCATAGCATTAATTATGCAATAGAGGCTGGCTATCAAGTGGCAAAAGATTGGAGCATGTGTTTTGCTAGATCTAGCTTGATAGTGTGTAGAAATTGAGGGTGTGCATGAGAGCTTGTGAGGAGCTTTTGTACTATGATTGTTACATGATCTCCATGAAATATAATATACAGATAGTTGGGGTTTTTAGCTTTAAGCTTTCCCATTAAATACAATGTTCATATGTGTGATTGTTTTTGGTTTTAATGTATGCATGCAATTGATTTTATTTCTGCATGTGATGATCAATGGTAGAAGAGATTTTGTATTATGCATGAAGCTAAAATAGTGTGTGATCAGGAGAATCTCGGTGAATAATATATTAGTTATTCAAATTTATACATGGTATCAAAGCGATATTGATCATTGGAGCAATTGCAAAACATTGAAGCGGTTGAGTTTTGTGCTGGTGGAATTCGAATTTGCAGCAGTGTTTTCTTGGTGTCGAAGTTGAGATGTCTTTCAACGGCTTGCGATTGGAGTATGCCCTTGAGGGCAGCTCAAATTATATTGCATGGAAAGACAGGATGGAGGCGGTGCTAGATGACAATGGGTTGAAGGAGTTCATAGATGCAAAAATTCCAAAGCCTACTTCTAGTGATGCTGCCGTACTTGACGCATGGCAAAAGAAGACAGCAAAGTGTCGAAGGATTCTGTTGGAGGGCGTGAAGGATCACATAGTATCCAACCTTCATGGTAAGGCTTCTCCATTCTTGATGTGGAAAGCCTTGACAGATTTATTCCAAAGCAAGAGCAACCAGAGGAAGTTGGCGCTCAAGGATAAACTCAGAAACATAAAGATGGAGAAAGGTGACAGTATGCCCAAGTACCTCACGAAGTTCATCCAATGCAAGGATGAGCTGGGAAGTGTGGGGGTGACTGTAGATGATGAGGAATTGGTGAGCTTGGCTCTCCTTGGTCTTCCGAAGAGTTGTCATGCCTATCAAGATTCTGTCAATGGTCGGGAGAAATTGCCAGGATGGGAGCGACTTTGGTCGGATCTTGTGCAAGAGGAGATAAGGCGAAGTACCAGGGATGGATCTTCATCAAGGAACTCTGATGAAGAGAATTGCACTTTGGCTGCCAAAGAAAAGAAGGGGAAGAGCAAGAAATCTTCTCAATCTGGTGCGAAAGGCAAGAAGCAGGACATGTCCAAGGTGAAGTGCTTTCATTGTCACCAACACGGACATTATGCCACAAATTGTCCGCAGAAGAAGAAAAATAAGCAGGCTGCTGGATCTGTAGCTGGAGAGGCCTTAGCCTCACATTTTGAGCTAGATTTTTCACTGATCACATGCTTGGTCTCAAGTGTGATGGGTTCAGTGTGGTTTCTGGACAGTGGTGCGTCTTTTCACATGACAGGAGATCGAGATTTGTTTACTGATCTAGATGAGAAATATCTTGGAGTGCACATCGAGATGGGCGATGATGGTAGATACAGTGCGACCGGTATCGGTACCATTTCCTTTGAGAGGGAGTCTGGTAAACCCTTCATATTGAAGGAAGTGATGCATGTTCCAGGATTGAAGAAGAATCTTATCTCTGTGGCGATGTTAGAAGACAAGGAATATGATGTTGTCTTTGGGGCTATGCAAAGGCTTTCCTGGTAAGGCAACCGTGAGACCTTGAGATAGTGTTTCCGAGTTAAGAACCTTTATCAATTGGTGTAGATGGATGCGAACAATGCATAAAGGGCAAGGGCATGAGTGGTGAGTCGGATGATGCATGAGGTTGTGGGTAATCGAGATTGGGCACTGCCCATGGAGCTTTAAGATATCAGAGTATTTTCACTGGGCTTCCTAAAGGCACTCTGTGCATTTATCGGCTGCAAGGTGTACGGGAAAATTTGTGAAAGCCACCTTTCACGAGAAGGATAGTTGCGCCACGACGATCCTTGAGAGAATTCACACAGACGTGTGTGGACCTTTCTCAGCAGCTTCGACAGCAAAGCACAGGTATTATGTGATATTTGTTGATGATTTTTCTTGTAAGTGCTAGATCTTCTTCATGCAGAAGAAGAGCGAGACATACTCAAAGTTCTATGAGTTCAAGGCACTGGTTGAGAAAGAATTGGGGAAGCAGGTGAAGGCTCTTAGGAGCGACAATGGTGGTGAATTCATCTCTGGCGAATTCAAGGACTTTTGCAGCGCATAAGGAATTTTAAGAGAGCTCATAGCACCTCATAACCCATAGCAGAATGGGGTTGCTGAGCGGAAGAACAGAACAATCGTGGGTGCTGCGCGGGCGATGTTGCATGATCAGGCCCTACCCATTCACTTGTGGGCGGAGGCATGCAATACTGCAGTATATGTGCAGAACCGTTGTCCTCATAGGATACTTGGCATGAGTACACCCGAGGAGGCATTTTATGGTAAGAGGCCTGATATTTCCCATTTGAGGATTTTTGGTTCACTTGTTTACATTCATGTGACGAAGGATGCCAGGAAGAAGCTGGAGCCGACTGCAGAGGTTGGGATATTTGTGGGGTACACTGATACGCCCCACAACTATCGTGTGTATTTTCCAGACAGTCGCAAGACTGTTGTGCGACGGGATATCAAATTTCAAGAGGAGAAAGCCATGAAGTGTTCGCTTGAGAGGGAGCCACACTTGCATGTAGATGAGGAGCTATTAGTTCCTAAGGATGAGTCTCAGGATGTGGATTAGCCACAAGATGAGGTTCATGGAGTGGAAGAGACCACTCATGCAGCGCCAACCATCAGAAAGGTAACACTAGAAAAGCCACCAACGGTTCCTCAAGATGCAGGAGAGGTCAGAGGAGTACACCCATCACAACGTTGCATTAAAGACAATCACCCGATCGGCATTGGGGATACATGGCTCTTGCGAGCAAGTGTACAGACAGAGTCATCCTCTTCGAGGAAGTCAGAGGACCCCGCATGGGTAGATGCCATGGTGGAAGAGTATGATTCGATAGAGTAAAATAAGCAGCATGGAGAATGTCCCGAGGCCTGCAGGAAATCGGCAGGGCCCGAGATGGATCTACAAAGTGAAGCAGGCAGCTGATGGGAGTGTGGAGAAGTACAAGGCAATATTTGTTGCCCAAGGCTTTTCACAGATAGAGGGGATCGATTATGAGGAGACCTTTGCACATGTCGCAAGGTATTCTTCCATACGGACGATTCTTGCTCTCTCAGCACAGATGGGGTGGCACATTCATCAGATGGATGTGAAGACTGCGTTCCTCAACGGAGTCATTGAGGAGGAGGTGTACATAGAGCAGCTCGAAGGTTTTGAGATCTTCAGCAGCGAGTCGCATGTGTGCAGGCTCAAGAGAGCGCTGTATGGGTTGAAACAAGCACCTCGTGCTTGGTACACACAGATAGACAGTTATTTCACCGGACTTGGATTCTCCAAGAGTGAGGCGGATCCTAACCTATACCAGATTGTGGTGGAGGGTAAGTTGCTGATCATTGTATTTTATGTAGATGATTTGATTTTGACAGGTGATGAGCTGTTGATACTCTCATGCAAGGAGGATCTTGCAAAAGAGTTTGAGATGAAGGACTTGGGCCTCCATTATTTCTTGGGATTGGAAATTTGGCACTGCAATGGTGGAATGTTTGTTTCTCAGGGTAAGTATGCGCGGGAGATACTGGAGAAGTTCAACATGCATGGCTGCAAGCCTATTGATACTCCCCTTCCTGGTGGTTGGAGGAAGGAGGATGCTACTTCAGCGGAGGTAGTGGATGCCACTGTTTATCGATAGTTGGTGGGGTCGCTTATGTATCTGGTCAATACAAGACCCGACATATGCTATGCTGTTAACCAGCTTTCACAAGCTATGGTTAAGCCTACCAAGCTCTTTTGGAAGGCGGGCAAGCATGTATTGAGATATCTCAAAGGCACATATCTTAGAGGCACATCGGGATATGGATTGTGGTATAGACAGTCGGATGAGGTGAAGCTATGTGGCTTCACGGATGTAGATTGGGCAGGGAGCCCAACGGACAAAAAGAGCACATCTGGAGGGATTTTCAGTATCGGGTCGACAACAGTTTCTTGGTACAGCAGGAAGCAGAGATCCGCGGCACTCAGTTCAGCAGAGGCCGAGTATATGGCAGCGAGTTTGGCTGCATGCGAGGATATATGGATGAGGAAGATCCTGGTCAGGTTGTTCGGTTCACACTTAGAGCCTACTGTGATTTATTGTGATAATCAGAGTTGCATCAAACTCTTGGTTAATCCAGTATTTCATGATAGATCTAAACACATTGACATCCGGTATCATCATATCAGAGATTGTGTGCAGCGGAAGGTTATGTTACTTTCAAACATTCCTACAGAGGATCAGGATGCTAATATCTTGACGAAGGCGCTCACCAGGAGAAAATTCGAATACCACAGAGGCAGGATAGGGGTTGCAGATAATCCATATCTTTTTGAGAGGGAGTGTTGAGATTGCAACAAGATGATGAGCTTATTGGAAAGGAGTCGCCTTCACTAGGTGGGCCCACAGGCTATTTTTGGTGCAAAGTCTATTTTTAGACATATGGATCATGTTCTATGAGTCTGAAGATGCTATTTGTGGATGGTTGGTCAAGTCGGAAAAAATACTTGGACTTCTATTTTTAGACATATTGGGTGGAATCTATTTTAGATTGCGAGCTAAAAATAGATATGTCAAATATTATTAGCTCTTAATATATTTAGACTCACAATCTGCTATCTTAGATACCAGGTAAGTGCACGAGATGTGCTGGGAGAATACGTATTCCTAAGATTTAAGTGCAAGGAGCTATTGCATGAATGCCAAATTTTGACTCATGTGACGAGTTTGGTGGAGTTGATTAAGGACGTTAGTGGAGTTGTATTCAGTTTAACTAATCTAAACATAGTTGAGCTATTTGTATTCAATTTAACTAATTGATACAATTAGTGAGAGTGGTGTGAATTAATTATTAATTAATTCACTAATTATAAACTCATAAATCAACTAAAGAATGCATCAGTTAACTTCAGTGCATGGACAGTTTCAGTGGAGACTAGTGCAGAAATAAGTGAAAGAGCAGGTTAACTATCAGTTGTGACTACACTGTTGCTATTTGCAACACACAGATAGGTGGAGTAGCCCATGAGGATTGTACAATACAAGCCAGGTGGTTTATCTATTTAATGAAGCCATCCCATAGCATTAATTACCTTATTAAATTTTGGCTATCAAGTGGCAAAAGATTGGAGCATGTGTTTTGCACAAGATCTAGCTTGATAGTGTGTAGCAATTGAGGGTGTGCATGAGAGCTTGTGAGGAGATTTTGTACTATGATTGTTACATGATCTCCATGACATATAATATACAGATAGTTGGGGTTTTCAGCTTTAATCTTTCCCATTAAATACTGTGTTTATATGTGTGATTGTTTGTGGTTTTAATGTGTGCATGCAATTGATTTTATTTCCGCATGTGATGATCAATAGTAGAAGAGATTATGTATTATGCATGAAGCTAAAATAATGTGTGATCAGGAGAATCTCGGTGAATAATATCTCAGTTATTCAAATTTCTACACTTCTTAATAAATCTATTGTGCCATCACTACAAGGAAAATACCCTCTAGTGGATGTTTTTGAGGAACCCCTTATAAAAATAGCCCAAATATCCGTTTTTAGCGGAGGTTTCTAGAGGAGGTTTGTGGGTGGAGGTTTTTGCATATGTTTTTATCCAATACGTTTCTCATCCTACACCGCACTAGTGTGTTCCACTAGAAAGGCACTGGTGTGTACTACAAATTGGCACACCGGGGCACCGTGCACTTCGTACAAACATGCCCGGTGCGTCTAATTATTGTAGTGCACTAGTGCTCTACATAGATACAGCCCTGGTGCGTCCTAAAAACCCATGCCAAAACTGAAACAACCCGGTTTGGTTGGAAGAAACCACCCGGTGCGCTGCAAAAACCCGTGCACTGGAACAAGGTTAAATAAAAAAAAATTACGGCCAAAAATCTGCATTTTTTACTTCTTCAGTGCTCTAGAGCTCTCAAGCACCAGTGCGAATTTCTCTTGTGTTAGGCGCCCTACCATCGGTGCTCCCATTGCACGCACTGCTGCTATCCATTTCCCACCATCTCGATTTCTAATTTTGGAAAATGGTGGGAAAATTTGGTTTTGCAAATTCTACAACAAATATGCCTCCTCGACGCTTAAATGTGCATGTATTTTACTTGTTTCTCCATAATTAAACTTTTTAGCGGATTAGTGTTGTAAAAAACCTTAAAATTCACCATTTAAAAAAAAATAAAAAAATATTTCCTGTGCCGTGCGCTCGAGTTGTTTGGCTCGCATCGGTTCGCAGTGCTGCCGATAAATTTACAGGCTGATCCGCGACCGGTGCTAGCGGTAACCGCACTGGTTCCAGTGTGGTACAGAAACAACGCACCGTGTTTTTAAAAAATACATAAATTGCAGTACTGTTGGTTAACCGACCACACCGTTGAATATGTCCAAGTTCAGGAGGGCGGTGCACTGACAAAATATGCACCACATGGCGGATATTTTGGTGAGTGCACCACCCTCCCAAACTTGGACATAGTTAACTGTGCGGTCATGTAAACAAATACACTGTTGAACATGTACTGATGTCAGGAGGGCGGTGTGCTGACTAAAATATACACCCTAGGGCGCATAGTTTGGTCAGCGCACCGCCCTCCCAATATTGATACATAGTCAATTGTGTGGTCGGTTATAAAACCACACTGTTGACCATATAATGATTCCAGGAGGGCGGTGCGTTGACGAAACTATCTACCTCGGGGTGAGTAGTTTGGTCAACGCACCGCCCTCCTGAAGTTGTACATAGTCAATGGTGCAATCGGTTAAAAGACTGAACCGTTTACCATTAACTGATGATTGGCAGTGTGTTGACAGAATTATCCACCTCGGGATGGATAGTTTCGTTAACGCACCGCTTGAGAAAGTACACTTCATGTTGTGCGGTGCGCTGAAAATGTCCAGGCGCACCGTAGATGATGTGTGATAAAAACAGACGCACCGGTGCCGGTGTGTTGAAGCCCCGAAAATCGGGTCTACAACAAGGGGGATACCCACCCGGTCTGGACCTTGGTTAGCAACTCATTTTCCGTTTGGTGTAGTGGGTCCGACTGGGGATAATGGGACCAGTTTCCCA
Source organism: Pinus albicaulis (assembly GCA_034641835.2). Classification (NCBI taxonomy): domain Eukaryota; kingdom Viridiplantae; phylum Streptophyta; class Pinopsida; order Pinales; family Pinaceae; genus Pinus; species Pinus albicaulis. The sequence goes on along the minus strand of CM076580.1, from coordinate 292,401,871 downwards.
AAATGTGTGTCTGTGTTTAAGATTTGATATTTCTTTTCTAAAATTCCTAAGTAAAATGCTTTTAATCTTTTTCTAATCTATTCATATGCACTATATTCTAAGAAATATCTAACTCTAAAACTAACCCGAGATGTAAATCTTTCTATTTATGCGATCGAAAATGATTTCAGATAACAATCGATAATAAAGATCATTCAATTATCATGAGAAAAGAATTCAATAAAGATAAACCATTTCATATAAAAAGTTAGATGAAATAGTTGTGAAAAACATATCGCATAATAAGCTATTCATACATCAAGTACAAATAAATAGCTATCACCGTACAAAAATGCCAAATGGTAACTCAAGTATTAAAACATCAATATATAAATAACTGAACAGAAATATCACTTTTAACACAAAAACAGAAACAGTTAAGAGATAAAAGTACCATTTATAAATGGTTCTACTCATGAGCTAGAAGCAATAATGATTTATCTCTTCCTAATCCAACATCCATTAAGAGTACAGAAATGCAACATCAGTAACATATATTAGACATAGATATCAATAAATCTCGTTCCATTCATTCATCAAAACCTCCTCTGAGGGTGCAGAAGTGCATGTTTTGAGGATAAGTTTTTGACAAATTTCAGGACCCTTCTCTAAATGCATGAGAAGGGTTTAAATACTACTAACAAAATCTAATTATAGTTTATTACAAAAATTTAGGATTCGGTTATGACCGTCCTTTTTCTAGGCAAAAATAAAGTAAAACTGAAACTAAATCTAAAATTGAAAACTATCAACTAACTACTTATGAATTTGATCTCTGAATTTGCAAGCATCCAACATTGTTTTGAGAAGAGGTGGCTGGCCGACTTCAGATTTCAACTGTCCCGAAAAGACAGAATCGACAAGTGTAGGTGCAATCTTCTCAGCAGAATTAATGATGCAATTAAGAGTGCTACATTGACTGTGTGGTTTTACTAGATATGTCCAGTAAGAATCCCAATTTAATCTTGTTAATCCTTGAATTGATTTTGCTTTTTCTTCCGCGTTTTGTTTCCATTCTGCTTGCAATTGTTGTGCCTATGGAAGATATCCCAGAATAGTTTCTGAAATAAAATTAGCCTTGTGCAAATTCTCATTTACACAATCAGTAATATTGCCTGCTGCTGTAGCTGACTCCTCTACCGCTTTCTCTGCTTCTCTGATCTGTGCATCCCAATTATTGAAAAGTATTTCTTTATGACTGTTATTGATAATTGGTGCACCAACTCTTTTTCCTTCCTCTGTCTTTTGCCATGCCAAATAATTAGTAACTCTTTCATTAGTTAAATCATTATCATGTCGTAATTCTACGACAAGATTAGTGATTTTATCACTTTCTAGACAAAAAGAGTTTCATTGCGAGATTTTCTGGCATAATACGTCTTGTTGTTGCAGTAGTTGGTTGTTTAAAGAAATAGATTCTGAAATAAAATCTGGAAGTTTGGGATCATCTTTGTGCTCTTCTCGGATAATATGTATTTGTTTCTCTTTATCGGCCAAACTTTTTTGATATCCGATTTGCATCTCTTGAAGCTCTTGCTGTAACTTTTCAAGTTTTACCTGTGCTTCACTGCTAGCATGAGCTTGTTGCAATTGCTGTTTCAGAGCTTGTATCTGATCTTATTTTTCATTTAATAATAGCCGTACCTCAGATGCTTTGTCAATAGTTGCGGAGGCATAAGCTCCTGTAATCTGAGATAGCTTGGTAAGATTCTCAGTAGGATTCGTAGTAGGATCTTTCCATAAGACATCTAATTGTTCTGCATTAGTAGAGATTGCGCTCTCTAACTTTCTCTTTTTCCTTTGCTTCCTCACTACTGCTTTATACTGCAGGCTGTAGAATACATCTAGAGGAGGAATGTCCTCTATATTAAGTACAATTTCAGAAGAGGGAGTGATAGGTATATGCTCAGTCTCTGTGACATTGCCACTTATTCCCGTGCTCAAAACTTTTGTTGTCTGTACAGGGGTCTGTATATTCTGTCCTTCAACATTAAGCAATTCATTAAACGTTTCCCATTGTTGATCTAATTGAATACTGGTGGATGGTTGCTGTACATTGGGAGGTGGAAGATTCAACTGTGGAGTGGTTGAAGTCTGTAGTTGTGAAAGCTCTTTTGACTGAGCTGTATCTTTTACTGAGCCTTCATCTTTATTAGACTTTTGAGAATGTTCAGAAGTTTCTTTGTCAGAATTTGATTTAGACCTGTCAGTATCTGAGCTATCATTGAGACTGACACTAGGAGTTGGTTCCTTTGCGGGTTCCAAGCGTAAATTATCCAAAGGGATAGTAGTCAATCTTCTTTCTCTGTAGATTTTAAATTCCTGAAATACTTCTGGGGAAAAATGTGTTTGAGCTAAATGCAAAATTTCTTTAAATGAACATTTTCCTTGAAACATATCATCAAAAGGATCTTCTTCTCCAGAAAATACTCTCACCTTAATTTCAGTGGTGAAATATTTGACAACATCATATGGATCAAATAGCCTTCTCGAAAACTTGAACAGTTGTAAGCATGTAATATTGCTTACCTCTTTTAATGCATGACCAACATCAAACAATGAAAATGCTCCACAGGCTACAGGAAATTGTGGCCAGATGGCCTTCTGCTTATCCTTTAATTCCCTTGTCAAACCTCCTTCACCACAGGTTTGGTATGCAATTTCCCGAGCTATAAGTTTATCCGGAACATACAAGGGTAAAACATGAGGAGAAGCAGAGCTTCCAAAACCCTTACATAGGTAAACAACTCTTCTCCAAACCACCGTGCGACAGGGAGAATGTCGACTTCTGCTTCCGGAGAAAACCTTGGAGCATCCTTATTATACAATATTCTGTACATCGGCAACATTATGCCATGGAAAATCTTGTAAAAATGAGGAAATTTTTTTTATTCCCACAGTTCTTTGTGATACACATGAATAGGCAAAGGATCATGAATTGTCCATTGCCGGCCCATTAAAGGGAATTTAGAAACAAAGTAGATAGAATCCATAACATAGGCAGATAGATAAAAAGGAGGATAAATCCTCTGAGAAACAGTCCGTTTAGACCGGTAATTGAAAATAGCAGTGGCTAAATTATCAGACAGTAGTTTGGCCCAGTCTACAATGGTGGCATTAACATCAACATTTAATAACGGAAGCCATTCAGGCAAGACCTTATTTATGTCAGGCTTTCCAAAAATCCTACATAACATAGCAGCAACAAAACAATAGGGAGAGGTGAGTGAACTAGTACTGTACATACCATGTTTGTCTTTCTTCAATGGTTCATCTCTTTTGGTCCATTCCTTTGTGCATTCCGCCAAATTTGCATTTTCCCTGGAAAATTTCTCCATAAATTGTTTGTTGTAAGTTGCCTGAGGCTCCGGCAAGTGATACATAAGCCTCAAATCTTCTGTAGTGAATGACCCGTTGAGCTTTTGATCTGGAGTTCTAAATTGCCTGTCTGAAATATCGGTGCTATCCAGCACCCATTTTACCATATCTGTATACGGAAGAATTCTCGGTCTTGCTGCTATCCGGTGCAAAAATGAACAAGCCAATTCTGTAAGAGATGCTTTAGATGAATTACTTGAACCTGCAGTAGCCGCGACTTCCATTACCCTGGGATTTTCTTCTTCGAGAAGATTATGCATTCCCTCCCAGGTGGTGATACCGGCATCCTTGTTGCAAGCATTATCCGCATACAGGGAAGCCATCTCTTTGTTTTCAGAACTTGGATTTTTCTCTTTCTTTCCCATAATACTCTGTGAATGCTTTGTATAGTCTTCTGCTCCTTCGCGCCTGCGGTTTTACGAATTAAGCGAGAGTAATGACATGAGAAAGGTGACGGGATAGTTTAAATGCTGAAGGCGGATGAAATATATTATTTTAACATGAAACAACCTTTCAATAAAAAAAAAATCATTTTTATCGATAATTGACAATCCATTCATTAATTCAATCATTAAAGCGCATAACGGATATTGATTTATGAAAATATTTTCTTTGGACAATGAGCTTTTAAGAATCTGCGACATTGCGATCTGCGATTTTCTATGCAATATCGCAATATCGCAATATCGCAGATCGCAGTTTTCTCAAATCGAAATCATCGCAAGATTGCAATTATCGCAAATTGCAATATGCACGAATCGCAGTCTCATAGCATCGCGAAATCGCAATATCGCAAAATCGCAATATCGCAAAATGTAATATATGAAAAGTATTTGTTAGACATCTTTTCTGCGATATGCGGTTTGCGATCAATATTTTAATGCACAGTTTTTTTGGGATCACGCTATCGCAATATCGCGAAATTGCAATTTAGAAGATTTTGCTTCACAAAGGATATCCACTTTTTGCGATGGATGCGGTATTTTTTCTTCAAAGAAAGATTATATTCTGATCTATCATAAACTTAAGTTTATTTAGAGATTTTCGAAGGAATTTCCCTAAGTTATGATAGTAAGTTTTATTTGAGAAAGGAAACAAGCACTAATTAATTTTTCGGATTTTTTGACTAAGGGTCCCCTCATATTTAGTATTATTACTAATACTTAATAAAAAAAAAAGGGAGGGGGGGGGGGTTGTTGCTGGCCACAACAATTGGCGATTCACTTGGAAGAACCAATTATCTCTGCTTTTCTTGTGAATTTTCTAAACTTTTCAAAACAGAAATTTTTTCAGAAAAACAAACTTTATTATGAAAAGACAAAGTACATTATGCTTTAATTTATAAATGATATTTCATTTCTTCTATATTCAACTTTGATTATTCACTTCCTCAAGCTAGTCCTTGTATTTACATCAGTCATTACTTAGTTCATAAAGATAAAAACAAAGGCTTCTCTGTAAATCAATTTAAAATATTCTCATTTGTCGTAGGTAGAGCCACTGCTGCCAGCAAGCGTTTATAGCCTCGCCAGGGTTACCTGTTATCCAACAATGATCCTGTATCCTACTTAGAGAAATATACAATTTTCAAAGAGAAATCCATATTCACACTTATTGCTTTTTTTTTTTTTTTTTCTTCTTAAAGAATAATGTCTTGGTTTGGTATCCAATTTATGACAGTGCCATTCACTTGATTTATAACTTTGCTGAACAAGCTGGCTCGTGATGAGACCCCTTGTATTTTGATTTATAACAATATTGAGTCATTGCCCTGTTGTGGTATGCAGTATTGGCAAAGTCAGCAAGCTATAATATCTATGATCATGATAAGTCGACTCGTGATGAGACCTCTTACTCTTTAAGTTAAGTGTATTATTGGATAATTCCCTGAACGTTGTAATTTCCTAAGTGGGGAGGAAATCATTGTTTCCTTAAGATAGCTCTAGACGAAAATGATAGAGTTTTTGGAAAGAATTTTTCTACAGAGAAACTTTGTTTTGTTATTGATACCTTTCATTGGACTGATATGAAACAATCTTTCAAAAAAAATTGCCTTTTATCAAAGTTTTCAAAGTTGAAACTAATATCATTTCTAGGCTAAATTTTTTAACTGTATCTTTGAATAACAATGATCAATATTCTAAAAAGAATTCTATTTGTAAAAGTGAAGAAATAACATCTAAAAAAGAGAATTTGTATCTTTTTTGTGAATTCCAAATGTAACCATTAACAACTCGTTTTATTTATGACGATAAAGGAAACTAATATACAAAATAGAAGAATGATCTCCTATGGAAAATATTTTTTGAGAATTTTTCCATTAACAGGCAAAGACTCTCTTTTACATGTTAAATCCTGTAACATAAAAGTAGATGGACCTATGATTTCTGCAATTTGGAAAGGACCAAGCCACATCCGTTGAAATTTCGTATGTTTTCCTTTTTCCTCATGAGCCTTGTCCCATTTTAAAACAAGATCTCCAACCTGAAAGTCTTTTCTGGTTATCATGTTTGAATCAAAGGAAGCTTTTACTAATGCTTGATGATGAGCATGAGTTATTTTGGCTTTTTCTCGTTGTTCTTCTAACTTAATTATTTCTATCTGTCTTAGTTGTATGGAAGAAGTTGGTGCTTCATCAATATATTGAACTAAGGCTAAAGAAGGAATTGCTAAATGAGTTGGAAGAACTACTTCTTTCCCATAAACTAAATAAAGGGAGAAGTACCAATAGAAGCCTTCTGTGTTATTCGATATGCCCATAAAGCATATGTTAAAGGCTTATGCCAATTTTTATGATTTTGATCAATGGTTCGCTTAATGATTCTAATTAAGTTTTTATTTGTGGATTCAGCTAATCCATTTCCCTGTGGATAATAATTGGCAGAGTATTTAAGTTTAAAACCTCTCTTGAGTGTAAATTCAGTCATAGCATTACCAGAAAAATACGATGCATTATCAAACATTAAAGCAGAAGGTAAACCAAACCTGGTAATTATGAACTGATATATGAATTCGATGATATGTTCAACATTAGCAATCTTGAGAGGGACTGCTTCTACCCATTTCGTAAAATAATCAGTTGCTGTAATAATATACCTATGTTGCTTAGAAGAGTGAGGAACGATCTCACCTATTATGTCCAATCCCCATTGATCAAAAGACTGTTCAATGTTCACTGGTTGTAATGGAAATGATGGTTTCTTTTGTCTTACAGCTGCAGTTTGACAAATTTGACATTTTCTTACATAGCTATGTGAATCTTTGAATAATGTAGGCCAGTAATAGCCTGCACGAAGAATTTTGTGTGCAGTAGCATCTCCAGCATAATGTGCACTTGCTGGCCCATCGTGAAGTTCCTGCAAGACTTTTTCAGCTTCAGATTTCTCTAGACATCTAAGAAGAACAGAATCGTAATTCATTCTAAAAATAATATCGTTTACAAGCTGATATGGTTTAGCCTTTAACCTTAGAGCTCTTTTCTTGGTGTGATCGAGATTTGGAGGAGCATATCCATTCTTTAGATAAAAAATGATATCAGCATATAATGATTCAACATCGTTTAGGCTTACCTCATACGTTTGTATCTCTTCAGATGATTTTTCAGAAATCTGTGATGCTCCAGCTAGTATTTTGAAAAAGCCTTGACCTCTTACAATACTTGCTGGTTTGATCTCAACATCATATTCTTGTAAGGCAATAATCCAATTAGCTCTTTTCTCACCCACATCTTTTTGGACTAAAATATTTCTTACCGCTGGAAACGATACAATGATTTTTGTATGGGTTTTAAGTAAAAAGGGTCTAAAACAATTGCTTTGAAAACATCGTAAGCTTGTTTCTCTACATCTGAGTAATTCAACTCAGCTCCCTGTAAATTTGAATTGAAAAAAGCAATTGGGGCTTCTGCTTTGTCTTGATTTGCTTGAGTAAGTATTGCAGCGTCAGATTTATCATAGGCAAATGTATACAAAATAAAAGGTTCGGAAAAATTTGGAGTTGCTAAAGATGGAGCGTTAATGATTACTTGTTTGATCAGATTGAATGCCTCATATTCATCTTGGCTCCATTTGAAGTTTGAATTCTTTTTTATCATCGCTTGTAAAGGAGATACTATTCTTGAAAAATCTGGTACAAATCTCTTTACAAAATTAATTTGGCCAAGGAAAGATTGCATAGCTTTCTTATTGTGAGGTAAATATATTTCAGAAATCTCCTTGATTCTATCAGGATCAATATGAATTCCAGATTTTGACACTATGAATCCAAGAAGTTTTCCTTCACTTAATGCAAAAAAGGATTTTTTTTCGGATTAAGTGAAATTCCATACCTTTGACAACGTTGGAAGATCTGCTTCAAATCTTTAAGATGATTGGTTCATTTTTTGGAATATACAGTTATATCATCCAAATAGATTACCACTGATTTGTTAACTAATCCCTTGAAAGCGATGTCCATGGCTCTTTGAAATGTGGCACCAACATTGATTAGACCAAAAGGCATTTTTTGATATGCATAAGTGCCCCATTTGGTTCTAAATGTAGTTTTCAATTGATCATCTGGATGGACTAACACTTGATTGTAGCCAGAGAAACTATCTAAGAAAGACATTAATTCTGATCCTGCAACTGCCTGTAATATTTGCTCCATGGGAGGCAAAGGAAAATTATCTGTTTGGCAAGCTTTATTAAGATTTCGAAAGTCAATGCAAATTCTAATATCTCCGTTCTTTTTTCTAACATGAACCATATTTGAAACCCATTTAGAATGTCGAACATGAAAAATAATTTTGGCTTTCAATAACTTATTGAGTTTAGATTTGATTTGATTTTCTAGATTGGGATGGATTTTTCTCAGCTTTTGTTGTACAGGTTTTTCATCATTTATCATTGGGATAGTATGTTGGATAATAGAAGTGTCATAAGTTTTGAGTTCATCGTAGTTCCAAGCAAAGAAACTTTTATATTGTCTCAAAAGACGAACATATGCTAATTTTTCTTCAGGAGCTAGACCAAGGCCTAGGTTGATATTCTGTGGTTTGGTATCAGTTCCTAGATTTACTAATTCATAATTCAAAGTCGAACTTTGTAATTTTGAATTGGTAGATCTTTTAAATCGATCTTTAAAATCATAAAGGTCTTCTAACTTGACTATTGACTTTGGAATAGCATTATTAGTGCTATCATGTTGTATTTGTTTGTCATGTTGATCTTCATCAATCATCTGATTGGTATAAGATCCTTCAGATGTGATGAAGCTTACAATATCAGGATCATCGTTGAAAATTCTCCAATTGGTAATGTTATCAGGAATCGAAGGTCTAAAGATTAATTCAATTGAAAATCGATAAGGACTAAAGTCTTCTGCAGGAATAAGCTTAGAGGCTACATTAGCTAAGAGGTCTGCACTAGCATTCTGGATTCTAGGAATTGGTGAAATATTAAATGCTATAAAATGTTCAGTTAGATCTTGAACTAAAGATTGATAATGCTTTAAATGACCTGATAAACAGTGTATAGTATTGCGTACCTGTTTGATTACAATTTTTGAATCTCCGAAAACTTGTAGATATTTGATATCTAATCCGATTGCTTTATATAATCCTTGGATTAAAGCCTCGTATTCTGCGATGTTATTAGTGCAATCAAATTCGAGTCTGCAAGTTAGCATAATTTTGTTTCCCTCTGGACTAACCAACACGCATCCTGCTCCTGCTCCTTCATTAGACTTAGAACCATCAAAAAATAATTTCCAAAATAAAGATTTATTTACAGGAGTATCTACAAAATTAATACATTTAGAACTATCTATTTGAGAAAAATTTTCTATTTGAGATAAAACAGAATGTTCTAAATAAGGTGAAGTATGAGCATTGAAATTTCCTAAGAAAGAATCAACTGAGTAATTGCTAATGATATTACTGCTGTATGCAACTGGTTCATTCTCTCCTTCTAATTCTGTTACTATGTATTTTTGATGCTTTTCTCGTTCAACCTTTATCTGATTTGGTTTACGATTGTAAGGAAGCCACATGTGTGACCAATCGGTTGCAAAGTATCCATGAAGTTTTTCTGACCAATCTCTGCTAAGAATTAAGCCATAAAATTCTGGAATATCTGCAACTAAAATATCAATGACTTGACATACCTTTGGATTTGATGACAGTCGTATGGTAACCTGGTTTAATTCGCCAATCACTTCAACCTGCGATCGATCTAATTGCACCATGCGTACAACAGATTTTTGTGGTTGAATGTTTAATTTTGCACATACTGATTTTGGTAAAATATTAGATGAAGCTCCAGAATCCACTAAACAGTTATGCAAATTTTTATTGAAAACTTCATAAGTAAGAAGAAATGGAGGAGTATGAGATCTCGACCTTCCTCCAATTAAAGCGATATTTTCAAGATCAACTTTACTGATCACATTAGCTGGGGGTCTTCCCATCTCATTGGAAGCTTGAGAAATTACAGGATCGGGAAAAGGTTTTTCTGGTACAACATGTAATTCTTTCAAAAGTACCTTTTGCTGGTGCTTTAACTTGCTCAATTCATACAAAGTGATGTTAGCCCTAGTCTTCTTCATATCTTCTATAATGTTACATTCCATTTCATCCGGAACAATCAGTGTTCTTGATGGAATTGATGAATCTGTTTGGACTGGGCTAGTTTGAATTGCTTTAGATGTCATTTTCTTGGGTACAACTTTTTCCTTAGTCAATGGGCTTGCGCTCTTTGACTTATGAGTAGTTTGAGGAGGATCAAGCTGATTTCTACTTCGAGTGCTAACCGGGGATGCTTCTTGATATTCCTCATCTGGGAGGATGAAATCCCACATACCTTGGACTTCTACAACTTCTTCTTCATCAGTTGTTTCTTCAGTAGCAGTTTCTTCTTCTTATTCTTCTGATTCAGCATTTGTAATAGCATTTGGTGGTTTTGAATCAGTTGAAGGATTTCTTCTAAAAGGCTTGAATGACTTTTTAGAAGATGTTTCTGCCACTTGTTTCTTAATGTCAACCATTTCATTAGACATGGTTTTCAAAACTTTTTGCAATCCTTCTAAATCAAATGGATCTTTTGGTTGTTTTTTCTTGGGATCTTCTTTAAAAGTGACCTTCTTAGATTTTCGTTCTTCTATTTCATTTTTCTTTTCTAATGCAATGATTCGTTTCTCTATTGCTATTGCTTCCTTCATATTGTCTGCTAAAGTTGTTTTGTTAGCCCTATCAACAAAGATTGCTATGTTTGATGGTAAAGCAGAAATGTACCATTCACTTCGCACTTCTTCGCTAGGCTTGGAAGCAGTAGGAATTTTGTTTAACAATTTATTGAAACGTGAATTGAAATCCTTGACAAGTTCTTTTGAATCAACTCTAAGATTAGATAAATCATTGATCAATGTTGCTGTAGACCTGTCGTCACCAAATTTAGTTAAAAATTGATCTTGAAAGATATCCCAAGTAGTGATAGATCCAGATGGTAATGAGAAATACCATGATCCAGCTACTCCTTGTAGGGTATAAGGAAAAAGTCGGACAACAACATCTTCATTAATAAGTCCATTGAGGTTTATGGACAACATAAAGTTGTTGATATGTTCTTCTGCTAGCATGCCTGTTTCAGGATTAAACTTAGGCAACCATTTTTCAGGATGGGCTGGTAATTGACTCAAGGGTGCAGGCATTAAGACCACCCCTGGATTATTCCATGGAATTTTGGCCATCGCTGAACTACTAACAGAGGAAAGTGTAGAAGATGATATTTGTGACTGAGAAGATGAAGATATTATGATTTGAGAAGGAGATGTGGAAGATTGAGTGGACTGATGGACAACAATGTGGGGTGGAGGAGTGGGTGGTTGACTTCGCGATGAAGAGTTTGAGATTGATGATGAAAGAGTCTCACTATCAGACAATTTAGGTGATTTCCTAGCTCTTTTTCTTGTAGGTAGAGGAAATTCAGTTGGCTGAATGCCAAGCTTTTCACTCTGTAATCTAGTAAGAGGATGAGCAGGATTATATTGCGAAGTCACACTGCCTTGAGATTTATCAGACCTTTGAGGTGATATTGAAAATCGCTGAAGTTTATGAATCAAAGATTAAACTTCCGGAGGTTCAATAGCATATTCGTTTGAAAAGTCAGGGTTTGTAGCAGTGTCTGTTCTTCTTTCGACTTCTAGTTCTAGATTTAAAATTTCTGAGTGTGATGGAGAAGTCGGGGAAGATGGTGAGGGTGATTTACTCTCAGAATGGTATTTAGATTTAGATTTACTTTCCATTCATAGTTCATGGCCCTCCTTCTAGCGCCAAATATGTTGAAGCCCCGAAAATTGGGTCTACAACAAGGGGGATACCCATTCGGTCCGGACCTTGGTTAGCAACTCCTTTTCCGTTTGGTGTAGTGGGTTCGACTGGGGATAATGGGACCAATTTCCCAATATGCATGTGTGTGTTTGAGATTTGATATTTCTTTTCTAAAATTCCTAAGTAAAATGCTTTTAATCTTTTTCTAATCTATTCATATGCACTGTATTCTAAGAAATATCTAACTCTAAAACTAACCCGGGATGTAAATCTTTCTATTTATGCGATTTAAAATGATTTCAGATAACAATCGATAATAAAGATCATTCAATTATCATGAGAAAAGAATTCAATAAAGATAAACCATTTCATATAAAAAGTTAGATGAAATAGTTGTGAAAAACATATCGCATAATAAGCTATTCATACATCAAGTACAAATAAATAGCTATCACCGTACAAAAATGCCAAATGATAACTCAAGTATTAAAACATCAATATATAAATAACTGAACACAAATATCACTTTTAACACAGAAACAGAAACAGTTAAGAGATAAAAGTACCATTTATAACTGGTTCTACTCATGAGCTAGAAGCAATAATGATTTATCTCTTCCTAATCTAACATCCATTAAGAGTACAGAAATGCAACATCAGTAACATATATTAGACATAGATATCAATAAATCTCATTCCATTCATTCATCAAAACCTCCTCTGAGGGTGCAGAAGTGCATGTTCTGAGGATAAGTTTTTGACAAATTTCAGGACCCTTCTCTAAATGCATGAGAAGGGTTTAAATACTACTAACTAAATCTAAAAATAGTTTATTACAAAAATTTAGGATTCGGTTTAAATGATCGTCCTTTTTCTAGGCAAAAATAAAGTAAAACTGAAACTAAATCTAAAATTGAAAACTATCAACTAACTACTTATGAATTTGATCTCTGAATTTGCAAGCATCCAACATTGTTTTGAGAAGAGGTGGCTGGCCGACTTCAGATTTCAACTGTCCCGAAAAGACAGAATCAGCAAGTGTAGGCGCAATCTTCTCAGCAGAATTAATGATGCAATTAAGAGTGTTGCATTGACTGTGTGGTTTTACTATATATGTCCAGTAAGAATCCCAATTTAATCTTGTCAATCCTTGAATTGATTTTGCTTTTTCTTCTGCCTTTTCTTTCCATTCTTTTTGCAATTGTTGTGCCTGTGGAAGATATCCCGGAATAGTTTCTGAAATCAAATTAGCCTTGTGCAAATTCTCATTTACACAATCAGTAATATTGCCTGCTGCTGTAGCTGACTCCTCTGCCGCTTTCTCTGCTTCTCTGATCTGTGCATCCCAATTATTGAAAAGTATTTCTTTATGACTGTTATTGATAATTGGTGCACCAACTCTTTTTCCTTCCTCTGTCTTTTTCCATGCCAAATAATTAGTAACTCTTTCATTAGTTAAATCATAATCATGTCGTAATTCTATGACATGATTAGTGATTTTATCACTTTCTAGACAAAAAGAGTTCCATTGCGAGATTTTTTGGCATAATACATCTTGTTGTTGCAGTAGTTGGTTGTTTAAAGAAATAGATTCTGAAATAAACTCTGGAAGTTTGGGATCATCTTTGTGCTCTTCTCGAATAATCTGTATTTGTTTCTCTTTATCGGCCAAACTTTTTTGATATCCGATTTGCATCTCTTGAAGCTCTTGTTGTAAATTTTCAAGTTTTACCTGTGCTTCACTGCTAGCATGAGCTTGTTGCAATTGCTGTTGCAGAGCTTGTATCTGATCTTCTTTTTCATTTAATAACAGCCGTACCTCAGATGCTTTGTCAATATTTGCGGAGGCATAAGCTCTTGTAATCTGAGATAGCTTGGTAAGATTCTCAGTAGGATCCGTAGTAGGATCTTTCCATAAGACATCTAATTGTTCTGCATTAGTAGAGATTGCGCTCTCTAACTTTCTCTTTTTCCTTTGCTTCCTCACTACTGCTTTATACTGCGGGCTGTAGAATACATCTAGAGGAGGAATGTCCTCTATATTAAGTACAATTTTAGAAGAGGGAGTGATAGGTATATGCTTAGTCTCTGTGACATTGCCACTTATTCCCGTGCTCAAAACTTTTGTTGTCTGTACAGGGGTATGTATATTCTGTCCTTCAACATTAAGCAATTCATTAAATGTTTCCCATTGTTTATCTAATTGAATACTGGTGGATGGTTGCTATACATTGGGAGGTGGAAGATTCAACTGTGGAGTGGTTGAAGTATGTAGTTGTGAAAGATATTTTGACTGAGCTGTATCTTTTACTGAGCCTTCATCTTTATCAGAATTTTGAGAGCGTTCAGAAGTTTCTTTGTCAGAATTTGATTTAGACCTGTCAGTATTTGAGCTATCATTGAGACTGACACTAGGAGTTGGTTCCCTTGTGGGTTCCAAGCGCAAATTATCCAAAGGGATAGTAGTCAATCTTCTTTCTCTGTAGATTTTAAATTCCTGAAATACTTCTGGGGAAAACTGTGTTTGAGCTAAATGCAAAATTTCTTTAAATGAACATTTTCCTTGAAACATATCATCAAAAGGATCTTCTTCTTCAGAAAATACTCTCACCTTAACTGCAGTGGTGAAATATTTGACAACATCATATGGATCAAATAGCCTTCTCGAAAACTTGAACAGCTGTAAGCATGTAATATTGCTTACCTCTTTGAATGCATGACCAACATCAAACAATGAAAATGCTCCACAGGCTACGGGAAATTGTGGCCAGATGGCCTTCTTCTTATCCTTTAATTCCTTTGTCAAACCTCCTTCACCACAGGTTTGGTATGCAATTTCCCGAGCTATAAGTTTATCCAGAACATACAAGGGTAAAACATGAGGAGAAGCAAAGCTTCCAAAAACCCTTACATAGGTAAACAACTCTTCTCCAAACCACCGTGCGACAGGGAGAATGTCAACTTCTGCTTCCGGAGAAAACTTTGGAGCATCCTTATTATACAATATTCTGTACAGCGGCAACATTATGCCATGGCAAATGTTGTAAAAATGAGGAACAAATTTTTATTCCCACAGTTCTTTGTGACACACATGAATAGGCAAAGGATCATGAATTGTCCATTGCCAACCCATTAAAGGGAATTTAGAAACAAAGTAGATAGAATCCATAACATAGGCAGATAGATAAAAAGGAGGATAAATCCTCTGAGAAACAGTCCGTTTAGACCGGTAATTGAAAATAGCAGTGGCTAAATTATCAGACAGTAGTTTGGCCCAGTCTACAATGGTGGCGTTAACAACAACATTAAATAACGGAAGCCATTCAGGCAAGACCTTATTTATGTCAGGCTTTCCAAAAAGCCTACATAACATAGCAGCAACAAAACAATAGAGAGAGGTGAGTGAACCAGTACTGTACATACCATGTTTGTCTTTCTTCAATGGTTCATCTCTTTTGGTCCATTCCTTTGCGCATTCCGCCAAATTTGAATTTTCCCTGGAAAATTTCTCCATAAATTGTTTGTTGTAAGTCGCCTGAGGCTCCGGCAAGTGATACATAATCCTCAAATCTTCTGTAGTGAATGACCCGATGAGCTCTTGATCTGGAATTCTAAATTGCCTGTCTGAAATATCGGTGCTATCCAACACCCATTTTACCATATCTGTATACGGAAGAATTCTCGGTCTTGCTGCTATCTGGTGCAAAAATGAACAAGCCAATTCTGTAAGAGATGCTTCAGATGAATTACTTGAACCTGCAGTAGCCGCGACTTCCATTACCCTGGGATTTTCTTCTTCGAGCAGATTGTGAATTCCCTCCCAGGTGGTGATACCGGCATCCTTGTTGCAAGCAGTATATGCATACAGGGAAGCCATCTCTTTGTTTTCAGAACTTGGAGTTTTCTCTTTCTTTCCCATAATACTCTGTGAATGCTTTGTATAGTCTTCTGCTCCTTCGCGCCTGCGGTTTTACGAATTAAGTGAGAGTAATGACATGAGAAAGGTGACGGGATAGTTTTAAACGCTGAAGGTGGATGAAATATATTATTTTAACATGAAACAACCTTTCAATCAAAACAAAATCCTTTTTATCGATAATTGACAATCCATTCATTAATTCAATCATTAAAGCGCATAACGGATATTGATTTATGAAAATATTTTCTTTGGACAACGAGCTTTTAAGAATCTGCGACATTGCGATCTACGATTTGCTATGCAATATCACAATATCGCAATATCGTAGATCACAGTTTTCTCAAATTGAAATCATCGCAAGATCGCAATTATCGGAAATCGCAATATTCATGAATCGCAGTCTCATAGCATCGCGAAATCGCAATATCGCAAAATCGCAAAATCGCAATATCGCAAAATGTAATATATGAAAAGTATTTGTTAAACATCTTTTCTGCGATATGTGGTTTGCGATCAATATTTTAATGCACAGTTTTTTTGGGATCACGCTATCGCAATATCGCGTAATCGCAATTTAGAAGATTTTGCTTCACAAAGGATATCCACTTTTTGCGATGGATGCGGTATTTTTTCTTCAAAGAAAGATTATATTCTGATCTATCATAAACTTAAGTTTATTTAGATATTTTCGAAGGAATTTCCCTAAGTTATGATAGTAAGTTTTATTTGAGAAAGGAAACAAGAACTAATTAATTTTTTGGATTTTTTGACTAAGGGTCCCCTCATATTTAGTATTATTACTAATACTTAAATAAAAAAAAGGGGGGGGGGGGGTTGTTGCTGGCCACAACATGGTGCATGCCCATTTTTTTTTCTTTCAATATATATATATAAATACATGTTTCCTTTAATAAAAAAATTGTATATAATATGTGAATCATTCAGCGATGTCAAAGGGGAGAAGAGAGGGAACAACAGGAACATATGGCAGAACAATATAATGTAGTTTGCCTGTGGGAGGCATGAGAGAGGGAGATATATATGTACTCTCACCATATTATGACATGCACCCAGGTGCTCCTAAGGGAGGTAGGCCTCCTCAAGTTCTATGAGGAGGCTACATCCCTGAAGGGCCATGGTGGGTTATTGCGACAACTTATCTTCAGGTGGAATGCCCATCGATAGGATTTACGGGTTGGTCCTAACCAGTGGTATGCGCCCGTTGAGGAGGAAATCCATTTTATTACTGGCCTATCAAGGAAAGGGCAGGATTTTCCCACATTCCCAGAGGTCCCCGTCGGGTATGCAAGAAGGAGTCAGTTGGTGTACGCCCATAGATACATTAGCACTGATATACTGTCTCTTGCAGATTTTCAGGTCTCCGGTGGTCAATTACGTATTGCTTCGTTTGGTGTAGAGGAGGTGAAGTGCCTCTCACTACTTATTTAAACCATTTCACACCATACCAGTGATGGGAAACACATTAGTTGCCTGCTTTTATTTTATTTTGATTCTTTATTACAGGCGCCATGATTTGTGAGGTGGTATACGATTTTTTAACGACAGTTCTGTACAGATTTAGATAGATGTCGTGCTTTAGAGCTATTTTTTTTACTTTTTGAGAGGTTTCCATAGACGAGGCCTACTTTTTTTCAAGAGCCTCGTAGGTCAATGTTGCATGTACGGATGCAGATGTGGGGAAAAATGATGCCCAAGAGGGGTGAGTTTGACTTTTCCGCGAGGATATCGCATGATTCACTGGAGTTTCTATCCAGTGTTGATGAGCACACCTTCATTATGGTCCCATGTCTGTATGCTAGTTTGGACTGGAGAGGGTGTTCCAACATCCTCTTCATAGTTGATGAGCCACCAGATGAGGGAGGTAATATTAGTGTTTTCTTTAAATTTACTTTAACATGTTCTTTAACTTGTTTTTATTAAATTGTTTAATGAAATTGTCTAATTGCGTATATATATTTTGTAGATATTGCGTCATTTGATGGCGATGAGATGCCACCACCACCAAACGATCTAGGTGTAGATCCTTCTGATGATCAGGAGATGCTAGATGTGGAGGATCAGGTCGATGACACGCCCGATCCTCATGATCATGCACAGGTACCGGCGGGTCTGAGGCGTAGGCTTGCCACTAGATTTAGGATGGAGTTGGGCGACCAACTCTTTCAACTCCTAGTTGAGGAGGTAGTTAGGTCGGCCACTATTAGAGATATACATGTTGATGATAGGCATACATCAATATGGAGATGCATGCCATGTGATATGTTGACCCTGATGCAGCATGTCATTAGAGCTACCAGCTTAGTGGCACGGTTAAGGAGGATCATTCGACGTAGGCATGGTGGAGATGCAGTACATCGATAGTCGAGCAACGACACATCATCTGATGATCACGATCAGGGGAGTGATCACCGTTCACCTCGCGCCGGAGATGAGAAGCCTGTAGTATCTAGCAGTCACGATCATGAGCAAGTTGGACCATCCATGTCAAGTCATCATGAACAACCTGTAGCACCCAAAAATCATGATGATCATGAGCAGGTTGGACCATCCACGTCGAGTCATCATGAGCAGGCAGTTGATCCTGATCAGCATGAGGCACCTCCATATCAGCAGGCACATGATGATCGAAATCTATCTGAGCATGTCGAGGCTGCCCCATTGATTGAGCAGGGCTCGAATAGTACTTCTATTAATGTACAACCAACTGATATTTGACATTTATATTATAGTTGTATATTTTTGACATTATATATATATATATATATATATATAGTCCATGTATTTTATGTTCATGTTGCAGTTGTACTTAATTTACATGTTGGTGATCATCATGATGTGTATATTGTTAGGTCATATTAGATATGTTCATTTAATGTGCAGCGTGCAGATAGATGTGTATGTGATAACAATTATTTGACATGAGATGTATATTTGATGTTTGTGTTGTGATGATGTTATACAATGTTTGTGTTTTGTTAGATGATCATGATCACGATGATTAGATGATGTTAGCGAATTTGAATGTGTTTTTTAGTCGAATATGATATTTGCACGATGGTTATCATGATAGTGATGTTTATTTTTAATATTAAATCATAATATTTATTAAATATTATATTGTGATTGTAATTTAAAATTTAATTTTAATTGTATGTAAAATTGTAAAATTGTAATTGTAATTGTATGTAAAATATTTGTAAAATTGTAATTGTAATTGTAATATTTAATTTACTGTGAGATGATTGTAATTGTAATTTTAATTGTAATTGTATATATGTAAAATTGTAAAATTGTAATTGTTATTGTAATTGTATGTGAAATTGTAAAATTGTAATTGTAAATGTAATTTTAATTTTAATTGTATGTAAAATATTTGTAAAATGTTAATTTCATTAATGTGAAATGATTGTAATTGTATGTGAAATTGTAAAATTGTAATTGTAATTGTAATTTTAATTTTAATTGTATGTAAAATATTTGTAAAATTTTAATTGTATTAATGTGAAATGATTGTAATTGTAATTATAATTGTATGTAAAATTCTAAAATTGTAATTGTATGTGATTGTAAAATTGTAATTGTAATTGTAATTATAATTGTATGTAAAATATTTGTAAAATTTTAATTGTATTAATGTGAAATGATTGAAATTGTAATTGTATGTAAAATTCTAAAATTGTAATTGTATTGTGAAATTGTAAAATTGTAATTGTAATTGTATGTATTGTCATCATTAAATTTTATTAAAAATTTAAAATATGTAAATTTTTAAAATTGTAAATTAATTGTCAATTTTGAACCATAACTACTGTAAGTAAAATGTATACCATAAATATTGTTAAATTTATACCATAATTGTAAAATTGTAAATTTGTATGGATATAAATAATTGTAAAATAATAAATCTATACTAATATGAATTTTTTGTAACATACTAAAGTTTAGAAATAAAGCAAATAAATTCATGTACTTTAGAATTATCATTATTTTATTATGATCTTACATACCAAAAAAAATATATATATATTTATACAATACGCCATTGTTTTTGAGATCAAAATAATTGCAAATTATTAAGTGAAATGATTTTAACATTAACACAATGCAAATTACCAATTAATTCAAAATACATATTATAATGTTTCTAAAAAAAGAGTCTTAGTTATAAGGTAATTAAGTCCTCTTCTTTATAAAAACCCATCTTAAAGAGTATAAATGATGAAATAACACATGTACCATATCACTCTCGGTTCTCATGATCACCCTCATTATCTTCTAGCTCACTTGGCATGATAACACTATTGTTCTAAAAAATATGTTTTGATCTAGGGTCATGTCTCAATACGAACCACCAATCCCTATCCAACACATCTAGGTAAAAAAACACCTGGTTGCAATGTTTGAGGAAAACATAGGGCTCCTTAGCTTTATCCCACATCTTTCTAGAGTTGATACATATCAGCCTACTATCCTGATCTTCCTTTACATTATTCTGATCAAAGGTGTCCCACCACTTGCACCTAAAAATAACACATTGGAAAGAAGAGAAACCCACTTCAATGATATCTTGTATCTTTCCGATGTAACCTAACGTCCCTCATACTAGGTTTTGATCACGGTGGCTAGATCGACTAGATTGATCAAACTCGACTTCCACTCCACAGTGTTGTGTCATGTGTCCATCATCGACATCTTCTGTGTGAAAATGGTGTCCATATGCCCACA
Source organism: Pinus albicaulis (assembly GCA_034641835.2). Classification (NCBI taxonomy): domain Eukaryota; kingdom Viridiplantae; phylum Streptophyta; class Pinopsida; order Pinales; family Pinaceae; genus Pinus; species Pinus albicaulis. The sequence continues at coordinate 292,381,484 of CM076580.1, read as the reverse complement.
TAGATGGGAATAAATGCACCTATAAAAATGTTAAAAAATCATAGTGTCATGTGTCTTATAATATCCCAACAATTAAAATATGAAATATAAATGTAATTGCATTTCAAAGGTGCATTATTAAGTTTAAAATATACATAAATAGATTATTACCGAGTGGTTGCACCCAATCCCTAGGTTTAGCGCATCCTCTTCAGCATGTGGGTAATGACCGGTTATACCGTATTTCTCTCTGACTTGGTCAGAAACCTAACTGTTGGGGCATATTTTTGGCATATTTTCTTTTAAATAATCAGGATAAGGTACACTTCTACCATTCAATCATCTGAATTCTTTCCTGTCACTATCCCATTTCATCCTATTTTTTTCGTACAATGCAACCCACGGTTGTGTGGCTTCGGAATGGTAAAGAAATAATTTATTGATTACTTCAATTTCTGCATTCACTGATGAAATCAAGCAGATATATAGTACATATGAGATAAGATATACATTATATCAGAGTTCAACATGAATATTTACTTTGTGTAAATTTGAAAAATTATAAGTCACTTACTCTTTATCAAGCGCCTTTTTCCATTCATTTGGAGCAGCTCCCTTTCTCTTTTGTCTTCATCCCTTTAATCGTCCCAAATCACCGCACCTGGTCTATTGTCAATCTGCTTGATGTACTCACTGGCATAATAGAAAGACTCAGATGATATGTACCCCTCTGCCATAAACCCCTTGGGTTTTTCCCTTTTTCAAACAAAACCTTTCAATTTCTTCATGTACCTCTCTAAGAAGAACATACAACAACAAGAAACCACCCCAACTAATTAAACCTCATCTACTAGGTGGATTAGAAGATGAACCTGCAAGTCCATGAAACTTGTTGGAAATTCCTTCTCAAACATACAAACAATCTCAACTATCTCTTGATGCCACCGTGGAATGATAGCCACATGAATCTCCTTTGACATGATCCAACGTAAAAATGCAGATAATTTAGATATGGAACGTCCTAGGTCTTGGGGGAATTCATGTTTCACACACCCATGCACAAACAAAGGATAATGACACTGTAAAGTTATAAACATGTGAAATAATATACAAAATTATTTATGTTTTATGATACCTGCATGGGATACATTTTATTAATATAAAAAATAATAAAATCATGATTTTGACATTATACGTACTCTTAGAAGATTCAAATGGTCATGTGATTTCAACCCCGACAAATGGTCATCTACGGTGAAGCAACGCCGTAGTAAAGACCCGTATGAAGATGAAACCTTCACACCCATTATAACTTCCTTTGCCAAAGAAAGATAATATTTTTTAAAAATCCATGGGACATCACCTTCTTTGAAATACCATGAATTAGAGGAATCAACGCCTTCCTCTGATGCTGTACTTTCTAATCGTCTTGGCCAATGTTTCTTTTTAGTTTTTGAAGTAATAAGATATTTCCTAACAGCTAATGTGTCACTTTGTTTCGATGATATGTGCCTCCATAAAGAATATGAAACATTTTTAAATATATGCATGGGATCTAATAAGTGGGTAATCTTAGGATGCTCCCAATATGGGAGGTTATAAAAGATAGATTTCCTTTTCATCCCGATGGAAAATTTCTCAACATAGGTGTCGAAGAATTCCGGATCATCGAACATAAGATCCCCATTTGAATCAAAATTTTCTATGAACTCGTTCTCCTTCTCTCTCTCATATGCTCTAAGCCATTCAGTTGTTGTCGTTATTGGAGGCCTTTGGGTTCTCATTTGTTTACCATTGAAAGTCGATGCTGCTCTTCTGTAAGGATGTTCTTCTAGGAGGAATACCCTGGAGCAGTCATACACTGGCTTTCGTAGGTCGTTGGACCATCTGGATTTCAGAGAAGATCAACAACATTTACATCCAAAATACCCTTTTGTTACAAAACTTGCAAGAATATTGTATACAATATATATGCATGGCACGTTAAAGAATATCATGAATATATGAACAATTACAACGAATTAAATAACTAATATGCGAAAGAATATTGTTACGTATATAAAAAAATCAATAAACAAGTAATTTACCAGAGAAAACTCCTAAACCTGGATAATCATGTGTCATGTAAGCACATATGCCATACAACGTAAAACTCCTCTCTGCTGTGATGGGTATTGATACATCATATACATTTATCCCATCCCATAATTCCTTCAATTCATCTACCAGTGGTTGTAAGTAGACATCCATATTCTTCACTTGTCTTCTACCAGGGACTATGAGAGCCAACATAAGATGTTCATTATTCAAGGACAACCATGGGGGGATATTTTTATTGATCACTACTACAGGCCAAACAAAATAGTTGGTTTTTTGGAGGGAATATGGGTTGACGCCATTCATGGCTATGCTGAGTCATAGACTTCTAACTTCATCCTTGAATTTTTCGGGCCATGTATCCTCTATATGATTCATGGCTATTGAATTAGTTTGGATTCACATAAATCCCAACTCACTTATGTGTGAGGCATACCATCCATGTAACATAGCTAATTCTTTGCAATGAAAGAGCCTTTGAATCCTTGGGATTATAGGCATGTGCCTCAATATCTTAAAAGGAGGATCACATGATTTACCCTTCTTTTTTATTTTATCATACCTGTCATGCCCACATTTCAGACATATCTCTTTGTCTTCATATTCTCCTCTATATATAATACAATCATTTGGAAATGCATGACATGATATGTACTCAGCACCTAACATTTTCAATAATTTCTTTGCCTCTTCGTAGCTACCAGGAAAGACATTATCACTCGGAAGAACCTTATCTTTGAATAACCTATAGTTGGTGATCATGGACACTATTAAATGTATATTAATGCCGATATAATTATTAATGTTCATAAAATTGACCATTTGTAATGTTCATTGTGTGATTATATTTCTCAAAATATAAGGGAGGACTTTATGGTAACTTACCTCAAAATTTCCAAGAAACATGCATTCGACAAGCCAACCTTTGCTTTCAAGTTGTACAGTAACATCGTTGTCCCCAACTGGGTAGACTTTGACTGACCGCCAGGTCCAAAGAGAGGGGTGGTGGAAGCAAATTTAAGGCTTTCGAAAAATGTATCAGTGATATGAGCATCATCCCCTAGCTGATCATCGTTCTGGAATGAATCTAACAACATTGTATCCATGGCATTCATATCCCTTAAGTAATCATCCATGCCAACCTCTATTTGATTGTCTCCATTGCAGCTTGTGAAGAACTACTATTGTTTTAGTCATTCCTAATTAGTGAATTTGGACGTAGTGGGAATTGAATAGGTGGCTGATTTAACCGTTCTTGGTATCGTTCCTCAGATTTTTTCTCTTAATTCAACCTTCTCTCGATTTGACATTGTCATGGGGTGCAACAGAAGATGGTAGGTAGGTCACTCATCATCACTAGAATCCTAATAATCTGAAAAAATATATTTGAACATAATTAGTACAAAATATATGACATCAATTAGTAAGCATGTTGAAAATGCATGATTAATTGGTTTGACGTTGAAATAATTACATTAATATACCAAAAAATTATTATTACCATCATCGTCCCAGGATTGTGGCTAGAAGATGCAATATTGTTACAATTGGTAGGGTGAAGCGGATATCCATTTTCATCTACCAAATGCGCCTTGCGGTATGCTACTCCTGATAAGAGCTTTTGACGTTTTGGAGATGTTTGAATATTTTGTGCATCTGAACTCGATTCTAAATTTTCATGAACCTGCAAATTTGTATACATTATAATTTTTGTTAAATTGATTGACATGGATAAAAAACATAAATTTAGTTAGATAATGAAAATATAAATAAAATCTGAAGTAAATATTATGTCTCGAGATGGATAGAGCGAACTCCGTGATGGACTTTGAGAAATATTATGGAACGAGCTGGATTTTGAAGAATTATCCATTCAATATAATCATGATATTTTTTCCCTGCATTTGAGCAAAATCAACAATAAATTTGTGTGTACACACCTGAAAGTAATTTCGATGCCTTAAAAATGGACTTATTTTTATCGGTGCTAATGTACCGTTAATCGCGCCGGTGTGTTTTAGTTACTGCACACTGGTGTGTTGTTATTAATTAACGCACCAGTGCCGAATAGCCGCAAATAAAATAAGGGCAAATTTATTTTTTTTAAATTGAAAAAAAAGTGGTAAATATTTTCGAAAATCTAATTTCATAAAACAATTCTTTAAATAGTAAACACTTTTCATTATTTCATTATTTTTGCAAAAAATTTCAGGGAGAGATTTGCACGAGAGATACCTGGAGCAAGAGAGCAAGAGAGCACTGTGGAGCAACGAAACACTTTCGAACATAACTATTTAGATAATCAGAATTCCAAACCTTTGGTGATTCAAACCCTGTACTAGCATAGAATTTAAAACCATATGGTGATTAAATTTTATTTTATTTTTTACATTTTCTATAGTATTTTTTACGCAGTAAGTAAAATATTTAAATTTACTACTCCTTTTCAGAAAGAAAAAACAAAAAAAATCCATTCTTATGCTAAACCCTTGATTCTTTTTGTTTCTTCCCTTACTTCTTCATGTTTCTGTGATTTCAGAATTAGGTCTTTTCATTTTATACTTATAGGGTTTGTATTGCTATATATATAAGCCTATGAAATCTAACCCATGGGACGACTTGCATGGTCAGATCCCAATCCATGCTGGCCCTTGTGTGAATTTTTACAAAACTGATTTTTTTAATAATTAGTGCGCCTTGTGTAAACTAGCGCATCGGTACACTGTTTTATCACAGGGCACCACACGTACTGTTTCATAAAAAAATTTAAGAATATTTTTTTATTTTTAATCCGTGCGCCATATGTAAAATAGGGCACCAGTGCGCTATGTCATTATAGCGCACCACACATGTACTGTTTGCCAAAAACAAATTTTTATTTTATGTCTTTGTTAATCGGTGCACCATGTAACATATAACGCATCAAGTCTCCTTGTTTCTAGAGAGAAATGTACGGTGGTCCCCTATTTGTACGGTGCGTTTATAAGAATATGCCGCACCGCCCCTTCCACGACATCATATGCAACAAAAAATAACACTAGAGGATTTTTATTAATTTGTCTGTGTTAATCGTTGCATTGGTTAACATATAACACACTGGTGCTCCTTGTTGACATAGTGAACCGTACGGTCTTTCTACTGTTTTTGTGGCACGTTAATTATAAGAACATGCCCCACCGTTGTTGGTGTGTACATCATTAAAGGCGCACCGGTGTCTTGATTTTTTTTTTTTTTTAACCTGAAAATTTTATGATTTATTTATAAAATATATTAATGAATGGTATGCTACATGTTTCATATTGATAAAGAAATGGATGAAAAGAGATCAAGTAACAAAAGTACTGATAACCCATCAAGAAAAGCCAACAAGACAAGTTCTTTGTAAATTCTTTACACAAAATATTATTTTTGAACTATATGTAAGTTTAACTAATATGTATTGTTTACTATGTATCATGCAGAGTCACAAAATGATGAAGCTCGATAAGATTATTTCTGATCTATGACCAGAAGAGCATAAACGCTTAACAGAAAAATTGTAAAAGGATGAATCAGGTGAATGAAAAAATACTATTGATCCAATATGAGTTTATTTTTTTAATTTTCATTAATAATATACTTAAAATTATTAGATAACAGTTTCAAACAATCTATTAATTCACATGTTTAATGTTCTATAGGGACCAACAACTCAGAAAATGAATGATTTTCTAAGAAAAGAAAAAAAAATAGGACATGCAAATGAAAATGAATTGCTCCTTAGCTCATCTGGAGTGGTGCTGGAGGTTAACGAAAGGGGAAAAACTTTTACAAAACATTTAGGGATCTAGTGGAACGAAGGTATAGACATTCTTTCCACTTACAATACAAAAATCAATCTAATGATTCAAAGAACCAAATTTTATCTAAACTACAGGATGAGTTTCCAAATAATTGGTCAATGAGACATGTCAGATTTTTAATAGCAAAAACGTAAAACAAAAAAAAATAAGGAATGAAAAAGTAATATTCCTTTAATTTTTTTTCTAGAATTATATGTATATATTACTAGAAAGCAATCATTTATAAATATCACTTTTGTTATATTTACTTTTCATATATCGATATAAAAATTAAAAAGTTGATTGTCATGTTACATTTTCAGGAAGATTATGAAAATCTCAAAGGATGAACGAGCTGATATCAAATATCTTCCAGTAGGAATGTCCAAAAAGGTGTACATGGAGATGGTCAAAGAAATGGACATAAATTCATTGCACGAGGAGCCATCTCAACAACAACGTGCTTCAAATGTAATATGTAATCATTGAATATTTCGATTAGGTACAATAAATAAAAAATTTAGCATTAAATATTAATTTTAAAGTATTTTCTTGGAGAAAAGAAAATAAAATGGAACTCATTCAACACATAAAACAGGACGACAAGGAAGAAAAGGGTTGATATCTAAGTTTGTGAGTAATTGTTACTTCCTTATAACAACTTAACTAGATTTCATTTTGTATATTTTAAGTTGTTTTACAACAATCACCATTGAATGTCTTCAAACAGGTGCTAACATACAAAGAAGAACCATCAGACGAATTGATTGACATTGGATTAAATATGGATTGTGAGTATATGTTGGCATATCAAAAATTAATTGTGGAATTTGTAAGCATCTATCGATCTTGTTTTACTTAGCTTCATTTGTAATTAATAGAACAAAAAACTATTTTATATTAAATATATGATTTTTTATGGGGTATAAAAATTGTAAGAAACAAAGTATGGAACTACACAAACAAATGAAATGTTGAAAGATGGCATTAAATTTGGTTTTGAAAGAATGACTATAGTTCATGAGTCAATTGTTGCTATGGTACATCATTTATTTTTGATTTACATTGATGTATATTATTTAATATTGCAATTTTCATTATTCTCACCAATGTATATACACTCATTACAATTAATTTTTATGTTTGTAGATGGAAGGTGAAGAAGAAGAAAACAATCAACACTATGAACATAACATTCCTCAAAATAACCCAAGTCATGGAAGTAGCTCGAGTAGTGACAATAGTTCAAGCGAAGAATGATGATCATTATGTTTGGATATCAAAGCAAGGCGTTGTATTTTTCGAAATATTTGTCTGTGAAATCAGACATTTTGTTTAATGTAATGGACATAGTGTCCCAATTGAAAGACAAAGGGATACCAATAACTGTCCCATTTTTTATGACAAAGAGTGTCTTATTCATATATATATATATATATATATATATATATATATATATATATATATATATATATATATATATATATATATATATATATATATATATATATAATAATAATAAAAAAATACATTTTAATTTATTCTATTGCGTTCTCCATTGTTGCTGTGAAATGTAACACCACTGATTAAATATATGGATGGTTAAATATTAAAATGAAGAGATGCGAAATATGATGATATGATATAGAAAATTAATCCAAACATCACATTCAAATGCACTAATAAAAATTCAATTGATATGAATATTATTATAATATATGTGTCGTCTTTTGATGAATAATTAATTTAAAAAAATCACAATAATTATGATATGATATAACAAATTAATCCAAAAATCACATTCAAATGCAATAATAAAAATTTAATTGATGTGAATACTGTTGTAAGATATGTGTCAACTTTTGATGAATAATGAATTTAAAAAAATCACAATAATTGCACTGTCACAGGTTGATGTTTCTAAAAAACAAAAAAATGAACACTGGTGCGTGTCAGTTATTGTGCACCGGTGTGTTCCTATGAACTATGGGCCCACACAAATACCAATACCAATTATAAATTTTGGTGTTTTTTTGTGATACTGTGCACCGACACGTTTATGTGAGACTGCTCACAGGTGCGTTTCTATGGCCTATGGGCACCGCACAAATACCAATACTAATTAGAACGATCGGTGTGTTTGTGTGATCCTGCATGCCGGTGCGTTTGTATAATACCACGCACCGGTGTGTTAATATGACCTATGGGCACCACACAAATCCAAATACCAATTAGAATGACCTGGTGCGTTGTATCACCTACAACGCACCCGATGCGGCTTTAGACCTTAATGACCCGGTGCATGCAACTTCAACCGACCTAGGGTGACTTTCTGGTTGACACACTCTTGGACGTTGCTAAATGCCCCGGGGCATCTGATATTTGTTTTCCGTCTCGATGCTTGGTAGGTTTACAGTGCTGGTGCATTCACTATAAAACACATCGGTGCGTTGACACCTGATTAGCGCACCAACGAGGAAAAAATATGTAATAACCTTCGACCGCCCAATTTTTTTTTGTTGTGTTGAAATTCCGTTAGAAGCTCCGCTAAAACCTCTGTTACTGAAAATGGATGTTGTAGAAAATGTTTTTTTGACTATTTTGGCCAATTTTATAACATTAAAAACCTTCGTTATAACCTCCGCTAGAGGGTATTTTCCTTGTAGTGCATTTTCCCCTTTGCTATTGGAATAGAGGAGTTTGTTGTAATGCGTCCTAACAAATTAAGATTGATCCGATTAAGACTATGATGTTGGTTCTTTTACAACTCTAAGTCCACTTGGTCCTTTTACCACATGTTTTATATACACGATCCCATAGGTAGTAAATCTCGTGGTGTTCCTCTAGGTGGTTTTATAGGCCCATAGAGCTTCTACCAACCAATCAATGTAATGTTTATGATGTTATTGAAATATTTTTGGTAACACAGATTCTGGTACTCTATTAGTGAATTATACCTGGCCATTTTCCTAGGGATGGTATGGTGTTGATATCTAATTCTTAATCTTAAATTGTTTAATAATATAAAAAATTGAGTTCAGAAGTGAATTGGGTCCCTTAATCAGTAACAATTTCTTAGGGGATTCCACAACGAACAAAAATTTCCTTTCCCAGGAAATTAGCCATTATTTCCTCTATAGCCTTAGGTAGAGGTTCACTTCGATCCACTTGGGTACATAATTTTTATACATTAGAGTGTAGGCATTCTTCTTTGATGGGGGGTTTATGTCCCTATAAAATGAACAATACACCTTTCTAAGGGTTCCATCAAAATTTGAGGTAGGAGTGGCATTTTTTTAGACAACAGGGGTCAACCCATTCTCTAACATTTGTCACAAATTCTAACGTATTTCTTTGCATCTTGAAATATGGTAGGCCAATAATACCCCAAGTGTAATATTTTATTTGCAGTTCTCTTAGCTGTGAAGTGATATCCACATTTTTCATCATGACAAACATTCAAAATGTCATAAATTTCATCTCCTTGGGCATAGTGCCAGATAATGTGATTTTTCCTAGTACAAAAGAGATACCCTTCAATCCATGAGTACATGGCATTTTTTCGGAAATGTTTTTGGTGTTCTCTCAAAAATAAGTGATGTTGAAGCTTTCTTACAACTAGATAGTTTCAAATATATGCAAGCTAAGGAGTATTAATAGATAAATAAATAAAAAATGTTCATTGGGAAATATATCTTCCACAAGGATATCTTTCCCTTCATTAGTAATCCTAGAGAGGAAGTCATCAACCTCAACTTCTTTCATTGGCCCGTCAATGATGGAAATGTCAAATTGATACAATAAAATTAGCGATTGGTTTATTCATGAGGTATCTGATAGAAGAGTGGTTAGTATGCAAAAATGCCAAATAATTAGTGATATAATGACGAAACTTATTAATATCATGTATGAAACCAAGAAAATCTATTTTCATTACAATAGAATTTATTTCAGTTTGAGTGGTGTTCTTAATGATGTAATAAATGGAATACAGTCATTGATATTCTTTCTATCCTAGTACATCCCAATGGTTTTTTCTGAAGCATTGGTAGAGATGTGGAAAGGTAGAGACCACTTTTTCTTTTGAAATATTAGTGTAGTTGATAATTTATTTTTCAAAGCTTCGAATATAGTTTGAGATTGATCTTTCCAATAGAATTCCGTAGCTTTTGAGTAATTGAAATAAAAATGATGCTATCATAGTAAAGTTTTCTATAAATATTTGATAGTATCTTCGACGTCCTAAAATGTTGTGGACATCCTTATGTGTTGTAAGAATTGGAAGCTTTAATATGAACACTATTTTAGCACGATCCACTTAGATTCCTAGAGGGTATATATGGCGACCTAACTCAATTACCTTAGTATATAACATATGAAACTTCAAATGGTAGAGAGAGAGAGAGGTTTTTCTCTTGAAACCTAATCAAAACTTTCTTGATATTTTTTAAGGCTTCTTCAAATGTGTTTCTGTATATAGTAAAATCATCTATGCATACCTCTACGCAACCATTTTTTAGGTTGGATAATATCTCGAGGATTTCTCTTTGGAAAGTAGCTAGAGCATTAGATAATCCATAAGGAATGTATTGATAAGCATAGGTTCCACAGGGGCAGGTGAAAATAGTTTTCTCTTTATCTCTAGGGGCAATCTATATCTGGTTATAGCTACTGAACCTATTCATAAAATAAAATATTTTTTTCTTTCCCAGGTATCTAAAAACTAGTCAATGGATGGTATGGGAAAGTAATCCTTTAAGGTGGCCTTATTCAATTCTCTATAATATACACATATACACCACTTTCTATTCTTCTTGGACATAATAAATAAGGGTGAAACCCACTGTCTATCAGAGATTGGATAAATTAAATACACATCAATGATCTCTTGGATTTCCTCCTTCATCATGTATTTTAATATTGGGTTCATATTTTGTTGGGGCTTTCGAATAGGTCAGAGGTCCTTCTATGTTAATATGATGGTGTTGATGGGGAAAAATGTACCACCAATAGTAAGGGGATCTCCCAAGTGCAAAGTCCCAATTAGACCTCGCATTTTTTGGGCTAGTAGTCCCATTCAGTATGTGGGATAGGTTACCACCATATTTGTTTCCTCTTGGATTTCAAATGAAGAGATGTCGACGAGAGGAAAATTATGAAATACTTAGAAAATGGGGACAAAATAAACCCACGAGTAATACACTTGAAGTAAAATACACGAGAATATAATAGTAAAATAATGAGAATAAATATATCTTAAGAGGAGTTAATGAACTAAAACCATCTAATATATACACGAATAAGAAGGAACTAGAGGTTAATTGCGAATTAATTCACAACAAGTTACTGGCATAACATGGAATGAGAGAGAAAATATTCAAATCAAGCACATGAGCAATAAGCTACAAATTAGTTCATCAACATATAACCCATATGAAAGCACACATGCAAACACAATATAAGTATTGAATAACCATTACAACCACCATGAAAATGCGTGAGAATTGATGCCAAAAGTGAAGAGATTCTCATTGATTCTACTTCAAATCTAGGTAGATGTACAACGATTTCATAAAAATCCAATAGTGGAAGGTGGGATGCTCATATAATCTCTAACATAAGTCACTTGCCTCACCACAACTCAGCCTAAAGTCTGCCAAGAGCAAGAGTGCTCAAATCTACCCAAGTACTCACAACTCTTTGAATGCTAAAAATACTCAAGTGATAAAAGTCGCCCCTTCTTTAGTGGAATGAGGATACATTATAAAAATGGGTATGTTGACTCTTCACCTTCCCCATGACCTTTCAACTACCTCATGACATATTTGACTACTAGAAACTTTTGATATTCTTTGGAATTTCTCTCTTTTTATGACAAATAGTATTTACAACCTGAAAAAAAACTACAATAAGTGAAATTTTGGTGTAGCTTTACGAGTGAAGTCACCAAGACTGGCTCCAAATGAAATTTTAGTTAGATATTGAACTCTTTCATTTCATTGTTGAACTAGAATCTTATGTTTTCCTTTGAGGTTTTGAATTTTATTGGAATAGATCCATTTATATGTATTTGGGATTGCCTAGAAATTCTACTTCAATATCAACCACTCCAATGACCATAATTCTTGATGAAGAACATAGATCACAGGTGCCTTCACCCAAAACCATTGGATAATAGGAGTCTTTGTATTATAACCAACATATTATGCGTTTTCTATAAGGTCATCCAAATCAATATCTGAAATCCCACTAATGAGAAGCTCAAGTTTCTTGTCATTAAATATAGAAACTAAGTTTTTGGAATTTATTCATTGAAGCCCTCCAAGAAACCATGGATATGAGGACATATTGTTGTTTTGATTCGATGCTCTACAAAAATATCGACATATTCATGTTTATTTTCCTAAGTAAATTTTATGTTGTGACCACCAGGAATCAACTGATGGTCAGTAACCTCTTTCCTCTTATACAATATCATTTCTCTTCATCTGCATCCAAGATACATGTAAGATCAAGAATATCCCTTATTCCATTCTCAAACATCCACTTCAAATTATTGTATTAATATGGATCAATAGCTTTGATTTCATGATAAGTAACCTTAAATTTGAGAATGTGTTAATAAAATTAATGTGTAAAGTGAAGATCAATAAGCTATCCATCAAACAAATCCTTTTCAACCACTCTCTCGTTAAAATCTTCCAATAAAATTGAAGTGTGAGAGATGTTCTATTTTGTAGACAGAATTAGGGTTTGGGCAAAACGTTACTTAATCACCAACATATTTAAAAATAAAAACACCTCTATAAAAGGTTACCCTCAATAATGATAGGTGCCATGCCCTTGTAAGCTCACCAACATCAATGCCTTTCTCCCCTTGGAAGTGGACATTTAAGTGCCACTTTAGATCTCCTGCTTAATGTATTCAAAGTTGATTTTATGAATCTTCTAGGATGTATGCTCGTCGAATAGATATATGGAAACACTGTAATTTTTGTGATCCTAATGTTATCTCATTCTTTATTGAAAATATGCATGCTTATGCATATGTAGCAGTTCTGCAACATTATCAAAAATTAAGCCAATGCCCAAATCCATAGTTAGATAGGTGACCTCAATATTCCATAGATTCAAATATTTGGGATTGAATGCATTGGAATGGTCAATGAACAATTTAAAATTATTTTGTTCTAGAAGAACACAAAGAATTCAGTTGACTCTTGGTATTTTCCTTGGGGAATTTTTTTTCCTTCTGAGTCATTTTCCATCGATGATTGTTTTCCTTCAAGTAATGTCATTCCTTCAAAAGGAACCAAATTTTCCTCAGTATACAACCATCTTTCTGATTCGTCTTTGCCATCGCATTTTGTCTTAACATCATAATTCATTCCTACATGAGTCATTTTTCTCCATATCAAAATTTAGTTCAACATACAATTTGTTTCTAAATCCTTGCAATGAGCCGCTATCAAACTCCCTTATTTGCAATCCATCGCATTATTTCCCTCTAGTCTCTAATATAGTCACAATATTTCCATATATTCCACAATATAGTCACTATATTTCCCTCTAGTATGCACTATAGTCACAATAGTTCCCTCTAGTCTGCTATATAATGATGATCCCGAAGTTAGTGGTGGTGGCAAGGGAAAGTCGCGCGAAAATGTAGTTTAAATCCATTGTTATCACAGAATTGGGTGAGATTCCTGTTAGGTAAACATGACTCGGGGTAGAGTCAATGTTGACTAGAGTAGATAGTAGTGGTTTTGGGGCACATGGTTTTGTGCACCCATGGTTTTGGCCCATGGTATTACATGTAATGGAGCCTATAAGAGGTTGGGAATACTTCATTGTAAGGTAGGTCTGGAGGTGAGTGGTGAAGGCTCACTTGGCCGGATTGGCCAGGTTTTGTTTTGCCCAATGGTTAATGAAATTTCATTGGTTGGGTTTTTCCCAGATTTGGGATTTTCCTGGTTAAACATTGTGTTTATGTTTATGTGATTTGTTGCTGGTTATGATTAATTATTCCTCTCAGTAATTATTTATATTCTCCGGTAAATGTTTCTTCATTTGGTATCAGAGATGTTTCGGCTTCAAGGGGACGCCTTTGCTGCTGAGGTTTTTTTGTTCAGGCCTGAGGTAGACCCTGTTCAATGGGAGATTTGCGGGATCGATTCTTGCGGTGAAAGAAGATGGCGAGCGGTGGAAAGATAGAGATCAAGAAATTTAATGGTCAGAGTTTTGAGTTGTGGAAGCTCAAGATGGAGGATCTGCTGGTGGATAAAGATCAGTGGATCGCGGTAGATCCAGGTACTAAACCAATGAAAATGTCAGATGAAGACTGGAAGAAACTGGATCGGAAGGCTAAGAGCACAATACGGTTGTGTGTCTCAGATTCAGTATTGTTGAATGTATCTGGGGAAGCTACGAAGAAGAATTTGTGGGAAAAACTTGGGACTTTGTACCAATCTAAGTCTCTGGTGAATAAGCTGTTCCTGTGGAAAAAGTTGTATAACCTGAGGATGAAGGATGGAGACTCGGTGACGGAGCATCTGAACGCCTTCAATACTGTGGTAAGTCAGCTGTCATCTGTTGATATTAAAATCTCAGATGAAGATAAGTGCATCAGTTTGTTGTGTTCTCTACCAGACTCGTGGGACAGTTTGGTTATTGCAATAGGTAGCAACACAACTACCTTGAATTTTGATGACATTGTCTCAGCCTTGCTGTCAGAGGAAATGAGACGGAGAAATATGGAGGGTCGAAATGGAGATGCCTTATCTGTACAAGGAAGGTCCCAAAATAGAAACAAGAATAAGGTTTCGAGTGGGAGATCTAAATCTCCTGGAAATTTTGTAAAGGTGTGCTGGAAATGCGAAAAGGAAGGACACTAACAAAAGGAATGCAGATCTAAAGCTCCTGAGAAAGGAAAGGGATCTGATGATGCTCCTTCTGCAGAGGCAAAAACCACCTCGGATGAAGGTGGGGATGTATATTTGGCTTCTTCTTCAAATACACATGTAGATCATGAGTCATGGTTGATTGACTCAGGTGCATCCTTTCACTTCACTCCCCATAGGGAGTGGTTCTGCGAGTATGAGAAATATGATGGTGGTGATGTCTTCCTAGGGGATGATAGGAGGGCCAGAATCATCGGACGTGGAAAGGTCAAGCTGAAGATGCAAGGTGGAAGGATTAGAACACTTCCTGGTGTTCTGCATATTCCTGCATTGGCCAGAAATCTGATTTCTGTAAGCAAGATGGATGATGCAGGTGTAAAAACAGTGTTCGAGAAAGATGCCTGCAAGATGGTTCGGGGAGCACTGGTATTAATGCGGGGATTTCGGACTGGAACTCTGTACAAGCTACAAGGTAGTACTGTTATTGATGGGTGTAACAGTTCTGTGGTTCCTGAAAGTGGGACGGAAAGCCTAGCTGTCTCTGGAGAAAAGACCATGCTATGGCATCAAAGGCTTGGACATATTGGAGAGAAGGACCTTCGGATACTGCATAGAGATGGTATGGTAGAAGGTATGTCTAATTGTTCTCTGGATTTCGATTTCTGTGAACATTGTGTATATGGGAAGCAGAATCGAGTGAGTTTTCCTTCTGGTGCTAAGAGGGCAAACAAGATATTAGAACTTGTGCACAGTGATGTGTTTGGGCCTGTGTCAGTTCCATCACTGGGAAATTTTGTGTACTATGTTTCATTCATAGATGACTTCTCAAGGAATACATGGATATATTTCTTGAAAAAGAAATCTGAAGTCTTTGAAAATTTTAAAGAATTTAAGGCTCTGGTGGAAAACCAGACAAAGAAGAAGATAAAGGCGTTGAGGACAGATAATGGTGGGGAGTTCTGCAAGAAGGAATTTGAAGAGTTCTATAAGAAGTGTGGTATAGCACGGAAGAAGACTACTCCATACACACCTCAGCAAAATGGAGTTGTAGAAAGAATGAATAGAACACTGATGGAAAAGGCAAGAAGCATGCTCAGTGGTACTAGGTTAGGACAAGAATTCTGGGCAGAGGCAGTGGAGACTGCATGTTACTTAGTTAACAAATCACCTTCATCAGCGTTGGAGGATAAGACCCCACATGAGGTATGGACTGGTAAGAAACCCTCTCTTTCACATCTAAGGGTATTTGGATGTGATGCATATATACATGTTCCAAAGGAGAAAAGGACCAAGTTGGATAATAAATCTGAAAGGTGCATCTTTATTGGGTATAAGGATGGTTTAAAGGGTTACAAGCTTTGGAACCCAGAAACAAGGAAGGTTGTGTACAACTGAGATGTGGTGTTTAGAGAAGTGAAAGATGCTGTTAAACATGAAGTCCTACCAAAGGAACCTGAGAAGATAGAGTTTGCGCTAAAGGAGGATGAATCAGACTCTAAAACAGAAGAAGACTCAGAAGATGAAGAGCCACAAACTCCAGCTTTGAGAAGATCAGTTCGGGAAAAAAGGCAACGAGAAAGGTATAGTCCATCTGCTTTCTGTTCAGTTTTTGCCTTAACTATAACTGATGATGAGCCCAGAACTGTCAGGGAGGCAGTAGATTCAGAGGATGGAAAAATCTGGAAGGAGGCCATGGTTGATGAAATGGCATCCTTGCATAAAAATGAGGCATGGGATTTGGTGGAGTTGCTGGTTGGAAGGAAGCCCATCGGGAGAAAATGGGTGTTTAAGAAGAAGATGAATGTAGAGGCAAGGTGGAGAAATAAAAATATCGGTTGGTAGCAAAAGGTTATTCCTAGGTGCCGGGAATTGATTTTGGTGATATTTTTTCTCTTGTTGCCAAAGTTACTTCTATTAGATTACTTTTATCTGTTGCTGCTGCATTTGATTTTGAGATAGAACAGATGGATGTGAAGACAACATTTCTTCACGGGGATCTAGAAGAGGAGATCTACATGAAGCAACATGAAGGCTTTATGGTGAAGGGTAAGAAATAACTGGTATGCAGGTTGAAGAAGTCTCTGTATGGGTTAAAACAGTCACCAAGGATGTGGTATCAAAAATTTGATACCTATATACGGGGACTTGGCTTCACCAGAAGCAAGGAGGATCACTGTGTTTATTTTAAATTAATTGGTGACCATTTTATTTATTTGGTCTTGTATGTGGATGATATGTTGTTGATTGGAAATGACAAAGAAATTATCCAAGATTTGAAGACCCAACTGTTCTCCAAATTCGACATGAAGGATCTGGGTGCTGCAAATTATATTTTGGGAATGGAAATTAAGAGAGATCGGGCAAAGAGGAAGCTCTGGTTAAACCAGAGGAAGTATGTCGAGACTATATTGCATAGGTTCAATATGCAGGATAGTAAACCGGTGAAGGTTCCTATTCCTGTAGGTGTAAATCTGTCTGCTAAACAGTGTCCCAAGACACAAGAAGAAGAGGAGTATATGTCCCGTGTTCCATATGCAAGTGCAGTGGGTAGCTTGATGTATGCAATGGTCTGTACTAGACCAGACATTGCACATGCAGTGGGAGTATTGAGCAGGTTTATGTCAAACCCAGGGAAGGAGCATTGGACGGTAGTGAAGCGGGTTTTCAGATATTTACGTGGCACTAGTGATTATGGCTTGTGCTACCAGGGAAGACCAGGATTGGAAAGAATGTTGGACATTCATGGTTTTTTTGATGCAGACTGGGCTGGAGATCTGGACCAAAGAAGATCTACAAGTGGGTATGTGTTTAGCCTATTTGGAGGTGCAGTCAGTTGGATGAGTAAAAGACAGTCTGCAGTGGCGCTTTCAACTACAGAGGCAGAATACATAGCAGCCACTCATGCAAGCAAGGAAGCAGTTTGGTTGCAGAGATTGTGTTCAAGTATGGGGTTGGTACATCAAGCTATAAGGATAGATTGTGATAGCCAAAGTGCAATTTTCTTGGCTAAGAACCCTGCTTACCATTCAAAGACAAAGCACATTGATGTTCAATATCACTTTGTTAGAGATATGGTTGAGGCTAAAAGGGTGTTACTGGTAAAGGTGGACACTTTGAAGAATGTTGCAGATGCATTGACGAAGTCTGTGAGCACTCAGAAGTTCTCTTGGTGTAGAGAAACAACGGGTGTTGAAGAATTGGCCAAATGACTAAGCTCTCCTGTGGCCCCCCGTGGAAAGTGGGAGAATGTTGGCTATGTGTTATATTCTTTCCATGACTAGCCCCACGAGCTGTACGTTGCGCTGGGCGTAGCAGGGGGGTCACAGGGGGGGGGCAGCGCCCCGGTGAATTTTTTTTTGGTATGTGGTCCCACTCATATGCGGACCCACCCATGTTTTGTGCATGAGTTTGCACATGGTTTTGGGGTACGATGGTTTTCCCCTGGTATTTTGTAGATTAAATCAAGGGAACTATGGTTATGTTCTAATCCAGGGTTAATGGATTGGGGTTTATGTATGCTTCGGCATGTATATATATGTGTTGTAACACTAAAAGGAATATAATTAAAATCAAGCTGGTCGTCCCGATTTGGGATCCAGGGGAAAATATCTGTGTTTATCTGTTTTATGTTTTATGCTCTCGTTATTGTTTATCTTCTGTTATAAGATTCGCCGTAGCTTCCCCAGATACATTCAACAATACTGAATCTAAGACACACAACCGTATTTTGCTTTTAGCTTTCCGATCCAGTTTCTTCCAGTCTTCATCTGACATTTCCGTTGGTTTAGTACCTGGATCTACCGCGATCCACTGATCTTTATCCACCAGCAGATCCTCCATCTTGAGCTTCCACAACTCAAAACTCTAACCATTAAATTTCTCGATCTCTATCTTTACGCCGCTCACCATATTATTTCACCACAAGAATCGATTCCGTAGATCTCCCACTGAACAGGGTCTACCTCAGGCCCAAGCAAAAAACCCTCAGCAGCAAAGGCGTCCCCTTGAAGCCGAAACAACTCTGATACCAAATGTAGGTTTTAACCCTGAACATAAATTATCTACACATGAATCTTATAACAGAAAATAAACAATAGCGAGAGCATAAAACATAAAATAGATAAACACAGAGATTTTCCCTTGGATCCCAAATCGGGACGACCAGCTTTATTTTCATTATATTCCTTTTAGTGTTACAACAAATATGTATACATGCCGAAGCATACATAAACCCCAATCCATTAACCCTGGATTAGAACATAACCGTAGTTCCCTTGAATGGATCTACAAAATACTAGGGGCCGAAAACCATCGTTCCCCAAAACCATGTGCAAACTCATGCACAAAACATGGGTGGGTCCGCATATGAGTGGGACCGCATACCAAAAAAATTTTCGCCGGGGCGCTACCCCGGACCCCTACAGGGGGGGCTGCCGCCCCCCCTGTTGCTCCCATCACAACGTACAGCGCATGGGGCTAGTCGTGGAAAGAATATAACACATACCCAACAATTCCTACTGTCGAAGGCTTGACCACTCGGACATAGAGTCATTCACATCCTCATAAATGAAGAAATAACACTCCTCTTTATAATTGAAGCAATAATGATCTATGGATTTATGATGTAGGCTCATGGTTCACTAAGGTAGGCTCATGACCTCACCAAGGTAGGCCCATGACTTCACCATGGCTTCACTAGATAGGGTCATGGATCAATACTTGAGCTCATGACTTAAGATCCACATTATGAAACTTTTCACCACTAGCTCAACCTAAGACTCTTATCATGGTAGGCTCATTAAATCATCACAGGCTCACACTCACGATATAGTCTCCACGTGTAATAACTATATGTTGTAGAAACTTGAAACCAACACCTAAAATTTCTTTGAAGCCCAATATAGTGCAAACAAAAGTTAATGTTTGCATCTAAATTCCATTTTAACACTTTCACCCACTTTATAGAGCTCGAGCATAAAAATTTTGCACATTGCATCCTCTTTAGGAATGTCCTCTTGATCATCATTAGTTCTAGTATTTATGAAAAGAATTTCCTTAGGGATGGTGACTGCTCGAGCTTCTATGTTACAAGGAGTAATGGGCTTCACATAGATAAAAGAACCTAAAGAATCTAATCTTTAAATTTTTGTTTTATTATTTAAGGTCATTGACTTTGAGCGAAAAAATTCCCTTGATCAACTGGTTTAGTAAAGCACATGTATGAACCATGTGTCCACCATGAGTTGATTCAGGGGCGGACAGACACAAATTTGTATCCAGGCTGATTAGTAGGGATGATGATATTTTTATATATAGCGGCACAAATATTTTGTTAGTGAAAATGATCTTTGATTACAAGATGTTCATTCTCCTCCATAAGGTGGTAATGATTTTGATGAAGCCATTGGGGTGAGCAGAACAACCTTTTCACCCTCTAATGTAGATACCATGTTCCTGAAGCTTGGGCTTGGTATAAGTGCTCTTTTTGTCCCCTTTTTTTATAACCTTTAATTGGTAGTGGTATTCGTGTCTCATGAACCTCTCCCTCCCCTATTATTCATGTCTCATGAAGTTGCTGAAATGTACCATGGATACCTCCAAAAATAGAGCAATAGGTGACCTATTGAATTTGTATGCCCATGAAATATACAAGTACTACCACTGGACAAAAGGAAATCGCCACAATAATGTTTATTTCTAGAAAAATTACTCCTTTTGAATGCATTAATACTCACTGTCATAATAGCCTTTGTAAATATTTTCAATCCCCTTTTGCTTGTGTTGGCATCTTCTATTGAAGTGAAACTTCATAAATATTTCCTTCATCTCCTTTGATAATTTGTTTGGTGGTGTTTAATATTAAAATCTTGCAGAGACCAAAGAGATACCAAGGTCGTATTTCTTAATGGATTCCCATAACATCGAATGCCTTTGCCTTAAATTGTTATTATTTTTAGGAAACTAGAGCTAAGAGGGGATATTGGAACCATCCACGAAGAAAATAATCGATCTCCACATCATAACCAAGATCACATTATAAGGGTTTTGTTGGATTTCAAAATTGGACATAATGAACCATGCAATATGAAGCACATTTTTATGTGAATTAAATACCAATAACACATATGAAGAACACTTTAGTTAGCTACTATATAATTGTTATGAAAAAAGCACATCATTTTTTGTCATTTCCATTTTTTTTAAATCCCCAAGATAAATGGTTCAACAAAAGAGATATCCTAGTACAAAAATACATGCCTTTGATGGTGTTGAACCAATGTTCATATGCTTAACAAGTCGTTTGTGTCCAACTCAAACAAATATTTCCCAATAACCATTTCCATATTGCAGACATCATTTCGGGTCAGGAGATCGACACAATTGTTAAGATCACCATGCTTTCTACTAATTCAATAAGATTTTGCATTATTTTATCCGTAGAAAGACCAACATATAGTTGTGAAATGATGCATTAATGAAATTCATCTAAAATTTGTGGAGTTGTTATAGCAGCATTTATTACCATTATATACTTGATGACTTATGCATTGGTCTTGGGCAGCCCTTCCATTCAGACTTGGTAATATTTCTAAAAAAAAACAGTACTTCAAAACCCATACGTGACTCTACCCAGAATTTTCCACATATACACGCGGGTCCATACATAGAGAACCTGCGTATGTTATTTAAAATATTAAAAAATACAAAATTCCCCTATTTTTGAGGCAGGGTTTACGATTGTTCCTGTAACTTAAATACCCTAGTCCGTGGCCTAACTGTTCCCCAGCTGAAAAAACTAATTTGAGGAGTTATAAATACCCCTCAAGGGAATGGCCTAAGGAGGAAGAGAGAGAATTAGAGATATTATATCCTGTTATAGCCCTGTCCAAATCTGATATTTCCCCTGTGCCTCCTGCACTTCCCAGATTTTCAGGAAACCCTTGTTTCCTTGAGATGTTCACCTTCATCCTATGTGACATCCATTGTGCACTATTCTTGGAAGAAGTTTTGCAAGGCTAGGGCTGGACAGATCCAGAGGATGGTATGCTCGAGGTCGTGGCAGATTTCAGGTGATCTCTCCACTATTTATTTACTGTACATGTTATTAATAAAATAAGTGCCATCTTGTTCCTGATGTTCACGTGTCACATATCTCTTATACGTGCTTAATTATCTTAAATAGTTCATTTATTGTTATTTTTATGAGATTATGTATGCTTTTTTCTAACATCTAGAACATATATATGATGAAAACAAGGTTTTTGTGATTTTTCTTTGCTGGTTTGCAGATTATGGAGCATAAAGAGTTGCAGGGGGTTTAAACCCAGTGAGATCTACTACAAATGAAGGATAAACGGGTAAGATCTGCAATCCTTATTCTCTAGTTTAAATAATAGAAGTTGGTTAATTGAGTCCTTCTTGTGATGACATGCCCCTGATCTGTGAAGGTTTATCAACCCAAGACCTTAGGGTAACATTTCCCATAACAGAACTGGCGACTCCACTGGGGATTACATCCGTGTAATTCATAGTTTGGGTTGTTTTATCTGTCTTGTAGGTTCCCTGACAGGTTTATCACTTTTTACAGTCTAGTAAGTCTTTTTCCAATCAGACATAAGTCCTGGTCTCTTGATCAGGTTTGAATTTTTATTTTTTCCATATTTCTGTTTACATACGCTACTTAGTATATACACAGTTGTGTATACACCGTGTATCTTCCAAAATAACCCGCATATACATGAGTTGCTTTGTTTACAATCACGTACACATGCTTGTTGCATATAGAGGAACCATGCATGCTTGGGAAATTTTAAAATTTTGAGTTTTTGAACCTCTGTCACTTTTTCTGTCTGTGGTAGACCACTTCTATGGTGTCTTTAAGGTGTCTGGACTGTGTTTATTGTGGTTTCATATCCATTTGTCTCTTGTTCTTGTGAAAACCTAGCCATTTGGTAAATTTCCTATTTTGTGTGATTGAAATTGCGGTTGTAGCACCAAGATCTCTTCCTGGAGTTCTTGGCTATTCTAACCATTCAGAACAATGAGCCTCTGTTTGTTTTCTCTTCTTGGCCTTATGCATTGCTTCGCTTTTGGTTTTTCCCTTTTTGACTACCTTGTTTTTCTTGATTTCTTAGACTAGCCTTGTAGCGAATCTTGAAGAGACCTTTCTTGGTTTTTGGGTTTTTCACTGAAAGGGTATGCTACTATTCTGAATCAGTTTTTTGAGTTTTTTCTTCTTCTTAATTATTTGGGTCCTGCTACGAAAGTAGCATAGTTTACTTGAGAAATTTGAAACACTTTTGAGACTCATTTTCTTGGTTCTGGTTCTTGGGTAGCTTTATGCTTGTCTTCTTGAAATCTTTTTCTTTTCATTATAAGTGAAAATCCCAAAAAAAATTCTTTTTTTTCGTAGCTTTTGCTTTGATTTCATTTTTACGGTTTTTTCATATATTTTGAAGCATTTTTTTGTTGGTTTCTAGTCTTTGGTTCTTGGCTTGGTTTTGAAGGAAGTCTTTTCTCGATTTCTCTCTTTTGCATCAAGTAAATTTTGGCATTTTTTATGCATAGGAGTTCTGGTTAGAACTAGCCTTGATTTTTTGTCAAAAGTGATTGAACCATTTCTCTCTAGAGACTCTTTTCACTTCTTCAAAGTTAGCAATCTTAGACTTTGCATGTCATTGGTAGTTTTGCATTAAGTGCATTGAAGCATTTTAATCTTTATCATATTTTTTTGGAGTGTGTGAAGTGTGAGTAACTTTAAAGAAAAACAAAGATTTTTTCTTATTTAGTTTCATATAACCCATATAGAGATCTCTTTTCATCGAAAGGAAAATATTTCATTTGCATGTAGTAGGTTTTCATTGATTTCTTTTGTGTCCACAACACCATCAATTTCACTTCTGTATACCTTTGACTTAAGTAACAACCGATTTAAAATCAAGTGCTATAATTAAAATCAACTAAAAGTTTTTGTATCATTTTCATTAATCATACATCAACTAGCTAGGTTGTAGGGCCTCGAAATAGGTGAGAGGAGAGTTAACTCTCCAAGGCCGCCCATACTATTAAACATAGAAAGTTTATTAAAGAGCGAAATCCAACTCCGTTAAGTGGACTGGGAAAGCTCTCCTCCAGAGAATCAAGCGTGAGGGAGAGTGCAGACAAAGAAGAGAGATACCCCCTCTCCTATTTGCTGAAACTTGACCTAAGACCGGTCCACCCGACCGCCGATACGGATAGGTGCCCTTAGTTTCCTCTCCTAAAGACCACATAGGTGACTGCAGGGGGGAATACCCATGGTACCTGAGACAGACGTTGCATCACTTTCATCAATACTTTTGGAGTGTTCCCTTGCGAAGCTTGGGGACTTGCACTGACAAAGGTTGTTTTCAGGAGGTCAGCATAACTATTTCTGTTACCTTCGCTAGTAGGCCTAGGACATAGTTAAATCAGACTATTTTCAGGAGATCCTCTTATTTCGCTTTCTTGTGTTTTGGTGTCCGGTCCTCATCACTCGGAGCGGAAATACCTGAAGGCTGCTTGATTGAGTGTATCTTAGGAAATTTTTAGGGTGTGCTCTTTGCTCCTAGATTTCTTAGCTTCTTATATTTTTTGCGTCTAAAATTAATCTCTTAAAGTGGTCGACCAATCGCCTCGTTGATCGAGGAGGCTTTCTGGGATTTCTCCTACGAGTGCCGAGCCTTCTTCAAGAAGGCGTAGGAGTAATTCAGTGGGTAATTTTTACCCGGTGGTTTCGAATGCAGTGAAGAGTGATCCTCTGTCCGGGCTTTTTGTTTATGTAGGTGGTCCTAGTGTTAGTGTCAGTTTAGAGATGATTTCTCCACTCATATCTAGAGTCTTGTTTCTAGCAGAAGAAGTTGAAGTAGAGGAAGTTCCTCAGCCTCTTGAGTCTCTTCCATCTCCTCTTCCTGCTATTTTTCCCGACGTCCTTTTGTACTTCAGGCCTAAGTCTCAGAGATCAGCTAGTCCTTTTCTGTCATATCCATTTATTTCGATGACCACGACTGGGAACACAGTTTCGACTATGAGCACTGCAAGTGTTCATACTCCTCTTTCAGTTGAAGGAAGAGGAACTATTGCCATGTCGACAATAAATTTTAGTGCTGCTATGTTTGGCTCTACTTCTATTCAATTTTCGAGTGGAAACACCCAGGCATATTCTTTCTCATTTGGCCCTTTTTCTTTTGGAATGCCCTCTAGTGGAATTCCTTCTTTCTCCTTTTCTGCTGTCTCAGCTGTTTCCACACCCATACCTTCTATGGCTACTGATTCAGCCTCATTTCAAGGGCTCCCCTTTGGAAGTGGTCATATCCCTCATTCAAACCCTTCCTTAGGATCCATGCCCTTCGCCTCTCAGAATCAAGGTTTCAATCCTTTTTCCGGGGGTTAAGGATCTAATTTTTTTCCGGGATGGAACCTTGCTTTTACAACATTAGGAGCAGGGAGTCAGTATTTTGCTGGTCAACAAGGGAATGTTCCTTTCCCTTCAGCGGGCGATTCTTGGGCTTTTTCTCCATTTCCAAATGCTTGGAACTCTTACCAAGGGGTTTATTCTTCATTCAATACCTCAGTTGGAGGAAATGTACCTATTTATAGTAACCCTATGTTGGGAGGGGGTCCTTCTTTGAATGTTGGGTCACAAGGTTTTTCCTATGGTTCATCATTTTATACAAACAACATCTGGAAACATGGTGCCTAAAAAAATCAAGGTTATTCTTTTCAGAATGTGGGAAATCCGTCCTATGGGGGATGAAATTCCCAGGCTCCTCCGTGCTTACCATTTATGGCAACGTTAAACTTGCCAGATCTATCAAAATTGACTAACGATCCTATTTGATATAGTCCGGGTTGGCCTCCGGTCCCCACAAAAATTCCCTCATACATTCCAAAGTTTGAAGGGAAGACTGGTGAGGATCCGGCGGATCATGTCACCACTTTCCATTTATGGTGTTCGTCAAAATCCCTTATCGACGATTCGATTAGGTTGAGATTATTTCAATGAACCTTAACTGGAAATGCAGAAAAATGGTACATCGAGCTGACTGGGGGAAATTTTTCTAATTTTTGAGAGTTGGCTACAATATTCTTAAACCATTTTCAGGTACCTGTTTGTTATGACGCTAGGACTGACCTCCTGGCCAATTTTTAGTAGGAAAAATCAACTCACAATTCTGATCATATTCATGAATGGAGAAGAATGAAGAGGCTCATTAAAGCCAAAATCCCGAATGAATTCCTTCTTGAATGGGTTTTGAAGGATTTACAACTAGAAATCTCAAAGGATGTATCCCTTTCAGGGGTATTTTCTGAAGAGCGGGCTATTTTTAGGGCTCAACAGCTAGAAGTGATTTATTCTCAGTCTGGAGTCCTGAATAAAATTTTACCAGATGCTCCTCACTTCAAGTTAGATTTATCCAAAACTAAACCTGGTCCTCATGGTGACGGGCTTATCGGTTCCATCGATAGCAGTACGACTAAATTTCTAAATCAATTGCAGTAGTTGTCTATACAATCTGCTCCCTTTGGTTAGGTTGTGCCTTCAGTGTCAACTCCTTCTCAACCCTTGGAAATTGATGTTGTTAAAACTTCTAACCCCAAAGGAAATTAACAATCCGATGGGAAGAAAAGGGAAAAAATAATAAGAAAAGGACAAGGATGGGAAGGGGAATGTGAAAAAATCCAACGATCATGTGGGAAAGGGTAAGAAGGATAATAAAATAAAGTTAAGATTCCATGCAAGTTGTGCACTGGAGACCATATTACGCACCTCTGCCCTAAAATTCAAGATGCACACCACTTGTTAGCTCAACAAGGTTCTTCTAGTTCCCAGGTTGTGCTGACAAACCTTTTCCCCAAGGGCAGCAATTACTTGCGGGAGCGAATGCAAGTACTAGGGCTCCCTTCGGGGGCAACCAAGAAGAGGAAAATCCATCAAACATATACATGATGAGTGCTTATGCAGATATCGCTACGAGATCTTGTGATTATGGTGAAGCTGAGTCTTCGAAAGCTATGGGTGCCCCCAATAATGCTGTGCCACTCCGTATAGAGAGGCTTGCAGTTGAGCCTATACCTCAGATGCCGAAAGGGTCTACAAAGCATATGATGATCAATCCTAATGCCAAGGCTTCCTAGAACTACTCGATTGTAGAAGATCTGGCTCAAATTCCTTGTGCCATGTCTGCATTAGAGGTACTCCAATCGTGTCCTGCACAAAGGATTGTAGTGCTCACTACCATTGGGGCTATTGATCCGAAGAATTCTCTAATGATCAAATTTGACATGTCAACTTTTAAAAATAGACTTCCTCACCATATGGCTTTCCATATCAAGTCAATTTATCAAAAATTTAATATTTTTCGAATGGTTGTTGATAAGGGCACTTTCGTGTGTGTAATGGCTCTTGCATGCTAGAAGGCTATTGGATCTCCTTCATATATCCCTTCAGCCACTCTTCTGACTGCGTTTGATGGTCATTATCACAGGCTGCATGGCATTGTTCCAGCTTTACCCATCTGTGTTGGGGGTAAAACTGTCAATATCGAAGTTGAGATAGTTGATGCAAGCTTAGACTGTAACCTTCTGTTGGGGCGAAACTGGATCTATGAGATGGATGCTATTGCATCTTCATTATTTCGTATTGTATGTTTTCCTCACGAAGGGAGAATTGTCACCGTTGATCAACTGGATTGTTCTCCTGTAGATCTAAATGCATCTTCTGTCTCAACCATTCCCTTGGGGAATGATACCAAGCAACCTGTCAAGAATTTGGGGGTTGGAATGTATACATCCTTGATGGGTACTTTTGATTTTCCGCCTCCTTCAGTTCATATAAATGCTATTTCATCCTCCAGGGTTCCTACTCGGAGAGAGTTCTTTGGAACTCACTATTTTTCATACCCTTGGACCTTACCTTCTCCTACCTCCACATTAGCAGAAGGCCAAGTTGGTGGAAAGGCATTTCCTATGTCTGCAACAGAGATTGCTTATAGATCTATTGTTGACTCTACAAATTCCAAGACAGTTTCTCTTTCATAGGAGAAATTGGATGGGGATGTGGCTCTAGCTTGGACTCTTAGTTCATCTTCTGCTCAGGTTTGCCTCGATACCACTCTTCCATCTAAAGAGGCCATCCTCGAAGCAATGACTGGTATAGAGAGACCGTGGGATAATTTGCATCATCGGTCTTATTTTCTACCAAAATTGCAAGAAGTTGAATCGAGTTTCTCTAGCCTTCTGTCTTCTGGTCCTATTCAAATAGTCCTGAACCCTTTAGCACCAGCACAGGTATTTTTTGAAGGGAACATGACTGTTATTTCTGCTACTACCCCAGTTAACATCTCCAAATATCCCAACATTATTGAGAATGTCTTCATTGGAGCCGAGTGTTCCCCTGAAGAAATTCAGACTTACGCCAATCTCTTTCAATAATTTAGGGATGTGTTTGCTTGGTCTTATGAGGAAATGCCGGTATAGATCCATCTATTTTCCAAAATGAGATCAAGACACACGAAAACGATAAGCCTATCAGGCAAAAGTTTCATCCGGTCAACCCTAGGAAGGCATCAAATATCAAAGCCGAGGTGGAGAAGCTTCTTAAGGCGGGTTTCATTTA
This sequence comes from Pinus albicaulis, assembly GCA_034641835.2. Classification (NCBI taxonomy): domain Eukaryota; kingdom Viridiplantae; phylum Streptophyta; class Pinopsida; order Pinales; family Pinaceae; genus Pinus; species Pinus albicaulis. Next base: position 292,353,051 of record CM076580.1, on the reverse strand, counting down.
CCCCATTCCATTAACTGAGTGGGTTTCAAATCCAGTTCCCGTGGACAAGAAATAAGGAACGATCTGAGTTTGCATCAATTTTTTTGCATCGATTTCAGGGACCTAAATAAGGTATTTCCTAAAGATAATTGCCCCACACCATTTATAGATCAGATCATCGATGAGTGTGCAGGGAATGGGATTTTCTCCTTCAAGGATGGTTTCTCGGGATATAATAAACTCCCTATCCGTCCTGAAGATCAGCATAAGACTGCGTTTATTTGTCCTTGGGGTACCTTTGCTTACAAGAAGATGCCTTTCGGCCTTAAAAATGTTGGAGCTACCTTTCAGTGGGCCATGTATTACACCTTCCATGACATCAAACATATTATCGAGGAATATTTGGATGATTTAGCTGCTCGTTCTCGTAAGAGAATTGATCATCCTTCTCACCTCCGTCAAGTTTTTGAATGACGTCAATATTATAAAATTTGGTTGAACACTAATAAATGGGTTTTCGCTGTCACATCCGGTCGGTTGTTGGGATTCATCGTGTCTACGGAAGGGATTCAGGTAGATCCAAGGTTGAAGCAATACTTCAATTTCCTCCCCCGTCTTCGATTTGTCAACTTCAAAGTCTGCAAGGAAAATATAATTTCCTGCGGAGATTCATCGTAAATTATGCCAAGATTACAAAGGGATTTATTGTTGAGATTCAACAAGATGACGATCCTAGAGAAAATTAAGCACCTACACTAGGTGGGGCCCATAGGCTATTTTTAGGTATATGTCTATTTTTAGAATGGTGAGCATATTCAATTTATAGTGGTAGTCTATTTATAGATGGTTGAGAAAATTATATTTATAGATGAGATTCTATTTTTAGATGCGTGGGTGAAGTCTATTTATAGATCACATGTCTAAAAATAGATCAGATGTCAATTATTATTAGCCCTTAATAATAATTAGACAATAAATAATAATCTGTTCTCTTGAAGCACTTGGTTTCAGTTAATTGATGTAGCAAACCAGTTGACTGAAGGAATTACGAGTTCTAAGGTTGGTTGGTGGGACATGCAGAGTGAACTTCGTTGTAACTGAATGATACTGTAACAGAGTTGGATGAGTAGTTATGTGAGTTGTTATTTAGTTTAACTCAGTTAAGTGAGTTAAACTCAGTTGTGCTAGTTGTAACTAGTTTTAACTGAAGATGCACTAGTGAGAGATCAATGAATTAATTATTTAATTAATTCACAAGAAGTGGTCTCACATGCAAGTGAAGAAATACTACTGTTAACTACATGCATGTCAGATCTAGTGGAGACCTAGTTGAGAGATAGGTGCAAGGGCCTGTTTGACTATCAGTTGTGACTATAGTGGTGCATTCAATGCAACTACACACACATTGGAGATGCCAATGAGGATTGCATAGTAAAGGAAAGGCAAGATCAAATTCATTCAAGGATCTTCATTAGCAGGGATTGTACAGTGGAGGCAGGGTGTCAGGAGGAAGTAAATTGGTGCATGTTTATGCCAATTTTTGTATGACAGTGTGAGACGATTGTATATTGTACTGAGAGCTCTTGGAGTAGAGTTTTGTATGATATTGTTTCATGATCCATGATATACATAATATATGGTATTGGGGGATTTATCTTTATGCTTTCCTGGTAAAAAAATCTATGTTATGTGCGATTGATTTTTCTTCATGTGTTTGAAATTGGCGATTCAATTTCTGCAAAGATTTAAGTAGAAGGATTCTGTATTTAACAGTGGATATAATTATTAGATCAAGAGAATTCGGAAATACATAATTGAATTAAAATTTCTACATGGTATCAGAGAAAAGAAGATTGCAATATTGAAGCAGTAGCTGAGTTTTGTTTGTGGAAACAATTCGAATTTGCTGTAAGAATTTCTTGGTGCGACAATTGAGTAAACATTGAAATGTCTTTCAATGGTTTGTGGTTAGAGTATGCACTCGAGGGCAGATCGAAATACATTGCATGGAAGGATAGGATGGAGGCGATGCTTGAAGATATTTTATTTAAGGAATTCATCGATAGTGATGTTCCTAAGCCCACTTTGACGGATGCTGCATTACTTGACGCATGGAAAAAGAAAGTAGCAAAGGCGAGAAGGATTATATTGGAAGGTGTGAGAGACCATATTGTCTCAAGCCTTCATGGGAAAGCCACTCCATTTGCAATGTGGAAGTATTTGACAGATCTTTTCCAAAGCAACAGTGACCATAGGAAATTGGCGCTGAAGGATAAACTCAGAAAAATCAAAATGGAAAAGGGCGAAAATATTCCTAAGTATCTCACAAAGTTTGTCCAATGTTGGGATGAACTAGGGAGTGTGGGAATCACGACTGCTGATGATGATTTGGTGAGCTTGGCTCTCTTGGGACTTCCTAAGATTTGGCACAGTTATCAAGCCTTTGTCAACGGATGGGAAAAACTACTGGATTGGGAACGGCTGTGTTCGAATCTAGTGCAGGAGGAGTTCAGGTGGAACACCAGGGATGGCTCTTCATCAAATCATGATGATGAAGAGGATTGTGCTTTGGCTGCCAAATCAAGGAAAGGGAAGGGGAAGAAATTCCACTCAAAATCTGAGGCTAAAGGCAAGAAGCTGGATTTGTCCAAGGTGAAATGTTTTCACTGTCACGAACATGGGCATCTTGCCACTAACTGCCCACTGAAAAAGAAGAACAAGAAGGTTGCTGGAGCTGCAGCTGGTAAGGCCCTTTCCTCGCAATTTGAAATTGATTTCTCTTTGATCGCATACTTGGTTTCAAGCGCAATGGGATCAGTGTGGTATCTTGATAGTGGTGCTTCCTTCCACATGACAAGAGATAAGGAGCTTTTCAGTGACTTGGAGGAGAAAGATCTCCAAATGCATATAGAGATGGGTGACGATGGACGATACTGTGCAACCAGAATTGTATGATTACCTTTGAGAGGGAGTCAGGTAAACCATTTATGTTGAAAGATGTTATGCATGTTCCAGGTCTAATGAAGAACTTGGTCTCAGTCGCGATGTTGGAGGACAAGGGTTATGACGTTGTTTACAGCGATGGAAAAACTTTCATGCGACATAAAACAATGGGTCAAACCAAGAGGATAGGGATTCGAGCCAATAATATTGACAAGCTGGAGGTAGATGGCTGTTCTGCAATGGTGGGAAAAGAAGAAGAAGTGGTGAGTTGGGATGAGGGCGAATTATGGCACAAGCGAGTGGACCATCTTCACCATGGCACCCTGAAGATTTTGCAGCAGATTTTTACTGGACTTCCCAAGGGTACACTTGCATAGATTGATTAGTGCAAGGGATGTACAATGGGTAAATTTGTGAAGACGACCTTTCATGAAAAGGAAAACCATGCTTCGGTGATCCTAGAGAGAGTTCACACAGATGTGTGTGGGACAGTCTTGGTTGCTTCAACAGATAAACACAAGTTTTATGTTATTTCTTTTTATGACTATTCTCATAGATGATGAATCTTCTTCATGCAGAAGAAATATCAAACATTCTCAAAGTTCTGTGAGTTTAAATAATTGGTGGAGAAAGAGTCAGGGAAGCAAGTGAAGGCTTTGCAGAGCGATAATGGTGTTGAATATATGTTGAACGAATTCAAATATTTCTATAGCAAAGAAGGAATTCAAAGAGAACTCATAGCACCTCATAACCCACAACCGAATGGGGTCGCGGAGTGGAAGAACAGAATGATCGTGGGTGTTGCACAAGCTATGCTACATGATCAAGGCCTATAAATGCACTTGTGGGTGGAAGCATGCAACACTGTGGTTTATGTACAAAACCGTTGTCCTCAAAGAGTAATTGGCATGAGAACACCTGAAGAAGCTTTTACTGGTAAGAAATAATATGTTTATCACTTTAAGATTTTTGGCTCATCTGTTTATGTGCATTTGACCAATAATGCCAGGAAGAAGCTGGAGCCGACTGCTGAAGTTGGTATATTTGCGGGGTACACAAAAAAACCCCATAATTATCGTGTGTGTTTTCCAAATAGTCGAATGAATGTGGTGCGACGGGATACAAAATTCAATGAGGAGAAAGCCATGAAGTTGTCGCTTGAGAGGGAGATAGAATTGCATGCAGAGGAGGAACTGCTTGTTCTAAAAAACAAGTCTCTAGATTTGGATCAGCCACAGGAGGAGGTTCATGGAGTGGAGGAGTCCACTCAAGCAGAGCTAAACATCACAATTGGCAGAAGGCATACCAAAAAAGCTGAGAGGATGAAGCTTGATGTGGCACAGAATGGGGAGTCCCTACTTTAGCGCAGACAGAGACAGTCTCCTGACCGATTTACTAGATACATGGCTCTCATGAGAAAATGTGTTGTGACAGAGCCATCTTCCTTTCAGGAAGTAGTGCAAGATCTCACATGGGTAGATGCAATGGTGGAGGAGTATGACTCCATTGTCAGAAACAATGCTTGGGAAATTGTTCCATGGCCAGTTGATAAATCAGTGGTAGGTTCAAGATGGATCTACAAGGTAAAGCAAGTTGCTGATGGGAGTGTTGAGAAGTATAAGGAAAGATTTGTGGCCTGGGGCTCCTCACAGATCAAGGGGATTAATTATGAAGAAAAATTTTCACCTATCGCACGATATTCTTCCATAAGGACCATCCTTACTCTCTCAGTGCAGATGGGTTGGCACATTCATCAGATGGATGTGAAGACTACACTCCTTAATGGGATCATTGAGGAAGACGTGTACATTGAGTAGCCTGAAGGATTTGAGATCTTCATGAGCAAGTCACATTTGTGTAGACTCAAAAGAGCGCTATATGGGCTGAAGCAAGCACCCCGTGCTTGGTACACTCAGATCGATAGCTATTTCACTGGACTTGGCTTCACCAAAAGTGAGGCGGATGAAAACCTATACCAGATTGTGGTGGAGGGTAAGATTTTAATCATTTTTCTTTATGTTGATGATTTAATACTGACTGGTGATGAGAAACTGATACACTCATGCAAAGAGGACCTTGCAAAGGAGTTTGAGATGAAGGATATGGACCTCCTTCACTATTTCCTTGGATTGGAAATATGGTAGCAAGAAGGTGAACTATTTGTGTCTCAAGGCAAGTATGCAAGGGGGATACTCGATAAGTTTCACATGGAGTGTTGCAAACCCATGGATACTCCTCTTCTAGGAAATTGGAGTAAAGAGGATGCTACATCTGGAGAGGTAGTGGATTCTAATGTCTATCGACAGTTGGTGGGTTCGCTCATGTATTTAGTTAATATAAGATCAGACATATGCTATGCGGTGAACCAACTTAGTCAAGCGATGGTTAAGCCTACCAAGCTCTTTTGGAAGGTGGGAAAACATGTCCTGAGATATCTCAAGAGCACATATGAGTATGGCTTATCGTACAGACAGACGGATGAGGTGAAGTTGCATGGCTTCACGGATGCAGATTGGGCAGGCAGCCCAACGGAAAGAAAGAGCACATTAGGAAACAGATTAGATCTACAACTGTTTCTTGGTACAACAGGAAAATAGATCCGTGTAACTCAGTTCAGTGGAAGCGGAATACATCGCAGCACATCAAGCTGCATGTGAGGCTATCTAGATGAGGAAGATCCTGGTCGGTTTGTTCGGTTCTCATTTAGATCCTACAGTGATTCATTGTGATAATCAAAGTTGCATTAAACTCTCGATTAATCCTGTGTTTCATGATAGATATAAGCATATAGATATCTGGTATCATCATATCATAGATTGTGTGCATTGGAAGATCATGTTTCTTCAGTACATTCCTATAGAAGATCGGGACGCAGATATCCTGACGATGGCGCTCACCAGGTGAAAATTCGAATACCATAGAGACATGATCAGGGTGAAGGATAATCCCTTTCTTGTTGAGAGTGGGTGTTGAGATTCAACAAGATGATGATCCTAGTGAAAATTAAGCACTTACACTAGGTGGGGCCCGCAGGCTATTTTTAGGTGTATATCTATTTTTAGAATGGTGAGCATATTCTATTTATAGCGGGAGTCTATTTATAGATGGTTGAGAAAATTCTATTTATAGATGAGATTCTATTTTTAGATGCATGGGAGAAGTATATTTATAGATCACATGTCTAAAAATAGATCGGATGTCAATTATTATTAGCCCTTAATAATAATTAGAAAATAAATAATAATCTATTCTCTTGAAGCACTTGATTTCAGTTAACTGATGTGGAAAACTAGTTGACTGAAGGAATTACGAGTTCTAAGGTTGGTTTGTGGGACATGCAGAGTGAACTTCATTGTAACTGAATGATACAAAGTTGTAACAGAGTAGGATGCATAGTTATGTGAGTTGTTATTTAGTTTAACTCATTTAAGCGAGTTAAGCTCAGTTGTGCTAGTTCTAAATAATTGTAACTAAAGATACACTAGTGAGAGATCAGTGAATTAATTATTTAATTAATTCACAAGCAGTGGTCTCACATGCAACTGAAGAAATATTACTGTTAACTACATGCATGTCAGATCTAATGGAGACCCAATTGAGAGATAGGTGAAAGGGCCTGTTTGACTATTAGTTGTGACTATAGTGGTGAATTCAATGCAACTACACACACATTGGAGATGCCAATGAGGATTGCGCAGTCAAGGAAAGGCAAGATCGAATTCATTCAGGGATCTTCATCAGCAGGCGTTGCACAGTGGAGGCAGGCTATTAGGAGGCAGTAAATTGGTGCATGTTTATGTCAATTTTTGTATGACAGTGTGAGACGATTGTATATTGTACTGAGAGCTCATGGAGTAGAGTTTTGTATGAGATTGTTTCATGATCCATGATATACATAATATATGGTAGTGGGGTTTTTAGCTTTATTCTTTCCTAGTAAAAAAAATTGTGTTATGTGTGATTGATTTTTCTTCATGTGTTTGAAATTGGTGATTAAATTTCCACAAAGATTTAAGTAGAAGGATTATGTATTTAATAGTGGATATAATTGTTAGGTCAGGAGAATCCGGAAATACATAATTGTTTTTAAATTTCTACATTTACGAGGTTTTTTAAACAAAGGAGTTCCATTCTTTTGCGATGAATTTTCTCAACATTCATTTGATGCTTTGAAAAAGCATTGACCTCTGCTCCATTATTGAGTCCATCCAATTATAGTAGGGATTTCCTCTTGTATCTCACTGCGGCAGAATATACCATTGGTATGGTTTTGGTTTAGGAAGATGCTCTTTCTGAGCATGTTATATACTAACTTAGTCGAGGCTTGGTAGGTCATAAAATCCGATATTCTCTGATAGAGAAACTTTCTTTGGCAACTGTTCATGCTGTTCAGTGGCTCAGATATTATATTCTCCTTCGCAAAACATATGTTTTGGCAGTAGTCAATCCATTTCAATTTGTTCTCAGTAGGTGAGTGATTGGGGGCAAATACAATCGATGGATTGTTATTTTTCAAGAATTTGATCTTGAATTTTTGTCTACCAAGTCAAAGAAATCGTTAGTATTTTCGAAGTTGATTTCTAAGTTGCCCTGTGGAGAAGAGATTGTTTATGAAGAATCATTTCCTGATGAACATATTTTTCTCATTTCTTCACAAGATACTTGGTATGGGGATCACATAGTGTATCTTTGGACTCTGAAGTTTCCCTTAGCTTTTTTGAAAGATGAGCGCCGAAAGTTGCGTCACTTAGCCAAAAGTTATTTGATTATTGGTGACACTGTATATCGTCGCGGGGTCGATTCGATCCTTGGACGTTGCTTAACTCTTGAAGAAGCTGAGGTTGTGATGAATGATTTCCACAGTGGTGCTTATGGTGGTCATTTATTTGGGCTTGCTACAACCCAAAAAATCTTCTGTGCAGGATAATTTTGGCCTTCGATTTTCAAAGATTGTATTGAAGCGATAAAAAAGTGTCACCCTTGTCAGGTTTATACTCGAAAAATTTGCGCTCATCCAACTCTGCTCTTTCTTGTCATCATTGTCAGTCCGTTCAAAAAGTGGGGCATTGATTATACTACTTGTAACCCACCTTCCGCTAAAGGTCACAAGTACATTATTATAGCCGTAGACTACTTCAGGAAGTGGGTTGAGGAGATGCCTACTTTTGGGAATGACAGTGAGACATCAGCCTTGTTCCTTTTCAATCAAGTCATTTATCACTTTGGTATCCCCAAAGAGATTGTCATTGACCATGGCAGTCATTTTTTAGAACAACATTATAGTTGAATTGGCTCTAAAATTAGGTTTTCAGCATGAGCATTCATCTCCTTATTATCCTCAAGCCAATAGGAAAGTTGGAGCCGTTAACAAATTCTTGAAGACAATTCTTCAATGGACTATTGAGAAAGCTAGATCCAATTGGCATATCATGCTTTATCTTGCACTTTGGGCATACTGGATGTCAGTAAAGACTGCAACCGGTTTCACTTCGTTTCAACTATCTTATGGATTGGAATCTATATTTCCTATTGAATGCGAAATCCCTTCCCTTAAGTTAGCTGTTGAGCTTCTTCCTGACACTTCTAGTCTTGAAGAACGCCTTATCCATCTAGAACATCTCGATGATCAGCATCGAAATGTAGCTATGATGGATGAGGTGCATAAGAAATGGGTGAAGGTTTAGTACGATAAGGCGGTCAAACCTAGGGTTTTCTCTGAAGGTGACCTTGTATTGGTTTATTCCCAACAAAAGGATGACTTGGGGGGAGGCAAGTTAAAATCTATGTGGTATGGCCCCTTTATCGTCAAAAAGTTCCTTAAGAAAGGAGCTTATGCCTTGGTTGAATTTGATGGGAACGAGTTGGCGGAGCCCAGAAATGGGCTCTATTTGAAATTGTATTATGCTTAGGCTTGGGCCTAGGATATGCTTTGTTGTATATATTGTATTGTTGTTGATTAGGAGATCAAGTTCCTTGTAGAAAAATGCTCAAAAATGAAGTTGCTCAGAATTGGTCCAAACCAGATCGACCGGAAAGAGCTCGGAAAAAATATCCTTTAGACGTGAACGACACTGAAAATTGACATCGTATGAGGAAGATATTCAGCTTTGAAGTTCACCAATTTCAGTTAAAAAATGGCCCAAAGTTGACTTTTTAAAAAATATTTTTATTAAATAAATATTATTCCACAGAATATTCTGGGAATATTCTATGGAATATTCCACAAAATATTCTATAGAATATTCCGCAGGCAGCCAATGAAAGGGCGCCACGTGGCCCCAAGGTCATATGAAATGGGCGTTAAAAATTCTTTTATGCATGCGACGGGATTTGAAACCGGGTCGGGCCGATGGAAATGCAACAGACCGACCGTTGGGTCACATTGTGGTTGTTGTTAAACCCTCAGCGTGAAATGATATTAAAGTTGTATGTGTTAGGTAGCGCGTTTAACCGTGTGGGTCATGGTCCCATGGATATAGCGCTTGGAGCGGATGTTATTAAATATTGCGGTTTCAAACTTTATTATATGCACGTTTAACTCAAAGTCTTCCGACGGTTATGGTCACATGGGCTGACTTCTTAGCCCCCCATTTTGGCAGTCAGTATGGCGGTTCCACTTATTTAGGCGCTCGCCCCTAAATTTTCGACGCTATCTGGAGTTCCACCACATTTGGTGGAGCTTTTCTAGCCTTAACTGGGCAAAAATTCAGTTAGCCATAAATTTGGCTAGGGAAGTCCATTTGGGACGAATTTTTTTTTGATTTTGGGGTATTGAAACATTTTGGAGCTGTTGGGATAGGTTGCAGAGCCATCAAGGCAATCTATCAGTGATTTTACCAGCGATTTTGGTTGTGGAGCCACTATGGCCTAATGAAAGATCAGCTGTGTTGGACTATACTCATCCATTGGAGGTGAATGAATAATCAATTTATATTGATTTTAGTCCTCTGTTTCTGAATTTGCAGCTTATTTTTCCTTTTGAGGCTTTCTACACAGTGTAATTCATAATTTGAGCATTAATGAAAAAGGGAAAATCCTAATTAGAGGCTTTTGGACCCAGCAGAGGTAGCCCAAGAGAGGGGTGAACTGCTTAAACAAATGCTTACTGTTATGCTATGAATTTTTGCTGTTATATTTCAGATTTTGCTACATTAAACAGTAACTTTTCATAAGTACACTTTTCCCAATCAGGCTTATACAGTGAACATAACTCATTAGTTTCACTTCAAACCACATTACTTCATTTGCAGAATACTTGAACTTGCTTATTCAGACATAAAATTTTGATTAATGAATACTTTGCACATAAAAAAATACTTTCATTGATCGGATCTATTTCAGTGTTTACATTTTATTTCTTTAGGCAGAGCCAATTTGTGGACCAAAAGCTTCTGGTTTCATCCTTTCTAGTAAAGGTGAAATAACCAGTAAAAGCCCCCTACTGTCAATCTCTGTATAAGAAATACTTTGTTCTCACAATTTCAGATCAGTTGTACATATTTCTGTTTCGATTTTTGGTGTGGTTTTGATGAGTTTGATTTGATTTGGCAGGTAATATTGGATGAAATGAGTCACTTTGGCTTTGCCAATGGTGCTAGTAGACATACCCGAAACTGGCTTTCGCGGCGGGTAATCCACTATCCATCTAGTCAGTTGTTAGTTTCAAGAGGTGTCTGCATTGGTCCTGCTTCGAACAATGTAACATAATACATTGCAGTGCTCAACATACTCTTGAAGGAAATATCTTTTGGTGTTGATTTGTTAGTAGTTTACTTGACTTCACAGCTACTGGTTTCGCAATTGAACAACAACTATCGTGTCAGAGACCCATTTCTGCATCGATTATTTTTTAGGGTACGTTTGTTACATCGTTCATTTCGGTTTATTACGTTCATTCATATTCCTCGATTTGATAATTGGTTAGTAGACTCATTAGCTAATCAAGTACTTGATTGGCATATTAATCATTCATTACTTTAAAAAATATATATCAAAAACATCATTCAATATTGTACGTTTGGGACATCACATCATACAAAATCGCTATGTATATATATATATATATATATAGATCAGAGTGGTTAAAATATACAAAATTTAGACCATCATGTCCTACAAAATTAGGGCTTATGCCCGATCATCTCTATCATCAAAAAATGTTATAGTCATCCGATCAAATCTAAGTCTACTCCTGAGGTCCCTACCCAACATTTGTGTTCCTATAGAACACAATGGCAGTCACTACATGGTGGAATAACCACACCCAGTCTCGTGGCACCCCTATCACCTGCCTCTGGATAGCCTCCGGTAGGTCCTCTATAGAGGTCATAGGTACTTGGCGAGTCAAACTCTCCAAGTTTCTATGTACTGTATGGAGGGTCCTTCCTAGGTCTTCAGCTTCTGCCTCACCTCTGCGGTGCTTGTGCCTTGGGTAGCCCTCTGGCCTAACTGGTCCCATGTCTACATCATGATCATAAAAATTTTGTAAGTCATATTTTCTTATCAAAAACATTTTTTCATTTTCCATATAAGTTGAAAAAATAAAAAAAAATCATATAATAAAAAAAAGGCAATCTTACCAATTACACCCCATGCTGCTCCGGGTGGAAGAACTAAATGAGGATCTTCTCGAAAGTCCAGCCCAGCATAGGGATAGTCCTCCACTGTGATGAATTTTTCTTCCCACCACTAGAAGAACTCATCATCCTAGGTGGTTTGGGGAACTTCACTTCCCCCTAGTATCTTCATTAGATCTTCCCATCGAGCTATTATTGGATCTCTTGCGCTGCTGATAGTAGAGATGACCTTTGGCTGAAGTCTTGGGACCCTATCGAAGAAGAATGTCAGCAAAATGGTACCATATACAAAATGTTTAGTCTTTGACTTCTGGATAGAAGTCAATTTTTTTTCAGATTTCCCAACAAGGCTGTACACCAATCGTAAAGATGAATCAAGCATTCCACTACTATACTCATGTGCATGCGTTAAGCCTGATGTAGAGAAGCTAATCCTACCACTCTACCAATAGTAAAAAGAAGGATCTTCATGTACAAATCCTTCATATATTTGATGGGAATTTCGGTTCCCACCTTCTTTGCATCATCTACGCAATAGAATTGTACATAATCCTCTACGTTAAGCCCTCCAACGGGATTGCCGTGCAAATCTACTGGGCCTCCCCTTCGGGAAAGTACAGTAATAAAGTATATGTCTTCCACCTCTATTCGTAGTGGCATATGATCAATTATAAAGCATCCTTCTTCCGGTTCCCAAAAATCAACCAGCATTTGAAGCAAACGAGTATTGCTTTTCATATTCATCATTTTGAAAAAATTGAGTAACCCACAATTCCGAAGAATATCTAAGGATTGTTGGTCCTCCATCACTTCATTATCAATAACACTATGCTCACGTTCTCTCCAAATGATCGACATCCTGGGAAAATTCATCAATTGACTGATTAAATACAAGTTTTGAAATTCCACCCTGTGCATACGCGACCCTATTTGTACAAAGTCATGTATCATACGCAAGTTCTTTCTCACGAACTCGCATATGCACAGATGGTTTCAATGAAAATATATTTCCTACGGTCAAAAATACAAATTTTTTCTTAAAACATGAACGAAATTGATAAATAGGACGAGTCTAAGGTCTACCTCACTGATTTGACGTGATTTGGTAGCCGATTGCTCCTTTTTTTAGAAGATGATTTTTTTTCCCAGAGCGAGCTCCTTTTTCCACTTTTGCAATGCACAAATGATCAAAATGTGAGTCAAAATGTTTATTTATGCCAAGAATTTGAAATTTCTTCATAAATTTTATTTGTGTTTATTTTTTGAATTTGATTAAGGCTGTTTAACCTTTTGGCTCGTAAGCGTTTGGAAAAGTATTTTCAGGTACATTATGCTAAATTTGAGATATTCCTATTTTTTCTTCGGACCCATGACCGCTGACCTGTCATGGCAGGTATTTGATTTTTAACCGGAATATAGGTTAGGGAATTCAATTTCCATTGCATTTTTTCATACTGGCCTCCATTTTTATTACTTGCCATAGGCTCGATCCCATCATGTCATGAGTATTTAACCCATTTCACTCGCCGATTTTTTAATGACTTGGTTGTAGAACCATCCTTTACATGGGCTTCCTAGTTAGTTCCTCGCTAGCATTTGTCGCCGATGCTGTAATTTATGTAGGCTCGGGAGTCCTCTTTAGTCCCACCATGACTTATGTGTTGAAGCATCATTCTTCTTCTTCTTCACTATCTTTATTTTGGCCATTTACCCTAGAGGCTCCCATATGTTGTCAAGTTGTATTACTGCATTGCATATTGACTACTTGTTTATCCTAGCCTTGTAGGTTTTAACCTTGTACAAAAATTATCTGCAAACGAATCTTAAAAATAGAAAATAAACAGTAATGAAAACATAAAACATAAACAGACAAACACAGAGATTTTCCCCTGGATCCCAAATCGGGACGACCATCTTGATTTTTCATTATATTCCTTTTAGTGTTACAACACATATATATACATGCTGAAACATACATAAACCCCAATCCATTAACCTTGGATTAGAACATAACTGTAGTTCCCTTGACTGGATCTACAAAATACTAGGGGTCGAAAACCATCATGCCCCAAAACCATGTGCAAACCCATGCACAAAACCATGGGCGGGTCTGCCCACCGAAAAATAAGGACCAAAAAAAATAATTCCGGGGCGCTGTCCTAGACCCCAACAAGGGGGCTATCGCCCCTCTGTGCGTGAATAGTTGTGGAAAGAATATAACACAAACCCAACATTCTCCCACTTGTTGTTTTATTTCTGCAAGGGGCCATAGGAGAGCTGAGTCATTAGCCCAGCTTTGCAACACCCATTTTTTCTCTACACCAAGAGAACTTCTGAGTGCTCACAGTATTTGTCAATGCATCTGCAACATTCTTCAAAGTGTCCACCTTTACCAGCAAACCCCTTTTAGCTTCAACCATATATCTCACAAAGTGATATTGAACATCAATGTGCTTTGTCTTTGAATGATGAGCAGGGTTATTAGCCAAGAAAATTGCACTTTTCCTATCGTAGTCTATCCTTATAGCTTGCTGCACCAACCCCATAATTGAACACAATCTCTGCAACCAAACTGCTTCCTTGCTTGCATGAGTGGCTGCCATGTATTCTGCCTCTGCAGTTGAAAGAGCCACTATAAACTGTATTTTACTCATCCAATTGACTGCACCTCCAAATAGGCTAAACACATACCTACTTGTAGATCTTCTTTGGTCCAGATCTCCAGCCATTCTGCATCAAAAAAACCACGAATGTCCAACACTATTTACAATCCTGGTCTTCCCTGGTAGCACAAGCCATAATCACTAGTACCACGCAAATATCTAAAAACCTGCTTCACTGTTTTCCAATGATCCTTCCCTAGGTTTGACATAAACCTACTCAATACTCCCACTGCATGTGCAATGTCTGGTCTAGTACAGACCATTGCATACATCAGGCTACCCACTGCACTTGCATATGGAACACGAGACATATCATCCTCTTCTTCTTGTGTCTTGGGACATTGTTCAGCGGACAAATTTGTACCTATAGGAATCAGAACATTCACCGGTTTACTATCCTGCATATTGAACCTCTGCAATATAGTCTCGACACACTTCCTCTAGTTTAACCAGAGCTTCCTCTTTGCCCGATCTCTCTTAATTTCCATGCCCAAAATATAGTTTGCATCACCAATATCCTTCATATTGAATTTGGAGAACAATTGGGTCTTAAAATCTTAGATAATTTCTTTGTCATTTCCAATCAACAAAACATCATGCACATACAAGACCAAATAAATAACATGGTCACCCATTAATTTAAAATAAACATAGTGATCCTCCTTGCTTCTGGTGAAGCCAAGTCCCTGTATATAGGTATCAAATTTCTGATACCACATCCTTGGTGACTGTTTTAATCCATGCAGAGACTTCTTTAACTTGCATACCAGCTCTTTCTTCCCCTTCACCATAAATCTTTTAGGTTGTTTCATGTAGATCTCCTCTTCCAGATCCCCGTGAAGAAATGTTGTCTTCACATCCATTTGTTCTACCTCAAAATCAAATGCAGCAGCAACATATAAAAGTAATCTAATAGAAGTAACTTTGGCAACAGGAGAGAAAATATCACCAAAATCAATTCCCGACACCTGGGAATAACCTTTTTCTACTAACCGAGCTTTTCTCCAGCTTGCCTTCTACATTCATCTTCTTCTTAAACACCCATTTTCTCCCTATGGGCTTCCTTCCAGCCGGCAACTCCACCAGATCCCATGCCTAATTTTTATGCAAGGATGCCATTTCATCAACCATGGCCTCCTTCCAAATTTTCCCATCCTCTGAATCTACTGCCTCTCTGACAATTCTGGGATCATCATCAGTTATAGTTAAAGAAAAATTTGAACAAAAAGTAGATGGAATATACCTTTCTGGTTGTCTTCTTTCCCGAACTGATCTTCTCACAGTTGGAGTTTGTGGCTCTTCCTCTTCTGAGTCTTCTTCTGTTGTAGAGTCTGATTCATCATCCTTTAGCTCAAACTCTATCTTCTTAGGTTCCTTTGGTAGGACTTCATGTTTAACAATATCTTTCACCTCTCTAAACACCACATCTCGGTTGTACACAACCTTCCTTGTTTCTGGGTTCCAAAGCTTGTAACCCTTTAAACCATCCTTATACCCAATAAAGATGCACCTTTCAGATTTATTATCCAACTTGGTCCTTTTCTCCTTCGAAACATGTACATATGCATCACATCCAAATACCCTCAGATGTGAAAGAGATGGTTTCTTACCAGTCCATACCTCATGTGGAGTCTTATCCTCCAATGCTGATGAAGGTGATCTGTTAACTAAGTAACATGCAGTCTCCATTGCCTCTGCCCAGAATTCTTGTCTTAACCCGGTACCACTGAGCATGCTTCTTGCCTTTTCCATCAGCTTTCTATTCATTCTTTTTGCAACCCTGTTTTGCTAAGGTGTGTATGGAGTATTCTTCTGCTGTGCTATACCACACTTCTTACAGAACTCTTCAAATTCCTTCTTTTAGAACTCCCAGAGTAGGCACTCGAAGTCCCCCGTGGGTAAGGGTGGGATTTCTACTCAGAAAACAACATTGCAGACTTAGCTAAACAGATCAAGCATGCATAGAAATTTCCTAAGACAAATCCAGATTTAAATTGATCAAAGAATAATCCAAGTATCCAAATCTGCCTTCTATTGTGCCTTCACCTTCATTATATAGATTATGAGCCTTCCATAGCCTAGGCCCACTCCATAACTATGTTGTACATGTGGACACAAGTCTCCATGGTTGACTGCGTTGTTTCTCTATGTCCGCCATCATGTTCACATGGGGTGATCACCCTCTCCATCATGTGTGCATTAAATGCACTACTTCCTCCATCATGTGCTCATTAGATGCACCCTTTCTCCACTAACTTATCATAATTACTTTATGATATTACTTTGAATGCATTATGATTTTAGTTGACCTCTTCAAGATCCTCATGATTTTACATTTAAGATCCATGATCTTATTTAACTGTTTCATCCTCCATGATATATCTCATAAATGAGACATAATCTCCACTCCTTTATCATTAATGGAGTTGCTCCACAACTCCATGTTTTAGATCTAGATCTAGAATATCCACATGCACACATCAAAAGTGGATTTTATTCATCTTTGAAGATTATGGGTCCCTCCACCCCTTTATTTACTTAATTAATTAAGTTTATTAAGAACTCTAATATTCCAAATATCATGTGAAAAATTAGGAATATTACAGTCCTCCCCGGCAAAATGTTGCTTGACCTCAAGCAACTGCAAAAGTAGATGCTAGAGAAATTTGTCCCCCTCCAAATGGAATCCACACAAGGAAGTTCTCCCCATTTTCTGCAATGAGTTATGTATGCCCAACACAAAATTTTCCTCTCTATAATTTCTAGAGTGACCTCTAACTGTGTAGCTAGATGTCCCTCCTCAATCATGAAGCTCCAAGTGACAACCATAAGTTGTCCAACATCCTCCATAATACATGAGATATATAAAAATAGATGGTTCCTTCCATAAAGGAAAGCTCCAACTCACAAAGTATACCTCCATCCCATGCTACATGAAGTAAAGAGAGGTTTTTCATACCTCCATCCTCAGCCTTCTTGGCCTTGTTGGATCCAAGCATCATTCCAACATTGTACCAAAGAAGAAATATAGACATATGGCTAGACAAATATGTCAAACCATATTCTCCCAATAGTAACCAAGGTAGCAATGCTCCCTGCTTCCACACCACAACATCAAAATACCAAGTATGGTGTCCATACTCTCCAAGTAAGAGCCATCGGAGGAATACCTCTTGCTTCCATCCTCCAACACTGTCATGAAAAGTAGGGGAGTATGTAGGATCAAAGTCCCCAAATAAAAGCCAAAGCAACAAGATCTCTTGCAACCTCTTGACATCATCATGTGAATCATGGAGTAAAAACAACATACTGAAGGAAATATGGAATGTCATATCATCCCAATACAAACAAACTCCATTATCACACATCATGAGAGTATTATGCCATATTACAAACAATATAAAACACATAAACATGGGATATGTCATGTGATGGCCAAAATCTCTCAAACAAAGTGTACATGCCTTTTGTTCATGTATTCTGTCATTGATACATAAGGCATGAGTCAAAGAAACATGAGCTATTGGGTGGTAACCATACTCACCCCAGAGAGGCCAACACAACCATGCCTCCTTCGTCATTACATGTGTGTTGCACAAGGCATGGATCATGAAAATATGTGCTGTTGGGTAGTAACGAAACTCACCCAAGAGAAACTAGTGTAACCAAGTTTCTTTCTGGCCCATGTCATATATCTGCAAGTGGTTTGGAAACCCCTTGCTCCACATCATCAACCATTCATCCCAATGAGGATGATGGATATCATTATGCAAAATCTTGGTATCCTCCCATTGTAGGAAACCAACCTCCTCAAACTGTTGAAGAACGTTGCACTCCATGAAATGTTGAAGTGAACCTCTAATGAGATCTCTCCATGAGAGTCTCTTTTCACCAATGGCCCTCCAAAAACAGTGAGGTTATGGATCTGCTACAGGTAGAAGTTTCTTTTTGAGTTGTGAGATGCTCATTGAGAAAGTGTCATATAGAAATGAGAAAATATTCATCATCTAAAGATGTCTACCATCTATCATCTTTACCTCAATTTATTCATGAGTGAATCTACCTTCAGAATGCTCAAAGAATAAAGGGGCCCTCTCATCATCACTGCTACTAAGTGACATCGCTGTAGATTTGCATGGTGACACATATGTTGTCTCATGGCAAGGCACAATGCTGAACTCATAGTCAGCCATTGTACATAGGATCATGCTCATCCGATCTTCTGAAACTCTACACTCCAAGTCAAAGGGTTGAATGTAGCTCAACAATGATGAATTGGGATAACTCTTTATCTCCTCCTTGACTAGATCAAGGGTTCCTTGCGCTTTGATATGTTTCTGCTTCAAATCAGCATGTTGTTCTAACCCTTGGTTATGCATTGGCCCTGATGTCATGTCCCCATAAGTTTCAATAAGAGGTACTGAAACAATATGAGATGGAAGTGGTTGCATACCTTGGATCAACTAATATGTGGGAACCTCTTGTAAGACCACAAGAGTTCCTTCAACCAGAACAATGGTGTCTCCAACTACTGGTAATAGTGATGGCTACTCTCTTATCAATGTACCATCACTGGAATCTACCTCCTCTTGCTCATGCATCTCCTAAATCATGCATGGGACTCTAGATGTCAAGACCTCTAGACTATCTTTCAAATATGCAAGTGTCTCTTCTCCGAATACAAGTACTTCTGCAGCTGGTGGTGAATGTAGTGACCCCTTGTCGAGAGTGACAAGAATGAAATTCTCCTTTGTTCCCTTAGGAAATGTATCTTTGTGACACATCTCTGGTTTTCTCCCGTCAAACTTATTTCTCAAATTTTGAAAGAAATTTTAATATTTAGTCACCTTTGCATGCTCCATGTGACCAAACCACCAATCATTGGCTTCACCTAGAAGATGAAGTGCTGCAATCTGGATAACCTCTTTTTCAGCCACAAGATGTAGTCTGAAAAATGTATCTAACTCTTTCCTCCAAGCCTTAACAGTGCTTGAGGAAGATCCATCAAATGTAGGAAAATAGAATATTTTTGCCTCTTTCTTCTATTTCTGCTATAGGATCCTCTTTCTTCTTTGATTTTGAAGAATTTTTGGAGAGTTAGATTCTCCTTGGATGCTCTAGAATATACTTTGTACTCTTCAAGATACAAACTGAGAGTCTCATGAGTCTCAGGCTCCATGTTTCTTATTTCTTCATGACTATACCATTCACCTTCTTCAAAGAAAGTGGGCATAGTAGATCTATGAGGAGATCTATGATTCTCTGGTTTTCTTTGTTGCTGATAGGAAGTGCTTGGACCTTCCTCATCAAATATTATTCTTGGATCCTCCTTTTTCCTTTCCCTCTTCATTTGTTTGACCTCTTTGGAGAGACCTTACATGGATCTAAGGAGAAGAGTAGCAAAACTAGAATCCTCCTTCCTGATAGATCTCATCTATCTGATTCTTATTTTGATGCAAAAGATGAAGTGTCCACAAGTTGAGCCAAAGATCATGCTCTGATATCACTGTAATATCCCAAAAGGGAGAATGCAGTAATACTCAAACACAATATGAGAACTATAGCAAAGTAAATAGTAAATCTAAAGACAACATCAGAATGTACAGAGAAGTTGATCCATTTTATTATATGGGAGGTGAAAAAGCAAGTAAAACAGTGCTCGAAATATGAGACACTCAAGCCACAGGGATGGCCTAGAATGACCCTGCAATGATCCCACAAGAGCACTGCATAACTGCTGAACTACTGGAAGGTAAATTGCACTATCCCTGCTACAAATTTTGGGACTAAAACTTCCAGAAAGATAGAAAGCTGTCAGATATAGGTAGTATGGGAGCTCTAATGATGCTGAAAATGTAGATTCGGGCTCTATGATGGATACCCAAGATAACCCAGAAAGGATTTCTTAGATCTATCAATCTAAGAAAATCACCCTCTTAGGGCTTCACATATATACTGTTGGGTATGCAGATCTACTGCATAATCTTATCAAAGATGGTTGCAATATGATGTGCAATCAGATCTATGCAAGAAGGGCTGATCCCTTCACTAGATCCTTGGGACAAAAGCTCAATATCTAGCTCCTCCAATCTCCTCCACTGAAAATAGGTTTTGGATGAACAACAACTTCAGAAAACATCACTGTAAGAGAGAGAGGCTCAACAGACTACTGCTAGATATGTCAAATCAACTCCTGAATGATGGAAACAATAGATTCAATGTGAGGAGATGGTACCTCATAAGATTTACAGCTGGAATACTGGAAAATTCCTTCCTCCAATAGATCTACAGGACTGGATGGCACAATCCTTACAGGGACCGTTGTTGCATGGAGGTAAAACCCAATGGCCTGAATGCCAGATATAGATATGTTGCTCCTGGAAGACTGAATGTGAAGAATAAAGTGGTAGGATGTATCCTCCATCAGTTTCCTAGCTGAATGCTAGAAACAACTTCCTGAAGATGGCACCAATGCTTGATGAGGAATAAAGCTCAATAGAAAACCTTCCCAGAGTAGGCACTCGAAGTCCTCCATGGGTAAGGGTTTGATTTCTACTCGGAAACAACCTGTGCTAAAAAGCACTGCAGACTTAGCTAAACAACTCAAGCATGCATAGAAATGTCCTAAAACAAATCCAGATTTAAACAAATCAAAGAATAATCCAAGTATCCAAATTTTCCTTCTATTGTGCCTTCACCTTCATTATATAGATTATGAGCCTTCCATAGCCTAGGCCCACTCCGTAACTACGTTGTACATGTGGACATAAGTCTCCATGGTTGATTGTGCTGTTTCTCTATGTCCTCCATCATGTTCACATGGGGTGATCACCCTCTCCATCATGTGTGCATTAAATTCACTACTTTCTCCATCAAGTGCTCATTAGATGCACCCTTTCTCCACTAACTTATCATAATTTCTTTATGATATTACTTTGAATGCATTATGATTTTAGTTGACCTCTTCAAGATCCTCATGATGTTACATTTAAGATCCATGATATTATATGAATGTTTCATCCTCCATGATCTATCTCATAAATGTGACATAATCTCCACTCCTTTATCATTAATGGAGCTACTCCACTACTCCATGTTTTAGATCTAGATCTAGAATATCCACATACACACATCAAAAGTGGATTTTTTTTGTCTTTGAGGATTATGGGTCCCTCCACCCTTTTATTTACTTACTTAATTTAGTTTATTAAGAACTCTAATATTCCAAATATCATGTGAAAATTTGGGAATATTACATTAGTTGAAGTAAGGGTCGTTTCACGTGCTAGTTTCCGGAAGAATTTCCAAAGAGCCAAGCTAGAGGACTCCAAACTAGCGGAAATCAGTCAGAAACATATTAGAGGCAGTTCCTAGCCAGTGTATGAGGTTGACTCAGGGCTCACACACAGGCAGTTGGGAAGCCAGTTCGATTGGATTGATTGAGCTAGGATTTCCTGTGGAGGTGAGGAAAACTCCTCACAATATTTTTTCCAGTTTTTTTTTTCTCTGTTTGGATTGCTAGTTGGGAATCCATAGCTTGTACTCATATTTCACTACTGCATAATAATAAAACCCTTAGCTCATGCACTGGTTTTCTTAAGTTGGGTTTTTCCGGGGACATTTGTCCAAAAATAACTGTGTTAATTTTTATGTGTGTGTGTGTGTGTGTGTGCTAGCATTTCTCAATTTCCAACACTCTTTTCTTCTATAGTTTATTTGTGAAGGTTGCAGTGTGATTTTTTTGATATGTGTCATAACAGGTAAATTTTTTAATTAATTAACAATTAGAAAAATAAATTCCAGTTGTTGCAATAGGATTTCAGTATTTGAAATTTACACATGGTATCAGAGCGTGAGTGATCAGTTGGGAAGCTCAGAAACAAAGAAGGGGATTCCATTGTTCATAGGGAGATCCAAGCCTAAATTCTCATAGGTTGCATAGTACCTAGATAGGCAGATCGAATTGTCGGGAAAAGGGTTTGATTTTCAAGTGCAGGTCAGCAGAAAAGTCAATTTTCTGAGAATAATGATTTCGATAGTCAGAGGGAGTAGAAATAGATCATATTTTTTCTGAGAAAATTCCTTCGTTGGACACAAAAGGTTTTGCGCCAGGAGAATCAACATCCAGTGGAAGAGAAAAGCACAGACGAGGGAAAATTTTGTCGCAATGGAATTCGAGTTCCAGAAGTTCAATTTTTCCAGTTGAAAATTGGCAATAGTTGAGTGAAAATTTCCTCACTCCACAAGGGAGTGCATATACTAGAACCAATATCCAAGTAGATGGAAAGAGGGATTTTTTGGCAGAATCAATATGGCCACAACATGACTTAGATATCAAGATAGATTGGAGGAAGCCTCCAACAATATCATTTGTAAGGCTAGGATTTCCTTCCTTCTAGATGAATATGGATTGAAGACCTATGTGGACAATGTGGTTGTAGTATCCCAGTATGCGTATCAGTTGAAGGATCACATAAAAGAAATGGCAAAGGCGAAGTAGATGACCTTGGATGGAGTTAGAGACCATATATTCTCACACATAGTTGCCAAGAATACTGCCAAGGATATGTGGGATGCTCTCTCCAAGCTATATCTGAGTTCTTCCAAGTAAAAGAAAATGTTTCTCCATGAAAAGTTAAGAAGCATAAGGATGCAAAAGGGAAAATGCATATATCCCTTCGTCACGAGGATTTCGGAGGTTCGTGATGATATTCAATTGTTTAGGAGGGGCCCCAACCTACAGACCTTGTACGATTGGCTCTAAACAGTGTCTCAGAGGAATAAAAAGGGTTTTTCCAAATTATTTTGGGAAGAGACACTTTTCCTGGTTGGGATAGGATGTGCGATGATCTACAGTAGGAGAAGTTGAGGTTATTTCTAGTAAATAACACCATCAGCGGAGGAAAAAACAAGGGTATGAAGAGTGAGAAGGAAGAGGAGAATGTGGCCCTAGAATCGAAGGGTTTCAATCGAGGACAGGGAGAGAAGAAGAAGAAGGATTTTTCAAAGGTCAAGTGCTTCAGATATGGTGAGTCAGTCACTACAATATGTAGTGTCCCTTAAGAAAGAAGGACAAGAAGGAGAAGCAGTACCAGGAAACAACATTAGTTGAGATAAACAAGTTTTCCTCCAGGCTGGAGGAAGATTTTGCAACATTTGTGGCCATATATCCAGGAGAGAGATGGGACGACATAGAGTTATAGCCATAGACAATTGCTGAGATGGGCATGGTCCACTGAGGAGTCCACCTCATGGATCATTACCTGGCTACAGGGCCCACAATATTTAGTAGTAGGACAGATCAGTGTTAGTTGATGCAGTCAAATTACAGAGTGATAGTTGTAGACTAGTAGTGGTCAGGTGCTGAGGAGTGTAGTGTAGAGTTGGTAGCAATTCAGAGTGGCACAATGCAGAGTCAAAAAAAAAATAAATTCTTCAGTGGAAAGTGTAGTAGCTAGTATCAGTCAAGACTCAGGAGACATATGCATCATAATGAACATAATTGATTCAGTATTTTGGATGCTTCTCAGTTGCAGTAGTTGCACTAGCAGCAACAACAATGAGAGGGAGTTGCAGTGTAGATGCGGAATTGGTAGCAGTCTGGTAGTGTCAGCAACAATACATATGCAACATTAGAGTTTCACAGTTGTTAGTGGGTAGTAGCGAAACATCAACAATGTGACAGAGGGTGGTACAAAGATAGGGTGTTGTGGTAATGTGTGCAACACTAGAGAGAACACCTTCCTTGCTAAGAGGGAGTATTATTTTTTGTAGCATCGAACTTTTGTTCTAGTCTCAAAACTTTGTGGAGAGGCTAAAACACAAGAGTTCTTCATAACCTAGAAATATTTTATCTAAATTCCGCATATAAGAATCTCAATTATATTATTAGTCTATTTTTTAATATTTCCTAAGTCTAAACTTAGGAAAAGTGGTTAATTAATCACAATTAATTGATATAAGGTGAGAATCATCTAGAAAATCACACATATCGACTCTGATATGATCTTTGCCCTTGATTAAGTTTTAATCTTGGATGTTGGAGGTCAAACAGAGGATTATAAGAAGAATTTGATGGGTAGATGGAGGAAAAACTTGTGGGTTTCGATTTATTTGGTAGTTCGACTTATAGAGAGCAACAATAGTTGTCGGAAAGCTAGAGAAGGAAGTAGAAATAGTGAGGGGTAGAGACAATGAGGCAGAGGAATTTATCTAGATATGGTGAAGTAAATTGTATAGAGGCAAAAAGAGCCACAATGAGGTTGATGTAGGAGTTGCGCATACGTATTTAGAGGGAATTTTAATTTAGCTGGAGGAATGGTTGTTTCAGGTGCTAGTGGCTAGAATAATTTCTAGAGAGCCAAGCCAGAGGAGTCAAGACCAATGACAATCAATCAGATCCGGCTCCTAGCTAGCATATTTTAGGCCTACACAAAGGTTGATGCAAGGATCATGGATAGGCTGTTGGGAAGCCAATTTGATTGGCTTGATTGAACTAGGATTTCCTGTGAGGGTGAGGAAAATTCCTCACAATATATTTTTTTTCTCTATTTGGATTTCCAATTGGACTTCCATATATTGTACTTAGATTTCACTGTTGCATAATAATAAAACCCTCAGTCGTTGTGCTGAGCCCTTGTATTGCACTAAAAGTGTTGCAACTCCTAGGGGCTGCCCTACTTTACTTTATCAACCCAGGGTTCGTACAAAATTGGAGGTGACAGTGCTATATACATAGAAAATGCATTCTACTCATGTCATCCTCTTCCGCACTACGAAAGGGTGCTACTTCTAGGGGTTCTCAGTGAAGTCTGTCACACTTCAATGAAACTAAAATAAATTGGAGAAAGGAAATGACAGAAAGGAAACTAAACTAAATTGCTGAAAATAAATGATAGGAAAGGAAACTAATTTAACTTGCCGAAAAGAAATGGTAGAAAGGAAAATAAACTAAATTTCTGAAAAGAAATGATATGAAAGGAAACTAATTTAACTTGCTAAAAAGAAATGGCAGAAAGGAAACTAATTCTAAACCACACTTAACTTGGCCAAACGGCTAAATTCACTCTATTTATCCTATGATCTATCTATCATGCTACCATGCTTCTAACCATGCAACTATTCATGATCTAACTAAACTTGAAAAAGTGTTGCTTACAGTTTGGAGGAAAAAGGGCTAAAGATGCTAATGGAGAGCTTGAACACATGGGACAAGGCTTAAAGAAGTGAAAAGAGGGGTTAGAATTTATTAAAACTAATTATATCGCAATAATGAAAAGTGTGATGACAGAATTCCGATGGAGGGATGAAAGTGTGATGTATGATATGCGATATTGCAATTCACAATATTGCAAAGTTGGAGGAGTAGCGAAAGTGACGTTCGGGAGCGGGAGAGAAATGTGAAATGCGATGGGATAGAAGCTGTGAAATGCAAACTATGGTAAGTAAAATTTCGTGGCGGTAGGACATGTGGCAGGGTGCTTTGACAATATCGCAATCGGCGTCAGGAGCGATAAATATTAACGAGAACCAAATAAAAAATGTGATTTTCAATGAGTCAGATGACGTGGCGATGGGACTGGTGGCGGAGAGCGATACCAATATCGCAATCGGCTATTGGAATGGTAAGTGTTAATGGGAACCAAATAAAAGTGCGATTTGTGATTTGCGATGGGGATAAAAATCACGGGATGCGATTTGCGATAGGATAAAGATTGTGAAGTGTGATTTGCGGTGTGGCGGAGTACAGAGCGATATCGTAGTTGGAATTTGGAACGATAAGTCTTAAAGGGAAAAGGGAAAAAGGTTGCGAAATGCGATTGAGATGTATGGTAGCGGGAAGTTCGAGGAGTGAGGGCGGAGGTAGAGTTCCAATGGTTTTCGAGTGTTTTGTGTTAAAAAGGGTAAGGCAATTGTGAAGAATAAAAAAAAGGAATAAGGAGGGCTGTGTATTTTAAGTGTTTTTAGGGATAAAGGTGGGTGCAACAGTTAGAATATGCGGAAAAAGGAGGGAATGGAGGGTGTAACAAAAATGCTCAGGTTGTGAATGCAGAGATGGAAAATGAAGTGGGGAAGCACCACATAGCTGCATTGGGGTTTTAACAATAATTCCTGCAATCAACTTGCTAACCTATGTGCAAAAAAAAAACAAATGCGTAAAAAATACTGTGGAAAGGAAGACTGGAAAATGGTAAGGAAACTCTAATTTTAATCTCAGAAACAGTGAACATAAATAATTTTTTGGGTCTATGGGAAGGTTCACCCTCCTCGAGCTCTGTTGACAGAGATGAGAAGGGGGCCTTGATCCACAATTTTTTTGGTTTTTCTCCTCTATTCTATTACTCACAAGAAAATGAAACCTACAACAAAACAATGAAAGAAAAAACTAAACAACAACTTGAAACATAAATGAAATTATCAGAAGTGGAACTAGTGGAATGACAAAAAGCAGAGAACAAATACAACAGAGAGGCTGAGGCATGTGGATTGGGCCCTAATCCACAAACCTAGTCCTATGAAACTTAAATCAGTAAAATTAAAGAAGTCTCCTCATTTCATAAAAGAATAGCCTCATACATTTCTGAAAGTTTAATCACTAAGTAAAACAATAAAAATCTCTATAGCTTGCAAAAAAGTTTCGACCCTTCCTAGCTCTATCTTTGCTCTATTTATTCTACAAGGTAGCTACCAACAACTCCCTAGAAAATAGTGATTGAGTCCAATTGACTCCAAGTAAACAAAGATTGAGTGCACTCCTCTTTGAGTTGCTTGGCTGCCTCTGGAATTCGAATTGCTGGAGAGAATCCTTGGGATCCTTTGGCTGCCTTTGGAATTCGAATTGCTAGAGAGAATATTTGGGATCCTTTGGCTACCTTTGAGAGTTAAGGAGGGTGGAAAATCCTCCTATAATTTCTACTTGCTGTCTCCTCCAAATCTTTATGATAAAATCCTTCTAAAAATGCTAATAATTCATGATTTTCTGCACTCAACCTCATATTAGGTACTCAGATTATGTTAGCATTAATCACCACCTATATTAGCATCATAAAACCAAATAGTACTAAAAATTCAAGAAAAAAATATCTAAGAAGGAAAAAAGGTGACCATTAACCCTTCCAAATATGTCTAATGATGGAGCTCATCATCAACTCCCTACTGAATGGTTGCTCATCCTCTGAGCAACTAACCCTCCCCCTGCATTTCCTTCAAGGCTTTGACAACCCCCCTGATTTCCTGAGGAAGAAGTGTGGGAGTTTCCCCAAGGGGGTAAAACCATTATTATTTTCTGCATTCTCCCATTCTCTATCTTTTGCATATGTGTCTTTTTCATCATTCATCCACAATAGTAAAGGTGGGCTAAGCTTTAGTCCCGGCCATTGGATATTTTTGGCCTGCATGGCCCTCTTGTATAATGGTGCCCTTTCCAATGCACCCCTCAGTCTTTCTGGAGTATGGTACTCCCTGTTCTTGAGGCTGTGAGATCTCCTCTAGCTGGCCATAGTGAACTCTTCTTCTATCTACCTAGAAACATCATCAAAGTGGCCTATTACCTGTGTTTGAGTCTGAATGTAGCATTCAACTAGTGCAAGGTCCCTTTCAATATTTCGATGGTTAAGGATGAATCCTCTTGGGCTGAACAATTCCGGTTTGATATGTAAGGGTTCTCTATTTCTTCTTCTCATGACCCTCCATATCTCTTTTTCTCTAGTGTCCTCATTCATCATCCAAGATACTAAAGCCATCAACTGCATATCCCCCATGGTAGGATTGGGGTCCCAAGTATCCAGATTTGTTAGCACAAGGTTGTGCACATAAAATTTTGCCATCTTTTCTTGACCAGCTAGGTTAAATTTCTTGTAGAAATCCATGAATTGCCTACAATATTGGAAAGGTAGGGATCCATGGGAGGATAGAGTTTTGATTTGAAATAGGATCCATTTCTCCTTGAGGTACACAACATATGAGTTAGAAGGGAAATTATGTTGAAGGGATTCTATGCATAAGCCTACCATGGTGGCTACTTGTTGCCATTTTTGCTGTAATTTCTCCTTCAGTGCTACATTCTCTACCTGTGCCTTCTGCAACTACTCCTTCAGAATTGTTTCTTCGATTCTTTCCTCCTCGCTTGGTGATTCTTCAATGATAATTGGGCTCGTGGGAGGAGTTTTTGGCTCTCTCTGACTTATCCTCTGACTCTTGTCAACTCTGAAATACATAGAGGTCTGCCTTTTTCTCTTTGCACTCAGAGGAACTAAGGTGGAAACTACCTCTTTGTCTTGAAGGGATGTGGTGCTGTGTTGTGAGTCTGTTTCTTGCTCACTTTCTGCTACATCTATGACTTCTATTGCCATCTCTTCTGTTTTTTCGTGGCCCTTTGTCTTTTCCTCTTCTTCTTTTGGTTATTATTGTTCCTCTTCTGGTTCTTCTTCTGATTATTCCTCTTTTCTTCTTTGTGGCTAGAAGTGGAATTATGCCTTTTTTGGGTTGCTATAAAAGCTTCCCTGATCATATTTATGAAAGAGGACCAGGCCATGGGTAGGGTGACATTGTCCTGCCATTGTTGTTGCATGTTGTCCCAAAACATGTGGTTGAAGCTCACTGTTGTACACAGTTGGACCCTATTCTTATTAACTGGATGATACTGCGTGCCTCCTCCTCTCGTCCTCCTCCACTCCAATTGATTTAATTTTTTTGCTGACCCAGGTGGCGTGTACTTCTGGTTTTTTCAGTCATACTTCACGGTGGTGGCCAAGTTAACTGGCCACATTTCTGCCTCTTAAACTCTTAGTCTAAAAATTTAATTATTTGCAGCCATTATGAATGCATAGTGAGGGATGAGGGGCTCCTGTTTTTTGAGTGAGCAGCTTGCTGAATGAGAAACTCTCTGAGTGAGTTGTTGATCTTTCTTGATGTTTCTTCCCATTGTAGATGCTACGCGGGGGTGCTCCAGATGCCACGGGTGGCACTCTTGTCTTTCCTGAGGTCTGCTTTATCAGCTTCTCTCTTTGTTTTTTCTTTTTGTTCATGAACATATTTTTGCATTGTAGGAATTCCCTGATGTCTGCATCAGTCTATGTTTTGCTTTCCTTGCTACATTGTGCTCAAGAATGGAGGAATGTGGTGTATGGAGGTGATGGACGAAGTTATGGAAATGAATGGAGTGAATGATGTGATGGATGGTAAAATGTAAGGGGAGAGAAGATGAATGCTTCCCTGTGTTTCCAGAAACCATTAATAGCATGCAAAATAGTAAACATAGAAAACACATAGATGCATATGTATTTTTTTGTTTTTTTTTTTTGTTTGTTTTTTTTTTTTTATAAAGAAAGTGGGCTGCCTCCATGGAGGTTTCCAACCCACAACCTTGCCTTAGGCGCCTCAGAGAGGTTTTAATCCATGGATATTTATTCTCTCTCTCTCTCTCTCTCTCTTTAGAGCAAGTGAGCTACCTCCATCAAGGTTTTCAACCCACAAGCTTGCCTTGGGTGCCTCAGAGAGGTTTTCACCCATGGATATTTATTATTTTTTTTCCTCTTTTTTTTTTCAGGAGGTGTGGGAAACTATGGAGATTCCCGTCACATACACCTCTCTAATTATTGAATTTATGAACTCTGCCCTTGACGAAGGCTTCTTGTAAATTTTCAGTCTGTGACCATTGACAAGCAAGGGGATTCTTTCCTCATCTATGGTTCTGATTTGAACTGCGCCATTATCAAAACATTTTTCCACTGTGTAAGGTCCCATCCATCTTGTCATTAGCTTTCCTTTGAAATTTTTAAACCTTGAATCATACAAAAATGCCCAGTACCTTCTTGAAATATATTTTCATTGATGTTATTGTCATACCAGACCTTCCTTTGCAGCTAAAATACCTCTGTGTGAATAAGTGCTTGCATTCTGAACTCATCTAATCCATTTAGTTGCAGCAACCTCTCTTTTTGGGCATTTGATAGATCTAGATTTAAGTCAGCTGCCGTTCTTAAAGTATTGAATTCAAACTCAACCAAAAGTAGAGCCTTTTTACCATAGACTAGTTCATAGGGAGTGAATCCTGCTGTCGTGTTCCAAGTAGTGTTGTAGGCCCAAGTAGCTTCCACCAACTTGTCTGCCCAATATTTTCTGCTGCTGCTCACAACCTTGGTGAGGATGCTCTCTAAAGCTGTGTTAGTTACTTCTACTTGGCCATTCGCCTGAGGGTGATAGGAAGTAGAATTTCTATGCTTAATCTTGTGCTTCCTCAAAATATTCTCAATGAGGTGAGAGGTGAATTGTGCTCCTTGATCAGTGAATATTTCTCTGGGGTACCCAAACTTGTAAAATATGTTCTCCCTCAGAAATTATGCTACTTTCTCCTCGGTTTCTATCTTCGCTGCTTTTGTTTCAGCCCACTTTTCTAGCTAATCAGTGCAGACTATGATAGACTTATTTTGTCCAGATGGTGGATCGATAGGTCCAAAAAAGTCCATGCCCCACTTTTCAAATGGCTCAAGAGCCACTTAAGGGTGCAAAGGAATATCATCCCTTTGCATGGGTTTCCCCATCCTTTGGCACTGGTCACACCTGTTAGTGTATCTTCTAGAATCTTGGTGAAGGGTAGGCCAATAGTACTTTGCCTGCAAAACTTTGTAAGCATTTCTATTTACAACAAAGTGGCCTCCACATGGGTTGTCATGACATGCAAAGAGGATATCAAAAAATTATTCCTCCCTCACACATCTTCGTAGGATTTGATCAAGTCCTAGCTTGAAAAGGTTTCCCTCAATCCATGTGAAAGGGGCGCTTATTCTGATGATTCTACTCCTCTCATTGAATGAAATATTAGGAGGGAGTCTCCCAACAACCAAGTAGTTGGATATATAAGAAAAACATGGTGAGAGTGCTGATATAGCAAAGAGATGCTCATCTGGAAGTTGGTGATCCACCATTCCTTATTCACCTGCAGGGAGAGCTAACTTGGACAAAAAATCTGCAACAACATTCTCCTTTCCAGGTCTATCAACAATAGTCAAATCAAATTGTTGCAAAATTAACAACCATCTAATTATCCTAGCATTAACATCCAGTTTTTTCATTAAATACTTGATGGTTGCATGGTCAGTGTGAACAAAAGTCTGATATCTAGTTACATAATGCCTGAATTTGTTCAATGCATGGACAATGACTAACATCTCCTTCTCAGTAACATTATAATTCAGCTCGGCCTTGGACAAGTTCTTGTTGATGAAATAAATGGCATAAGGGATTTTATCCTCTAATTGTCATAATGCTGCCCCTACAGCTTTTTCAGATGCATCAATGTGGATGTGGAAAGGCAGAGTCCGATTTGGACCTTGGAGGATGGGGGCAGTAGTCAACTTTCCCTTAATCAGCTCGAAAGCCTCTTGATAAGGACCAGACCAAATAAACTCATAATCCTTGGCCAATAACCCTAATAATGGCGAAGCCATCTTGTTGAAATATTTGATGAACCTTCTATAGTAACCAACTAAGCCTAAGAAACTCATGAAATATTTCTTCTTTTGAGGAGTAGGTACCCTTTTGATGATAGTGATTTTGTTCGGGTCTACCTGTATTCTTGCTTGGGATATGGAGTGTCCTAATACAACCCATGCTTTCTTCAGGAATTCACATTTTTCTGGGCTCAAGGCGAGATGCATCTCAATGCACCTTCTTATTAATTTACCCAAATTGGAGAGAGCTTCCTAGAATTCATCCCCATATGGTGTGAAATCATCCATGTAGATTTCGACAGAGTCATGGAATAAACTCATAAAAGATTCTCAGGGGAGCTCTTTGGAAGGTATTTGGGGCATTCCACAACCCAAAGGGTATTACTCTATAATCAAAGGTACTCCAAGGGCAGGTGAAAGTAGTCTTATCCTAGTCTTCAGGGCTGATTTGAATTTGATTGTACCCAGTGAACCCATCTAAGAAGAAAATAAATTCTTCTGTGCAAGGCCATCCAGGACTTGGTATATAAAGGGCAAAGGGAAATGGTCTTTCTTGGTGGCTTTGTTAAGTTCTCAATAGTCAACACAAATTCAATACTTCCCATTCTTCTTTGGGACTAGGACAAGAGGGGATACCCATTCACTGTCGGATATAGGATATATGAACCCAACATCCAATAGTTTCTGCATCTCTTCTTTGACTATGTCCTTCAGAGTGGGGTTTATCCTTATTTGGGTTTCCTCACAGGCTTGCATCCGTCTTTGATGCAAATGTGACGTCTGCATACTAAAGGATTCACCCCTTTTATGTCCTCGTAATCCTAAGAAAACGCTTCAATATTTTCTTTCAAAATCTGGCATAGTTGCTTCTCTTATTCATTTGAGAGGTTTGGGTTGATTTTCAGAGATCTAGATGGGCCAAAATAAATAGCCTTGTTTTTTTTAGAGGTTGACTTAACTTAGTGCACTCCCATCCAAGGTTGGCTTTCAGACTCTTTGACTAAGGTTTGAGAGGAATGTTAGTGGAGGACTTGTTACACCATTTTTTGGTCATCTAACCTATTATCATTAGATGGACCCAAGTACACCATGTAAGACCAATTTTACCCTAAGTAAAATTTCCTTCACTATGTTAAATAACTTAATAAACCACATTTATTAGGTTGTTTATGGTCCAAACAGGAAACCCCAAAAGGAAATATTAAACAAACCTATATTTGTTTGATTTTCCTCATGGAGTAATTAATTAAACCATAATTTAACGATTATTCCCAGTCATGTTTAACCCAAAAACAAAGAAATTAATTAGATAAACCTTTATTTATCTTATTATTTTCTAGGAATAATTATTTAAATCTTATTTAGATAATATTCCTTGTTAAATATGACCAAATTACCCACAAATAATTAAATAAATCATTATTTATTTAATTATCTTTCAACCACTTCCTTAAATAATTAAATAAATCATTATTTATTTGATTATCTTCTAACCGCTTCCTTAAAAAGATAAATAAATCATTTATTTATTTATTTTTGACTAATCAAGGGATTCGACCCAAGTCAAATACCTTTTCCCTCCAACAAATATAATAAAATATTCCATAAAAGGTGGATCTAGATTTGGTTAACATTATTTTAATCATGCACCAAGATCCAGAATGACCCAATATTTTGTTATAAATAGGAGGGTTTTTCCTACCATTCTTCACCTTTTGTTGCCTATTAGATCACTCTGGATCTATACACTTGGTCCCATTTTTCCATCATTTGCTGTGTGAGCTCCCATTGAGCTCTATTCTTTTCATTGGGTTTTCTACACCAACAAGAGAGAGAAATCTTAGATCTGAAGTGCTGAGGACTTCCAAGAACTCATCCCACTGAGGAGAATTGGATACGCCTTCTTGTTTTCCTCCCAGGTGCCCAATTAATATAAAAATTCTTTCAAAAATTGTTTTTGTCTTGTCTATTGGTATATGGAGCAAACCCTTGTTTTTACTGCTTAATGTCTTTCCATGCATAGATCTGGTGTTTTGCAGCTCTTTTCTTGTTCAACTAACCGCAGATCTGAAGATATTGGCAGCCACTTTTGTTGTTAGGGCTATTAGTTATGTGTAGCTAAAGTGGTCCTCTTTCGTACACTTCGACAAAGGATTCATACTAACAGGACCGATTTTGAATGGCATGGTCGATGAGCTCATCTTCATCAAGCTGCCCCCTCTAAGAATAAAATCTATGTTACACATAGGGGAAGTGTTATATAACTCATCTTATTCATCCTCCAACCATATAATGGAAGGTTGGGCTGGAGGATATAACACTAGCTGTTTAGAAAAAGGACCATTTTTTATAGTCATGTTTCTAGCCCGAAAACTAATATAAGCATCTGTAGTGGCTAACCAAGGTCTCCCTTAGATGAAGGGATAACCATTAAACTTTGTTTTTGGTTGTAGGACCAGGAAATATTTATTATAATCCAAAGATTCAATGGTTACCATAACATCCTCAAAAATTCCTTTCGGAATTATTGTGGACAAATCTACAAGTTGCAGAACTGTTGTGGTTTTCCTCAAAGTCCCTTAGAGATTAAGTTTCAACATAGTTTCCTTGGTGATGACATTGGTGGCAGCCCTTAGATCAATCAGGGTGTTGGGGACTATGACACCATTTATATGCACATCAATAACTGAACTACCAGGGTCTAGGTACTTTGGAAATATCACCCTCCCCAGCATTGGGTCAGACAATTGTCCTACCACATTGATGGTGGGGGTATCTCTCTTCCTTCTCCCAGGTTTCTTGAAGCACTTTTATTTGATGAGCCTATTATATATAGGGACATCCTTAATATCCTAGATAAGTGGTATCTTTACACACAAATTTTCCAATTCTCCCAGGAGTTTAGCCTCCTCTGGGGTGTGCTGACTAGGGTGGATCTAGTGCTCAGGAAAAGGAAGTTGTTGGATTTGAATGTTACCTTCTTCCTTTTCCTCCTTAACCTCTATGGGTGGAGATGGAGGATGGTTGTCTGGGAGTACTCTTCCTGACTTGAGATTAACCTTTTGTATCTCCACAACATAAGCTGAATATGATGTTTCTCCACTGGGAGCCTGTTGTGCATGTCTGTTGTTTGGGTTCAGATTGGGTTGTGCAGGTATAGGTAGCCTAGGTGGAGCAGCATGAGCAAGCTGAGGTTGAGGTTGGGGTGGAGGCATTAGAGCAGTTGGTTGATTGGGTTGAGGCCTCCACCCTTGGGATGGATTGTTCCATTGATATTTTTGTTGAATATACTGCTAAAATTTTTGATTCCCTGGCTGAGGATGATATGGAGGGTTGTAAGGCCAAGTAGGGGGTGTAGACTAGATTGGGGGAGTGGGGGTGTACCAAGGTTGCATTGGTACACTCTGATTGTTGTAATAATAAGAGTAAGGTGCACCTTGCATACCTTGTTGATATGGCCAAGGGCCTTGACGCCTTCTCTGGTTGATGAAACAAAGTTTCTCTGGCATTGGTTCCCCACCTTGATATACAACCTTAAGTCTAGGTAAGGAGGGACACTTGTCTGTGGCATGATTCTCTTCACAAAATAAGAAAACCTCTATGAAATTCAGTGGAAATTCATTTCTTGGGTGCTTCTAGGTACATCTAGGACAAAATATGGCCAGGGTTATCTCTTCTTCCTCTTGCTTCCTTTTGACCTGCATTGTGTCCAATTTCAAACCAAGGGTGTGCAACATATCACTCTTGAAGTCCTCTAGCATATTCCCAATCTCATGTTTGATGGAGGTGGAAGAGGAAGGGGTATTGGATGTACTTTGGCTAGCTTTTCCCTTCTTCCTAAATTCCCTAGAATGGTCCCGGAAGACAATTTTGATTGTTTTGTAGGGTTGTTGGTAGATATCTCCTCCTGATAGCATATTCAAGGTCTCTATCATCTCTTCTATGATCCCTCGAAGAAGTACACGTTTAAGTGAGTCAGGATCAAGAGTACAGTTGGATCTCTTATAGTTTAATTGAAACCTCTGTTCATAGTCCTCTAAGGATTCATCCGTCCCTAGAGTCATCCTAAAGATATCATCATTAGTTTCCTTGGACCTAAAATAGTCTTTGTATTTTCTATTGAAGGTCTCTTCCATCTGTGCCCAGGTAGTGATGCTATCCTCAGGCAAACCCATGAACCAGTGCAAGGCTGCATCCTTAAGGGTGGATGGGAATAGCTTCAACTTCTGATCATCAGAGGTGTAGTCATAATTCCTACAAACAACAACAAATTCAAACATGAATGTGTCATGGTCCTGAGAGGTAAGTCCATGAAAGTGTGGAAGAGCTGAGGGGCTAATGTTTTTCATCTTAGTTTCCCCATCTACCTCTCTTATGGGAAAGGCTCGCTGGATCCCAGCCATGGTTAATATAGGTGAAGCAGGTCCCTCAGTTGGACCAAGGTCTTCTTATTCTTCCCCAATAGGTTCCTCAGAGTATTTAGAAGGCTCTCCTATAGGAAGCTCAATCTCACTGCCACCGAAGAAGAGTGAAGGGTGGCTAGGAGGTGATGTGGGGGTTTTAGGTAAGATTTTTGTTTGAGTATTCCTAATCCTACGAGGCATGAAAATTAGATCTATTTTTTCTCAATATTTCTAAAATAACATGAAAAGAAAGAAAAACAAAAAATAATGCTTAAACAAAATTAAAGCATCTACTAGACACCTCCCCGACAATGGCACCAAAAAGTGGTGAGCCCTGGTATTGCACCAAGAGTGCTGAAACTCCCAGGGGTTGCCTTACTATACTTTATCAACCAAGGGTTCATACAAACTTGGAGGTGACAGTAATATATACACAACAGATGCATTCTACTCATGTCATCCTCTCCCGCTCTACGAAAGGGTGCTACTTCTAGGGGTTCTCAGTGAAGTCTGTCACACTTCAATGAAACTAAAATAAATTGTCAAAAGGAAATGACAAAAAGGAAACTAAAATAAATTGATGAAATAAATGAAAGGAAAGGAAACTAATTTAACTTGCTGAAAAGAAATGGCAGAAATGAAACTAAACTAAATTGATGAAAAGAAATGATAGGAATTGAAATTAATTTAAATTGCTGGAAAGAAATGGCAGAAAGGAAACTATTGTACACCAGACTTAACTTGGCCAAACGACTAAATTCACTCTACTTATCCTATGATCTATCTACCATGCTACCATGCTTATAACCATGAAAATATTCATGATCTAACTAAACTTGAAAAAGTGTTGCTTGCAGTTTGGAGGAAAAAGGGCTAAAGATGCTAATCGAGGGCTTGAACACATGGGACAAGGCTTAGAGAAGTGAAAAGAGGGGTTAGACTGAATTTAAACTCATTATATCGCAATAATGAAAAGTGTGATGGAGGAATTGCGATGGAGGGATGAAAGTGCCATGTACAATATGCAATATCACAATTCGCAATATTGAAAAGTTGGAGGAGTAGCGGAAGTGATGTTAAGGAGCGGGAGCGAAATGCGAAATGCGAAATGTGCTAAGTCAAATGCAATGGCGGTAGGACAGGTGGTAAGGTGCTTTGACAATATCGCAATTGGCGTTAGAGCGATTAGTATTAACGGGAACCAAATAAAAACTGTGATTTGCGATTTACGATGAGTTGGATGACGTGGTGGTGGGACCAGTGGCGGAGTGCGATACCAATATCACAATCGGAAGTTGTAGTGATAAGTGTTAATGGGAACCAAATAAAAGTGCGACTTGCGATTTATGATGGGTATAAAAACTGCGGGATGCGATTTACGATAAGATAAATACTGCGAAGTGTGATTTGCAATTTGCGGTGTGGTGGAGTACGAAGTGATATCGCAGTTGGCGTTTGGAGCAGTAAGTCTTAAAGGGAAAAAGGAAAAAGGTTGCGAAATGCGATTGCGATGTACGGTAGCGGGAAGTTCGAGGAGTGAGGGCGGAGGTCAAGTTCCAAAGGTTTTCGAGCATTTTGCATTAAAAAGGGTAAGGCAACCGTGATGAATAAAAACAAAGGAATAAGGCAGGCTGGGTATATTAAGTGTTTTTAGGGATAAAGGTGGGTGCAACAGTTAGAATAATCGGAAAAAGGAGGGAATGGAGGGCATAACAACAATGTTCATGTTGTGAATACAAAGATGGAAAATGAAGCGGGGAAGCACCACATAATTGCTCTGGGGTTTTAAAAATAATTAATGCAATCAAATTGCTAACTTATGCGCAAAGAAATGGACAAATACGTAAAAAATACAGTGCAAAGGAAGACTGGAAAATGGTAATGCAACTCTACTTTTAATCTCATAAACAGTGAACAAAAATCAGTTTTTGGGTCTGTGGGAAGGTTTACCCTCCTCAAGCTCTATTGACAGAGATGAGAAGGGGGTCTTGATCCACAACTTTTTTGTTTTTCTCCTCTATTCTATTACTCACAAGAAAATTAAATCTACAGAAGCACACTGAAAGCAAAACTAAACAACAACTAAAACATAAACAAAATTATCAGAAGCGGAACTAATGGAATGACATAAAGCAGAGAACAAATACAACAGAGAGGCTGAGGCACGTCGATTTGGCCCTAACCCACAAGCCTAGCTCTCTGAAACTTAAATTTGTAAAATGAAATCAGTCTCCTCATTTCATAAAAGAATAGGCTCATACATTTCTGAAAGTTTAATCACTGAGTAAAATAATAAAAATATCAATAGATTGCAACAAAGTTTCGACCCTTCCTAGCTCTAGCTTTTCTCTATTTATTCTACAAGGTAGCTACCAACAACTCCCTAGAAAATAGTGATTTATTCCACTTGACTCCAAGTAAACAAAGATTGAGTGCACTCCTCTTTGAGTTGCTTGGCTGCCTCTGGAATTCGAATTGCTGGAGAGAATCCTTGGGATCCTTTGGCTGCCTTTGGTATTCGAATTTCTCGAGAGAATATTTGGGATCCTTTGGTTGCCTTTGAGAGTTAAGAAGGGTGGAAAATCCTCCTATAATTTGTACTTGCTGTCTCGTCCAAGTATTTATGATAAAATCCTTATAAAAATGCTAATAATTCATGATTTCCTGCACTCAACCTCATATTAGGCACTCATAGTATGTTAGCCTTAATCGCCACATATACTAGCATCATAAAACTAAATAATAATAAAAATGCAAGAAAAATATATCTAAGAAAGAAAAAAGGTGACCATTGTTATAGGTCAATTTGGGCATCATTCCCAATGACCTAGTCAAACTGGACATCATCCCCAGGACCAATGAAATAGGGTCTAGCATCCCTTATCATTTCAGTTGCTACATGCCCTAAGACAAGAACAAGAACAAATCATCCATGACTTCCATTGCAAGGTTTCCAAGATTTTAAGTATATGTTATATCACCTATGAGCTCACCAACATAGCCTCTCAAGTGACTAACTGCTTTGCATATGTAGTTACCTCCATTCAAGGGTGCTCTGCAAAGCACTTCCTGACATTCAAGAGTGCGTTGGTCAAATGGGAGCGAAATTTTCATTGTTTCGGAATCTCCACATGGCCAGTGCCTTCTAGAAGAGTCCATATGTGTCAAAATTCGAATCCATGTGTCCATATAACACCTATGAGCTTGGGAACATGTCTTGCCTATTATTAGAAAGTCATTAATTGAGAAACTACCTTTAGTTTCCCTATAAATTGAGCACAGACCCTAGTGCTAAAGAAGGGATAAATTTGGTAAAGAAATGTTGTTGGATTCTCAACTGAGTGTGTGATAAGAGTGATATGTTGCTGGTGAGATGTTTATTGTGATGAGGCTGGGATGATGTTGGAGCTGGTGACATAAAATCGATCGCTAGTTGTAACCTCCCCTTTCTATCCATTAATAAAGATTGTTTCTCATTTTCCCATATATGTATCTGTTTATGTTTCTATTTTTCATATGATGGATTCTTAACTGATATATATGTTTCATGTTTCATCGTTTTAATTGATTAAGATAAATAGCCATTTGTATATTGCAATCTCTTTGTTGTTTAGTGTTTATACTTGTAGGAACTAGTTTGGCAGTCAAAGTTAGATTGGAAGCTACAACAAGAGTGACAAAAGGAGAATAGGAAGCGCTTGGGTCACAAGTAAGTTCCTATATCTTTTTGTGTATCTATTTACTCTTAGAGAAAGTGTCTGCAAAGTATTTGATTTGTTGTTTCTAATGCATAGCACCGCATTTATGGAATGTGTTTTATCCGTAATTCATAATTCTGCATAACAAATTGGCGACTCCTCTGGGGAGTTTCTTTTCATTCCTGGTGTTTTTTTCCTCTGCTTATCAACCCTGGAGCATCTACTGTCAATTATTAGAGTTTTGAATTAAATAATTGCATTACAAATATGTTCAGTAGCTTGAATTTTGAATCTCTGCTGCGCCCAATGCATTTTTGGTCAAGACAAAATGTTTTTCAAAGCACTGTCTCCCACTTAGGGGTGCTTTGGAACGCACTGTCTCCCTTTAGAGACCACATTTCCCCCTAAGACAACCAAATTCCCTTTGAATTTGTCATTTCTTTCATACTTAACCTTTTGTTTGTTGTGTTTTCAATTGTCTGATACCTCACAGAGACCAGCGAATTTTCCTGATTCTTCCTCCTTTGAAAAGTAAGTTTGTTAAATGTATCTTTAAGTGTTTTTATTTATCATTGAAAAATCAAATTCAAAGTATTTTATTTCTGCATTATATCCATTTGTTTTCATAAAGGAAATTATCGTTAAATTCTTCATTTCCTGTAGGAAAAATTGTAGTTCCATTCTTCATTTTTCCCAAAAGATAAATTGTTGTTAAATTCATCGTTTCTCAAAAAAGAAAGAATTTGTTTTTGTTGATTTGATGCATATAGTTTCCTTTTTGCATTCACATTAAGGGGACTAAAAAGAAAAACCTGCATTTGCATGTAGTGAATTGTGTGTTTTGCATAGGAAAAAATTAGGAAAGTTGCATATTAGTTTGTGCTCTTTGTTGTTTGATCTCAAAACTGATTTCTCTTTCCCTTTAATAGCTAGGATTTTCATTGAAAAAGCTAAAATTGAAAAGTTTGCTTATCATTTTAGTTTGCATTTTACGAATTTCCATCACATCATTGCAGTGAACCTTGAAAGGAAAATTGATAAACAAGATCAACTTAAAATTTACATCAATTTACCTAAAAAGCATTAGAACCATAACGATAACATTTAGAAGGTCTAGGCTAGAGATGTGTTCCGACGTGGTTAAACATAGAAGTTGTCATTAATTGTCTGCGATACATTCTGAGTGTGATACCTCACTCCACGTATGTAAGTATATCGTAGCTCATCCACGTACCTTTGGGTATATCAGGCGGTGTTATAGTATGAAAAGTATAAATGGGTGCTCTCACTGTGCGGTTTCACATTAGACAATGCTAATACAGACTTGGGCCTCCATGTACCTTTGGGTATATTCAAGAGGAAAAATTTAGGTTGCTATCCATCCATAGTGAATCGATTCGGCCGCCTTGTAAATTGTGATACACCGAACACAACATTCAGGGATATTGCCTGTCCGTACTTCTTGGTTTTCTAGGAGGTATTCTGCAGTTCATAGTTTCTTGGTAAAAATTTTGCCTAGAATTTCCCTTTTATTTTGTTTATTTGTTTTTGGTCATAAAATAAATCATTCATTGTGGAAGAAGAAAATTTCTTTCCCCGTTGTTCGGGTAGACTTGCATTGAAACCACCTTTACCACTGGAAGCCACTTCTAGTCGGTGAAGGCGACATCGTTCTATCGAAACTAGTACCATCAGTACTTATGGTGAAGCATAATATTCACATATACCAGAGGCGGCACAAGTTTTTTCTACAAATCCTGATTCGTCTATTGTTGTCAAGACAGAGTCCTCACAGCTACCCATGGTCATAATCCATCCAATCAGTGAGAGCATACCTCTCGAACCTGACGTTGTTAAACTGGAAGCTGATCCAGATCCTATCTCTTTTTTGCCAGAACATCTGCATCCCGAAGTCAAATGACCGAAATTTGTTCCTGTATCAGTCACCCCGCAATCTATTGTAGCCACTGAGTCTCTCATATTGCGCAGTCACCCTCTTGAAATATATTTTGGGCCTGATGGAGAAATCCTTCCACCTGTTTTAATTTCGATTGAATAAATACCACAAGACAAAACACCTTTAACTCCTACTCATTTTGGGGTGGAGCTTTACTTGTACGAGCACCTGCCTCTGCTTTTGTTTATCCTGTGCCTATTAAAATTCCCGTCAATCCAATAGGGTATACATTTGGTCAAGTAACCATGTCTAAACCAACATCTTCGGTTGGAACATCTTTTCCAATTGCATCATCACCTTCTCTCGCTACATCGTCGATGTTTAGAACTTCACCAGAGTCATATTTACATGGTGGCCCTATGGTCCCATCAGGTTATAAATATTTATCTAGAATTTTCTTTGGTGCATATTCAAACCCATGGAATTCACCAATGTCATCATCTGGTATTCTAACTAGTAAACCTGTAGTGAGTACTGAAAAACTTGATCCTTTATATCCATCATTAGGGCAATATCAAGCTAGTCCATCTGGGTATATTCCATCCATTACAATCTCAACTGGAATCCCTGCATTTGGAGAGCAATATTTTCTGTCTTATTATACTCCTCATGTTGGGGGGAAACCTATGGTCACCCACTTTGATAGTACTCTGTCATTTTTTGGTCAACCTAATTTCGAAATGAATGTTTGTCAATGGCAGACCACTCTGCCTATCCAACCACAAACAATTGTACACTCGTATCAATTGGTTCAACCTGTTGCACCCACATCAATTCCACTTGTTAATACATATTTACCCCTGTTACAAACTCAAACTGTTGTACAACAAGCGTCTCAGGTGGGTCCTTCAACTCAATACTATCAAGTATTGGGCCCTCAGACTCCAACTCCTTCAGCTGGTTTACTATAAACACCTGTATCCAGAATCATTTATTCACAAGCTAGATTACCATATTATGGGATGTCACAGCCACAAACAGGTTATGCCTATCCTCAACTGAATCCAAGTTATCCTAATTTGGGTTATAACATTAGTGGACAAACCCCTTGGCAACCACAGGTGCAAATGCCACAACCTTCATTTCAACAAATATCGTACCCAGGTTTTGGTCAACGGAATCCTCAAGCGTTTGCTTATCAAAACAACCCCTATCTACATTACTAGCAACACATTCCTTATGTTGGTGCCCAAAGGCCTGTTACCCAAGAAATTCCATCATACCCTGGCTATGCTCAACCCAACCTCAATCAAAAGTTTCCCTTTGTTGCAACTTTAGAGTTACCGGATTTAAATCGACTCACAAATGACTTAATCAGTTATTCTCCTTGGTGGCCGGTGATACCTCACAAATTACCCTTGGATATTCCTAAGTTCAATGGAAACCCTGGGAAGACTCGTCGACTCATGTTATGACTTATAATTTGTGGTGTTCATCTAACTCCCTGAATGATGACTCTGTTCGACTACGTCTTTTCCAGCGTACGATCACTAGTTCGGCTGCAAAATGGTACATTGAGTTACCTAGAGCTTCTTTTGATAATTTCACTACCCTAGCTACTGTATTTTTGACCCAATTCTAGTTACCCATACGATATGAAACTGGAACGAAACTCTTGTCTAATTTTAAGAAGATTAATGCTACTCACATTTATGATCATAATCATGAGTGGAGTCGTCGTCGTAGAATGGTTAAGACATTTGTTCCTGATCAACTCTTTGCTGAGTGGTTCATTAAGTCCCTATTAACATCTATAAATGGGTATGTGGCTAAGGGTGGCGTCGTCACTGAAGAGCAGGTCATTTCTCATGCCCAATATTTAGACATGATTTATACTCAGTTTGGCACACTCTCTGAGAAAATTTCTAACGTGCTGCGATCTAATTTTAATGTTCCTCCTCATCAAAGGACTCTCATGCCAAAGATGGTATGATCGGTACTGCAAGCACACATCACACTACTACATCTGATCTCGTGCCTTCTTCCAAAATACATGCCATGTCATCTGACAAGGTAAAAAGTGACAAGCAACCCAGAAGTAAGAAAAAAAAGGAAATCAAAGAAAAAGAAAATTTCTACCCTCAGGAAAGATCATCTGATCAATCGTCTAGAAATCGGAAAGCTCATTACCCTTGCATAATCTGTAATAAGGAAAAATTTGTTCAAGATTTTCCTCACCGCGCTGAAGTCTCAAAAATGGTTAAGACCTCACATGTGTCAGTTGTGTTGATAGATCCGTTTTCAAATCTAGACACAAATTTGGTTGCTACAGATCCAGCTTATAGTTCTCAAGTGCTTATGCTATCTGTCATG
This sequence comes from Pinus albicaulis, assembly GCA_034641835.2. Lineage (NCBI taxonomy): Eukaryota > Viridiplantae > Streptophyta > Pinopsida > Pinales > Pinaceae > Pinus > Pinus albicaulis. Next base: position 292,309,069 of record CM076580.1, on the reverse strand, counting down.
AAGCCATCGATAGATGTTTTGGTGTCAATACGTAATAAATATTACGATAGTCATGCTACTGATCAACCTACTACCTTGACCATGAATCCGTCTACAGAATCGGTACCGCCACTTGCTATATCTGAATTGACAATCAAGCCACCAAAGGGAGTCATTCATAAATCGACATTTAATCCTCGAGCCAGAGCTACTCAAAATTAGAATATAGTTGAATATTTGGCTCAATCCCCTTTAGCTATTTCATCGCTTGAGGTGCTATAAAATTGTCCCTCCTAGAAATAGGCTTTGTTGTCGGCAATTGGTGGAATTGATCTGACTTATTCTAATCTCGTAGTATTTAATCATACAGACTATGTCCCACAATTACTAGCAGAATTGGCATTCTCCATCCAAGTAAATGTTATCAATCAATTTTTTCATCGTAATATTATTGATGAGGGAGCATCTACGTACATTATGTTTCTAAACTGTTGGAAGTTGCTTGGATCATTGTGCCTACCTCAATCGACAACGACGTTGAAATATTTTAACGAACGTACATATAAGCCTTACAATATTATCAATAACCTACATGTTGAACTAGGGGGAAAAACAGTGAATGTTGAATTTGAGGTTGTTGACGAACCCCTTGACTACAATATTCTACTTGGAAGGCCATGGGTATATGCTATGACTGCAATCGTTTCTACATATTTTATAATTATCGCCTTTCCACATAAAGGTGTTATGACATTCATCAATCAGCTATCCTTCTTTGCCTCCAGTTCCCAGGTAACTGAAAGTGTTCCGTTAGTTCACGTACCCCAAATTTCACTTAAGAACATTCGTGTAGGACTCTTAAAGGATTCCACTCTCATGGGAACCTTTTCATTACCGCCGCTTGCGACGTTGGAAAAAATTGCAAGTATAGAGACATGCTACATGATATCTTCCACTCCATTTGGCTTAAGGAAGAGTACGGGTGATTCTGAAATTGTTATGTTGGACGAGTTTCTGCCGCCCAACCCTATTGAGATGGCATAGCAATCAATCTATCTAGATTGGGTGGTGAAACCGAAATCATCGTCACCGGTCATTTGGGTTGATCGTTCATTAGATTTAGGTACTCCATCTGATCCTTTTTCCTCAACTTTCTTGACAGATGAGAATATTTTGGAAACCATGATGTCAGAAGGAGAACCATGGGAAGATTATCATCATCGTTCCCATCTTCCTGATTATGAAGAAAATAATATTAGTGAACTATATTACCCATCGATCAAAAATTTCTTTTCGAATTCTTTTCCTATTAATGTAATCGATTCCGAGTGAAATTTGTCAAATATTGAAGAAATGATTTCTATCAATAATTTGACTAAACCTGGTGTTGTAGAAAACATTCATGTCGGCGTGTCTTGTTCTCCATCAGAAATTGAAACATATCGCTCTCTCTTTCGTGAATTTCGTGATGTATTTGCTTGGTATTACGTGGAAATGACAGACATAGATACTAGTATTGTTGAACACACGATTAATATGTAACCTGATGTCAAGCTGGTGTTAGCCATCAGTATTTTTTACATGTTAGTGATGACTATATCGACAGCTGAGTTTTCTAGAAAATGATTTCCTTATGTCAATATGTCATCTAAAAAACCCTCATAAAACTTTTTTCGCCCTTCTACCTTTCAGTCCGCCCATGTCAAAATAAAAACCTCATTATCACTATCCTATCTAGCTTCAGCCCTATTGGTCTGCCCATCAGCTCCAAAAGGAAAAGTCCAAGTTTGTTTCAAGAGTCTCCCCTATGTTAGGAAGTGGCGCTTTAAGACATTTTGCCTTTGGCAATCATAAAAAAGCCAAAAAGCCTCCATCTGCTACAGACCAACCATGAATGACCTCCCACTCTGCAAATCAAGTTGATCATAGCTCTAAGTCGCGCCACTTATATCCCTAGGTCTCAGCATTGCATGAACCACAGTCTCAAGCTGATTATTAGGTGTTTCACAGTGTTTTATGGATTCTGCAAAGAACAGGAAATATAACTTCATCTCAGGAGGAAATGTTTGAATCTACAGTTAGAAGAACAACTGCTTCTAAATGTATCATGAGCCTGAGATATATCTGCAAAACAGAAAGTCACTCATCAAGACCTTGCAGTTTTCCTTCCAGCATGAAAATCACAGTAAGAAAAGGACACCACTGTCTCACCAAACTGGTAAATTGTCATGGCCCAGAACCTCCTTCATTTACAAGCAGAGGGTTAGGGCGCCTCCTTCATCTACAAGCAGAGGGCGCTGGCCAGTATTGAATTTAAAGATTGAAAAAGTCCAGGTTTGCCTTTTACTGAGCAGTGAAACAATATCTCCAGGTTTTATGAATATGAGTGATGATCATAACAGGGATAGAGTCTGAAGTACGCAAGTTCAAAGGAAAATAGAGTTTGGTCTGATAAAGGAGGTCATTTGAAGTCTTCAAGTCATATGAATTGTTAAACTTTAGCAAGGCATGTCATTAGTAAAAATTCCAATCATAAGCAGCCTGCTTGTCCACAAGATCAAATTGAAGAGGTGCTGACAAAACATGTCATTACACAGGCAGAAGAAAAGCTGTTGGTTTTTCAAAGGGTGCTGACCTCCATAGTCATAGAGATTATCTTTCAAAATTTGTCATGAGTTGACTAAAGCAAATGATGACATTTCAGTCACCCTCAGAGCAGTGCAGGAAGACAGTGACACTTTGACTAGGGTTGTTCTGAAACATAGTGGTGATTGCAAGCAGAGGTGCCAGTCTTGATGTTCTTTTTAATTTGTTTGCCTACCATCATAATCCAAGCAAATCCTTGTCATGCAGCATTTTCAAATAATCTTCAGATACTTTTCTCAGTGAAGGGCCTCCTCCATTTATGAGCAGATGGCCAAAGCATTGGATGTTGTTGAAGATTGATTGGTCTAAGATGCAGTGGAAAGAGACAAAGGAAGAAAGCAAAAGTCTGTACACAGGTGAAAGATGGTGTTTATATTTCAAAATGCATTACCCATAGGAAAATGTCTTTCAAGAAATACATCATGATGGACAGGAAATAATATGAATATGCATGCATTGATACCAAAAAAGATCAGTTTCTTTAAAGGAAAGGGTCAAACAACACCCCACTGTCACCTGCCCAGAAGTCTAAGGGAGCTCCATTTGAGTAAACAGAGAAATATAGTGTGAAAGCATGCAACCAAAAGATGACACTTACAGTCTAGGGAGAAGCTTATAAATTGCCTGGAAGCAGCAATTACCAAACAAATTGGAAGAGCACAGGTCATCTCCTGTTAAGTAACAAAACAGCTTTTAAATGCTTTTTGACAAGTTTTGATGGTTTTTCCTTGTTTAAATATCACCTAAAGTGTCGAAGCAGTGGACAGGTTTGAAATTATGGATGGTCCTGTTACAAAGAAAGATCACTGCACTATTAAGAAGAACTGATAACTGTTTTTCATGAGCCCTGTTTTTCCTGCTTCATATAAAGTTCCCTTTCAGAATATACATCACAAGTGATGGGAGGCAATTTGAGTTTTGTTCTCAAAAGGACATTATAAATAAGTGTACCTGTTTATAAATAGACAAAGAAGCAGTTTGATAGATTGTCAGTGTTTGGGAGTTTGAAACAAATATAGATCACTGTTTGAACAAAGAGACCTTGCTGTGTTAAAGGGCCAACCGTGAGTTCTTTTTGCATGACAAGTAGACGGTGAAAGTGACCATTGAAATTTTTTGAAATGTCATAAGAGTGGAATAGGAGGGTGTTCTTTTCATTTTCAAAATTCAAACAAAAGCTCCGTGCCTCCATAGCATCAAAACAAGGAAGATCGGGTCGAAATTTCAGAAGACTGCACTGTTTATGACCGCGCGCCGTGCCTGGAAACCCGCGCGACGCGCCTGGGAGTGAGTTTACACGGGCGGTCAGTGTTGGCGCGACGCGCCTGTACAGTTGCGCGACGCGCCTGTACACGGCGCCCGACCGCCCGACAGCCCGACCCAACAGGGCCACCGTTGGTAAACTGCGCGCCGTTCTTTTCTGAAAGAGTGCCGCGCATACTTTGAAGAACTCCAGAGTTATCTCCAGCTCCCCTCCAAAGATTTTCCATCGATTTCAAGAGGTATTTTAAAATTGCATTCGAAATTTGCGAAATTGCCAAAGTGATAAAAGTCAGTTTTTTCACTGTGACTGTTTTTTTTCGGTTCTTCAAAGGGTCATTTTCGAGTGGATTTTCAGAGGGCATAAAGACGTTCTTTCAAAGTTGTCTGGTATTCTATATTGAAACAAGCCTTCATTATTTTAAAAAAGAAAAAAAAGAGAGGAAATTCTTAAAGCTTCTGCTCAAGCTTTCGAAGTTTTTTAAAACCCTATTTCCTCTACTCTAACTGTAAGTTTGACTGTATAAAAGCACTAAGGTTAACTTCATGAGCATGTTTTTGTTTAAATGAAGTGACATACATAAAGAAACAGTGAAGTTTAGTAGGAGAAAAGTTTCTTGATCAGGCATAAATTTATAGTTTGAAGTTGCAGAGGAAGATTTTATTATAGAGAGACAGGGTTTAGGTCTAAAGAGAAACATTTCACACTGTCCTCAAGACATTGCCACATTATTAAAACAGTGAAGTGCAATCAGAAAAAAGGGTTTTTGACAAAGAGCTGTTTATAGGTCGAAAAACCACAGGGTAAGGTTGCTCCTGCTCCTCATACAGAGACAGTTTTCGTTGTGTAGCTGCTTGATTGACCTTGGGTGTTCATGCTTGTTTGAGAAACAGATGTCAGGTTGAAACAAAGAATTTTTTCTACAAAGGCTAGGGTTACATGTATAAGGGGCACTTGACTGTTTTGAAAAGGAAAACTCACATAGCTGCTGCCTAAAAACTTTGTAGTCTTTGAAAAGATCTGTCATCTTGGCTCAGGATTATGCCAGTGACTGTTTAATTGCATTAAGGGTTGTTTTCACATATGCAAGTTGGTTGGCTGTTGGCGCACTTAGACAAGGCAAGTTTGGGATAATTGGAAAATACAATATTGATCCAAGACACAAAGATGTGGTGATTAACTTCCAAAGATCACCAAGCAGGGAAACTTTGACATTGTATACATCTCCGCTCACATACCGCTTCCTTCTTTTGTCTTTTTCCATCGTATTATTTCCTATTGAAAATTCTTGATCAGCTATTTTCAAGGTGGAAAGCCACTCTTCCACTCTTCTCAAGAACAAGATCTTTAATGAATGGGAATTTCACCTTGAGGATACAGCATGGTGGTTGGGATCCCCTAATTCATTAATTCATAGTAAAGGATTTCTAAAGCACGGCACTACACTCACTGTCCTAGGGCTCTCGTTTTTCACTGTATGATCTCTTATAGAGAAATCTGTTGACAGAGATATTCTAAAGGTAGAATGGTGATACTGGCAAGGTGCTTCGATGATTGGATTTACCTTGAGACATGTATATGTGTGTTGATTGCCTTTAACAAATTCACAAGGAAAAAGTGATTCCTCAACACCTGGTACAAGAAATTACCTGAATAGCTTCTATTTTTTCCTTTGTTATATGGTACCCCATTGGAGCAATCACTGGCCGAGGTACATTCAAAGGTATGAAAAGTTTTAAGATAAAAGAGGTTGTGTATTCAAAGTAACATTGTCGTTAAACCATCCAAATCACATTGCTTTATCTGTCCAAGCAAAGATATATTGACACAACTTTGACTCTCAAAGCAGGCATTTTACACATGCTAGCTGCGCTTGTCTCTTCCAAAGCATATTCAGGTCAAAATGCCTCCAAGGCAAGACAACAGGAGCGGTCCACATAAAAGATATGATCCCATCTCTACAGAAGAGATTAATGCTCATCCATCTGTACTTTTCAACTTCCATGAAGTAGGCTGCCTTGATTTCTGCCAGAAGATAGAAGAAGTCAAGAGTTTTTCGCCATTAACACACTTGTGCGCCCTGAGATTCAAAGAAAAAAACTTCCAAGTGGCGGGTCTTGATTTCAAAATTTCTCCAAGGTATGTGTCCAAGGCCACCAAGATCCCATATCATGGCGAAAAATCGTTTAAACAAGCTCGTCTTGACTTAGAGGATTACAAACCTTTCATCAAGCCTGAACATAGAGAGGCTGTCACTGCTATCTTCCCTTTTTCATATCTTCTTGACAGCTATGCTCCGCTTATGAAAGCCATAATGAAATATTTCACTTGTGAAGGGAGGTTTAATCGAATTTATGCCTATCATGTCCATTTATTGATGCATTTTACCAGAAGCAGGCAACTGAACCTCCCTTACTTTTTGTTCAAGAGCATAGAGAAAATGGCATCCACTGTCCAAAAGAAGGCCCCACCTCAGCAAATCCCTTCTCTTTTTCATCATTCTTTGATCAAGACTATCTTCCTATACCAGCTAGAGAAGAAAGAGGTTTCATGGGATTTATTCATCAGCCATCCAGATTTTGCCACTGTTCCTCCTGCCCATATTTCTCCTACTCAGCCTGTCCATCGCCCAGTGCCTTTGTCCAGTAGGCCTACACCTAGAAGGCTCAGAATGACTACTGGACAGCCAAGTCAACAGGAGGAAGGAGAGGGCAGTGAACAGCAGCAAGAAGAAAGGGATGAGGGACAGCAGCGGATAGAGGATGAAGGATAGCAGGTCCATGATGAGGGACAACAGCAGTTAGATATTGAAGAACAGCAGCAGTTAGATATTGAGGGACAACAGCAGATACAGGATGAGGGACAACAACAGACAGCAGTTGAGGAACAGCATGTTAGGCAGGAAGTTGAGTTACCTCTTGAGCCACAAATTGGACAAGACTTTGATGAAGAACAACAAGCTAATGTTGGCGAACAGGGGCAGCCAAGTGAACAGCCATAAGAAGATATCCATCATCCTCAAGAAGGGCAGCAATTTCAGGAAGATGTTAAAGGTAAATCAGTTGTGCATCCTCCTCTCAAAGTAACAAAGCTCAGCACAACAAGGAAAAGAGGGACTAAAGCTGCCACCCTAACAGTGACAAAGATTGTTCCTAGCAAGAGGAAATTGCCCAAAAAGACACCTTCTAGCATGCCAAGGAGGAAAAGCGCCAGATTGGCTTTCAAAGGTAAAAGCAAAGTTGGGGAAAGTACAAAGAATGGAGGTGAATTAGCTATTATCCCTATCCAAAGCGATGATAGTGACAATGAGGCCCGCCTTCTTGAAAATCTCTTAATCCATAAGGAAGGGCAAATTGAGGCATTAGAGAAAGATCTTCAAAGGGAAAGGAATTTCAATCATTTCTTGGAGATTGAAAACAAACAAAGGAATGTGCACACAGCTGTTCATGAGGCACGGGCGATTAAGTATAAGAAAGAGGCAGAAAAGGCGCAAGCAAGAATTGAAGAGCTCATTGGTGAGTTTGATGATGAAGAGGAAGAGGACCAGCCTAGGTAGAAGAGGCCTAGGACCATCGGGCTTAAAAGAGCCTTGGAGAAGCAAAGAGCAGAAGAGCAAGCCCAGCTCCAAGCCTTTCCTCTCACTGCACTCCTTGAGCAGGAAATTGAGGAAAACAAAGAGGCTTGGCTTGAAAGAGCTAACAAGAATTTGGAAATGAAGCTTGAAAGGGCGAATAGAGATTTAGAGCTACAGAGGAAGAGGACACACCACTTCCAAAAGCTGAATCAGTTTGCCCGGCGCAAACTAAAGGCAGCTCAAGAAAAATTGAAGAAGGCAAGGGGAAAGCGCCTAGCACGGAAGGAAGGGAAAAGCATATCAGCCCTTGATATTTTGGCCTCAGCTTCGGAGCATGTTGCTATGGAACCTTGAGGGTCATGCATGCCAATTTTGGGCCTTTTTCATCAACTTTTTGTTTTTTGGCATTTTTTGGGTTTTTGGTCGAAAACTCATAATTTCGCCATTTCAGTTTGAGGAGTTGTCAAGGGAGGAGGATGATACCGATGGATGCCATAATTCTATGAGCAGGTCCCCAGCGATTTTCAGAGCATTCGGAGATCATTCGCCCCCTCAAATTGGCGAAAAATGCCCTCTTTTTGCACATTCTGCCCGCCATATCAGCAGTCTGCTATTTCCTGGTTTTTTGCACACAGGTACAGTTTTGGATGACTTCTAGGCCTCAGATTGAGATGGTTTCAGTTGCGCCGGAAAGTAGACACAGAGAGATTTCCAACGAGCCATCATGAGCCTCATTTTGACATCGGGAAGGCTGCCAATTTTCTCCAGCAAGTCAGGGGACCTTTTTCAGACATAAATATGAAGTATTTTTGTAATTTTTGAACCTAAAAAATCTGCTTTTCCCAAATGTGCGTTAAGCTATTTTTATGCTTGGGAAATGATCTAAAGTCAATATAATTTCCGTTTTTAGCAGTTTTTTAGATATTTTATGGGATATTTTGTGCCTTGGGCTTTGCAAAGCCTCAAGGACAAGTTTAGATATTTTGACTTGGCCAATGGGATAGCTAGTTGCTCCATGAGTTTTTCCTCCCTCAAGCCTATTTATTCCATGGGTTTCATTGTAAATCAGAGGCTGAACTTGAGAGAAGAATTAATACATTGGTCATATGAGCTTTGAAGAACAAACTTGTGTTATGATTTTTGGACTGCCTCTTGGATGCTTTTGATGAATGATGAAGGATTGGTGATGGATTCCATGACATGGTAGAATGGTATAGTGTTTCTTGCTATGTTTTTGTCTTCTAGTTTTCATCCATAATACATGCTTCTTGCTGCTATAGATCAGTAGAGATTGATTTTGAGATATGTCCATGGAGGCACCTCAAAATTCCTGAATCTTCATAGCTTGATGTTTTCTTCTTCCTTTGTTATGCTAAAGAATTCTTAGCTGTTCTTTAGTAACTTAAGGACACTGTTTGCTAAGTTTTATTTACAAGTTCTATGCATGTTGATTAGGATGTATGGTGTGCCCTGCCTACCTATAAGCTGTCCATAGTTCTGTCCATAAAACTTTCTCTTTGACTGATTAGTTGATCATCTTGTTGAACCAAGGAGGCCTAGTCTCGATCTAGCCCTTTGCCTAAAACTATGAAAGCTTGTTTGTCAAAGTGCCCAATAACTTAGAGACTATGTTTAGGTGTTCCGGCATAGTTTTATGAGTTGTTAGTCTGTCTTATGTGTTTTCCCCAAAGTCTGATAGCCATTTCCCGAAGTTAGAGGGTCTTATACCTCTATGCATGGCTGGAATGTTTGATTTCTGTGTATAAATTAGCTCATAATTACATCTAGCATGGTTAATGGCTTGCTATAACATGTTTATGTCTGCTATCAACTAATTACACTTGAAATCCCTCGTCTTTCACAAGCTTGATGTTCATTTACCCCATTCTGCCCAAAGATCCCTTCTACCGTGAATCAAATCGGCCCTACAGCAACCTTGCATCATCATCTCATAGCTTCCTTGACCTGTTTGACCCCATAGCCCAATTGATCTGACTTCTTGTTATCCATTTTTACATCTTTGATCAGTTTTATCCCTCACAAACTTAAAAACCAAAAAAAAAAAAAAAAACTCACTTCATAACTAGCCTAATATCAGAACACCATAAGCGAACACACCGATATCTTTTACATTTATAGAGAGAGCCCTCTCTGAGTCCAGGAAGGCTAGGTCCTCGGGCTCCAAAGCTTGGTTTGATGTTACATCATCATTTGGCTCGCCAATCGGCCAAATCACGGGACCCTAACATAATGGCGATCACGGTGTGACCCTGAGTATTAAACAAACTTAGTTTCCCTAATCTTTAGAGACTTTTGAGAATATTAGTTGGCTGACTTATCCCACCGCTCTCTAAAATAATGGCGATCACGGTGGGACTCTGAGTAACAAAAGCTTAGTTTCCCTAGACCTTAGGAGACCTTAAAGAATACTCTCTGATTGACTTATCCCACTGCTCACTAACATAGTGACACTCACAGTAGGACCTTCTGAGTTAGTGACAATCTAAGTACACCTTAGTAACTCTTGAAGTCTCAATCAAGCTTAGTATATCTAGATATTGTCTGAAGGGTAGAAAATAGCTTTTTCACCATCTTAGCAAAATGATGAGTTAGTTATAAGAAAACTCTTCCAAACCTTGTAGGCACATAAAACTCAAAAAACCCCAAAATACTCCTTTAGATTGGTTTTTGACAGTACTGGTGGTGGACCATACAAGTATATCTCAAAACAACTGATAATCCACCTGGCGACTCCACTAAACTCTAGTAAGCCTTACTATTTTACCAAGCTCCAGGCTACTATCCGATAGACCTATCCCATCGCTCACTAACATAGCGGGAGATGGTGGGACACTGAGTACATAATAGTCCAACAAACTCTTATAGACTCTTTGGTCCTTTAGGTACCATAAACAAGCAAGCAGTCCCTAGACCCATTTTTTAGAGTAAACTCTTTTTGTTCTCATCACCCTAGAAAAGTGTTGAAACAAGTCTAGGATACTTTAACAAACCATAGGCTGCACATAAAACTCAGAAAATCCAAAAACATTCTCAGATTAGTTACTGGTGATGGACCATAGCTATCTTCACAAAAACAACCCATTTCCACCTGGCGACTCCACTAATCCATCCCTTTTATTTTTGACCATCCTTCGCCTTAGTAAAGCTTTAGAAAAACCACTCATCCAGAACATTCACCATTACCATTCTCTCTAAACTCTGGATCTAAAATCTGGCTTCACGAAGAATCAACACCAGATCTCATCCAGACCCAAATCCCCCTATCATAGTAGATGACCCAGAAAAGATTCTGTGGCAAGCTTCCGAAACTGACTATCTAGCTACTGGTAGATCCATCCGTAGAGCAAGATCTGTACCTAAACATCGCACTATCTTACTAGATTCACCTTTTGAATTAGAGTCATCACAAACTCTTCCCAGAAGCAAATCATATAGTAAGATAAACTTTGATGATCTTGAACCCCTAGACCCACCACAGAGTCCTATTAGAGAAGTTTCACCCACCACTCCTCCTGATTTCCAGCTTCTCTATAAACTTGGCTCCTATCATCCAATATCTGCTCAAAACCAGATCACTAGTCCAAGTTCATCCGCCACACCTGGTCAAACCACCACTGTTCAAACCACCTCATCTCAGCCTACTAGTCCTCATCTTGTACATCATCCATTAGCTCCCGTCATGGCAGCCTGGTACGCACCCTTGGTGTTGCCACCACCCTTGGCTCCTCTCCCAAACAAATATCAGGACAAGATCCCACACTTTACTGGAGAAGACACCACCACACCTCAACAGCATATAAGTAGGATGACTGATGCTTATTAATACCTAGAGGTACAAGACGAGACTGTCAGAATGAGAATATTCGCACAAAGTCTTGGTGGTGAACCCAAAGCATGGTTCAAAAGCTTAGCTCCAAACAGTATCCATGATATCCCAGAACTACATCAAGTCTTCAGAAATAGGTGGGAAATCCGAAGAAACCCCATTCAAATCCTGTCAGATTATAACAACCTAAAACGGGAAAATGGGGAAAGTGTCCAAGCTTACTGCACTAGATTCAACAGTGTATATAATTCCCTCCCACCTCATTTCAAACCCCCACTTGGTCTAGCCTTGTCGAAATTCCCCGAGGGTTTCGATCCGGACATGACATATCATCTGAGAGATAAGGATCCCCCTACCTTAGAGGAAATGCAAAAAATAGCCATAAAAGCAGATGCCAACTTAGCTAAAAAAAGAGCTAGGACTAGATCAGAAAGAAAGGTCACCTATAAAGATGAGGGCTCCACTTCATCACCTTCCCTAGATCCCCGAATAGATGACTTAGTCAAACCCATGGCCAAAATGTGGGAAAAGATAAATGAAAAGGCGCCTATTAGGGACAACCAGCCAAACCCTCCAAATAGAAACCGAAACCAAAACTTTAGGAGGGAACAGCCCCAAAACAGACCAAGAGAAAATGACCAACAGATTAGACCACAATTCAATGAAAACTATGTGGAAGAGGATGACAGGGATACAGAACCTCTTGATGAACATCATTTAAACCTCATAGGATCTGATAATGAGAGTGAGGTGTACCTCACAGAAGAAGAACAAGCGTTCTTTTCTCCTAATCCAGATGAGACCAACTATGAAGATCTTGACGACCCTGCCATAGATTTTCAGAATGCCATTATAGAAGCTCATAGGCAATATGACCTTAGAAGAAAAAGAAACCAAGATAATGCCAAGAAAGGTAACTCAGATACTGCTAAAGTCCCTAATACCATCCTCAAGAAAGTAGTAGGCAATGACAAAATCAAGGTTGAGAAGACTGACCAAAACCAAGCCAAAGTTATCCAAACTAGTCCTCTCTCAGATACTCCTGGTACTTCTACAAAAGTCACCGAAACAACTATGGCAAACAAAATCCCAAAACAAGGTCAACAAACTCAGAACATAGAGAGGGTCATGGCTGAAAAAGCTGAAACAAACACATCTAAACTTCAGTTACCTTTTAGTTTTGAAGGCGAAATTGCCAAGATCAAGATCACCATGCCTCTTACTGAACTCATTGCCCAAAACTCTTATAAATCCCAAGTACTAAAAGTCTTAAATCTAGGGAATGATGCAAACACTGTTAATATCACTGATGACACTCCCGAAGTATTGTTTGGTCCGAAGGTAGAGGGAAAATTCCAAGAGGGAGCTACTCTTCCATTTTACATTAGCCTCAACATCCACGACCAAATCCTCCATAATGCCATGCTAGACTCCGGCGCCTCGCATAATCTTATGCCGAAGGTAGTAATGGAAAGATTAGGCTTGGAAATCACAAGACCATACAAGGACTTGTATTCATTTGATTCAAGTAAAGTCAAATGCCTGGGTTTGATCAAAGATCTTTGCTTTAGTCTGGCCCAAATACCGGCGAAACATCTGATCATGGATATAGTAGTGGCAGACATTCCTCCCAAGTACGGGATGCTTCTATCTAGATCTTGGGGAGCCAAACTCCAAGGGAATATCCAACTGGACATGTCATATGCCACCATTCCTGTGTTTGGCCAGACCAGAATACTCTACCGTGAATCACACATGAAATATATGATTAGCAGTCAAGATAGGCCAGACAACATTCCAATGTGTTCCTTGCGTTCCGACCTGAACTCTTTCATTATGCATATTGATGAAAACATGGAGGAAGAGTCAGAGGAAACCGATGTAGACTTAGATCCACCACATCAGCTGTCCCTAGTGCCTTATGATGAACTAGACACTCAAGACTACCATGATCATGAAAAGCTGTGTCTTGAGGAAAGTAAGTTTTCCCTTTCCAAAGTAGGATTAGAGCAAGAAGCGCAAACTCTTATGTACTATCAAGCAAATTGCTCTAGTTTTAGTCAAACACCAGCAGTGACTTGTGGAAACTTCTTCCGGGTAAAGGCTTTAGAAGACCTACACATCATAAACCTATTTGGAACCCAGGAGCAAGGGAGTTTAATGTTTCTATCATACCTCAAAGACTTGCCATTATGCGACCCTCCTACTGCAAATGAAATTTTGACCATAACCTCAGTAGCTCAACATCTTGAGAAAATGCCAGATAAACTTCTTATCACCCAGGATGACAGTTGCAGTCCCGGCATACCTGAACTACTGAAATTGGCTCATATTCTGTCTTTTCATGAAGAACTTAGAAATGCTAAAATCAGAAACCTCATGCAGAACACCAATTTCTACAGAAAAAGAAAGGGTAACTACTGTGTCACTACCTTCCCCTCAAAAAACAGTTTTGACAAGAGAAAACACAACAATCTAAAACAAAATGAAATAATCAAGGATAAAAAAGTTGGTCATAGAGTCTGCTTTGATTTTAGGAATAATACTGCATATCCCTATAACAGAGATTATGTTTTTTCTACTCAAGACTATGATTTACCAATTAAAGATGCTTTTAATCGTGTATGTTTGCAAGATGATGTTTCAGGTCATGGTCATAAGATTCCCTTGCAAAGTAGACAGCTTAAAGATTTTTTCAATTTTGCGGGAGGTAGATCAGATTTCAAGTTCAAAATTGCAAAACCACCTAATGTCAGAAATCTGTTCATGAAGGCCATGTTCCCAGTTTTAAATTTCTGCATCTGTGCATACCTTGATGATGTCATTATCTATTTTAAGAATGACCAATAATACATGCATTACTTGAGGAAAGCATACAGTAAGGAAAGGAGTGGAAATCAGATATTCAGAGAGGTACAAAGGGAAGATACTGGGCTGTTTAGAGATTCTTGCATGAATCCCTATGTCATGTTAGAGAGAGAAAATTTCCCAAATTTTTCTTTTCAGGAGTTAAGTGGGCCAAGGGTGAGAGGAGATCCTTACGAGGATAAGATGCTTAAATTCCGTCATTTCCAAGATTTTTGAGTTCGGGACACTTTCATTCATTGTACATACCATTGTTTGAAATTTTGAAAAAATAGAGAAGTCAAAAACAATAAAAGATAGGAAATTCAAAAACAGTAAAAAACAGAAAAGAGGGCAGGTGAAGATAGAACAAAGGCCCCATGTTCCAAAAAAATAGTTTTTCAGAAAGCGAGCAAGTCTAAATGCCGCTACTAGTGCTTCAATGTCTTGTTCAGCTATCTAGCCTAATCATAGCTGAGCATGTTTAAATTTATATGTTGATAAGTTAGTGAGTGCAAAGATAGTCGACATTGTGTAAGATTGACTTATCACAAAGCTTAGATTAGGGAGAGATTCTGGTTCCACATGCCTAAAACAGAACCAAAGAGAGAAGCAAGGGATGAAAAATACATTGTACATCTTAACCCCGCTTGTCTAAGTTTCCTTTTGTTGCAAAATAACATTTGTGTGCAGCTTGTCTTTTATGCCGCAAATGCATGACAAATCAGACTGCCTAATCCTGATTTGATCATTTTTGAATTTCATGTTTTAGATTAGAGAATAAAATCCTGTCAAACTGCTTAATCTTGACAATCGATCTAGCATTAGGTAGAGAAATGAAAGAGTTCATCAGTTTAATCTGAACTCCCGACAGATATAAGATTAGAAATAGATAGGTTCATGTTGCAAAAATAAAAAAATGCATTGTCAAAAGGTTGCTAGTTCAAATGCGCCAAAGAGGAGAAAAAATGTTAGGAAAGATAGTGGGGTAGGTAGAAGTATCATTGATGTTAATCATGCTGTCAATTTTTCAGAAATAACATCAAGAGAAGGGTAAATTTTGCGCCAATGGATAAGGCACTGGTCTTCATAAGCCAAAAATCTAAATTCTGGACACCTCCTGACGAGGAGCTGTCCTCCCCAAATGGAGCCACTGTTAGCCATCAATATTTTTTTTTTACATGTTAGTGATGACTATATCCATAACTGAGTTTTCTAGAAGCTGAAATTCCATATGTCAATCTGTCATCTAGAAAACCCTCATAAAATTTTTTTCGCCCTCTTACTTATCAGTCCACCCTTGTCAAAGTCAAAATCCATTATCACTATTTTTTCTAGCTTCAGCCCTCCCTGGTCTGCCCATCAGCTCTAAAAGAAAAATCCAAATCTGTTTCAAAAGTCTCCCCTATGTTAGGAAGTGGCGCTTTAAGAAATTTTACCCTTGGCAATCATCAAAAAGCCAAAAATCCTCCATCTGTTACAGACCAACCATGACTGACCTCCCACTCTGCAAATAAAATTGACAAACAGCTCTAAGTCGCGCCACTTATACCCCTAGGTTTCAGCACTGCATGAACCAAAGTCTCAAGCTGATTAGTAGGTGTTTCACAGTGTTTTATGGATTCTGTAAAGAACAGGAAATACAACTTCATCTCAGGAGTAAATGCTTGAATCTACAGTTAGAGGAACAGCTGCTTCTAAATGTAGCATGAGCCTGAGATGAAGCTGCAAAACAAAGAGTCACTCATCAAGACCTTACAGTTCTTTCCAGCATGAAAATCACAGTAAGAAAAAGACACCACTGTCACAGCAAACTGGTAAATTGTCATGGCCCAGAACCTCCTTCATTTACAAGCAGAGGGTTAGGGCGCCTCCTTCATCCACAAGCAGAGGGCGCTGGCCAGTATTGACTTTGAAGATTGCAAAAGTCCAGGTTTGCCTTTTACTGAACAGTGAAACAATATCTCTAGGTTTTATGAATGTGAGTGATGATCATAACAGGGATAGAGTTTGAAATATGCTAGCTCAAAGGAAAAAAAGAGTCTGGTCTGATAAAGGAGGTCATTTGAAGCTTTCAAATCATGTGAATTATTGAACTTTAGAAAGGCATGTCATTAGTAAAAATTCCAATCATAAACAGCTTGCTTGTCCACAAGATCAAATTGAAGAGGTGCTGACAAAACATGCCATTACACAGGCAGAAAGAAAGTTCTTTGTTTTTCAAAAGACACTGACCTCCATAGTCACAGAGACTATCTTTCAAGTAATTTGTCATGAGATGACCAAAGCAAATGATGACATCTCAGTTTCCCTCAGAACAGTACAGTGAGACAGTGATACTTTGGTTAGGGTTTTTTCTGAAGCACAGTGGTGATTGCCAGCAGAGGTGCCAGTATTGATGTTTTTAAAGTTGGTTGCTTAACATCATAAATCCAAGCAAACCCTTGTCATGCAGCCTTATCAAATAATCTTCAGATACTTGCTCAGTGAAGGGCCTCCTCCTTTTATGAGCAGATGGCCAAAGCATTGGATGTTGTTGAAGACTGATCGGTCTAAGGTGCAGTGGAAGGATATAAAGAAAGTAAATAAAAGTCATTGCACAGGTAAAAGTTAGGGTTTATGATTCAAAAGTATTGGTTTTCCTATTCAAATGAAAATGTCACGTCAGTGACACCTATAGTGGACGGAGACAATATTGAATATATATGCATTGATACCAAAAAGGCGGTTCCTTAAGGAAAGGGTCGAAGCAATACCCCAACTTGTCACATGCCACAGTGAGGCTCCTTGTAGTAATATTCACGTGAAATATAGTGTGAAAGCATGCAACCAAAAGATGACACTCACAGTCCAGGGAGAAGCTTATAAATCACCGGGAAGCAGCAATTATCAAAAAAATTGGAAGAGCACAGGCCATCTCCTGTCGAGCAACAAAACAGTTCTCAAGGCTTTTCAAACAGATTTTGAATGGTTTTTTTCCCCTTGATAAAAATATCACCTGAAATGTCAAAACAGTGGACAGATTTTGAGCTATGGAGTGGTTCTATTACAAAAAGGTCAATGCACTGGTCAAAGCAAAATGATATTTGTTTCCAAGAGACCTGTTCTTCTTGCTTCATGATTTTCTCCTTTCAGAATATACATCACAAATAATGGGAGGCAGTTCAGGTTTAGTTCCCAGGATAGACATGGTGAATAGGTATACAATTTTATGAATAGGAAAAAGGAGTTTGTTTTGATAAACTGTCACTGTTTAAATGATTTGAAACAAACACAGTTTTTCATCATTCCAAAGGACAGATATAGCGCAGATGATACACCTATAAGCGAGAAAGTATGTTGAAAGGGGGAGCTTTTCTTAGATCCAGTTTAAGAAGACCAGCAAGTTTGACACCTGCATTGGAGAAAAAGTTGAAGAAGCTGTTAAAGCCTGAGACTGTCAAAACAGGTTTACAAAACCCTGTCCTCTCAGAAACAAGTGAGAACTCAGGTTTTCTCTTGACAGTTTTAAAAGAAGGGTTACTTTGCCTCATAAATATCACCAGCATCGTTAGAAACAGTGGCAGAAATTGTGAAGATATGGAAATATTTTTCAAAGTTTCAAGTTCGATGTTAAAGTGTCAAAAGGATCGTGGAAACCTTGCAAAAGCCAAACAAGAATTCCACTTTACCTTTAAAAGACAAAGTGACCGTTAAGAAGTTGAAATGATATATTAAGGAGTGAAGGTCGAGCGTGATTTTTCATTTTCATTTGTCAAACGAAGCTCTATACCTCACTTGGCATCAAAACAAGGTTTCGGGTCAAATTGCAGTAATTTTCCCTGTCTATAGCCGAGCGACGCGCTTGCCATTTCGCGCGACGCGCCTGTGGGCGACTTTACAAAAGGCGGTCGGTGTTGGCGCATTACGCGTACACGGCGCTTGGAAGCAGCGACGACCCGACCCGACAGGCCACCCGGGTGGCTTTTCTTGCGCGACGTGTTGTCCTTAAAGAGTGCCGCGCGTAATCAAGGGTTTTCCAGTGCTACTCCAGCCCTTCACAATGGTTGTTCATCAAATTTAAAGGTATTCTTATATACTTTTCACCCGGTTTCAAAACTGCAAAGTGCTATAAAGGTTTTAAAAGCCATTGTTCGAGTTTATAAAAGCAAGGTGACTGTGATAAAGAGGTTAGAGATAAACACCGAAGGGGTTTGATGTTTGATTCAAGGAAAGCTTGTTCATTGTTAAATTGCTACAAATTTTCACAACACTGCACGCAGAACTTCAAAACTCTGTCACTATATCAGAAAAAAAGGATTATTTGCTGTGTGAATTTTTGAGGGTGTAAAGCTGTAATAAACTGCTGGATGTGTCATTCAGAACACCTACAGGAAAAGGTTGGTTTTTAAGACTAAGAGCAGCTTGTTTAGTCTTCAAAACATCGAAGGGCAGAGGTTTTTCCTATAAAGAACTGTGTTTTGATTAAAAGGAGATTTTGTTATAGAGACAGGGCTTAGGTCTGTCAGGTGGAACAAAGAATTTCTCCTCCAAAGGCTAGGGTCACATGTATAAAGAGCCATTGATTGTTTTGAAAAGAGGAGATTCACATAGCTTCTACCTAAAAACTCTGCAATCCTTTAAAGATCTGTCATCTTGGCTCAGGATTATGTCAATGACTGTTTAATGACACTGAAGGTTGATTTCACATATGCAAATTTGTTGAAAGTTGGCACACTTATACAAGGCAGGGTTGTTAATCATTGAAATTCTACCTTGAAGCAGAGATACATGTTTATTGGTTGACATCTAAGGCTTCAAGAACAGGGTGATTTTAGCACTTTCTCACAGCAAACTCTTTCTAGCAGTCTGCCCATCTTTTTCACTATATTATATCATATTGAAAAGTTGTTCACTGAGATGTTTTCAAGGTATAGGGCCACTTTCTGAAGAGCAGGGTTTTTATGGTTGAATTTTACCTTGGAGACAGAGATATAGATGTGGTGGTTGATCTCTTAAAATTCACAAGTAAAGGGTGATTTTCCTAAACACTGTGCACTGATAATTCACCTAATCTAGGTCTCCTTTTTCTTTCATTATATGGTCTTTCTAGAGAAAATCTGTTGACAGAGATATTCTAAGGGTGAACATGACACTTTCTGAAGGGCGGGTTTTTGATGATTGGATTTTGTCTTGGAGACACAAATACAAGTGTGTTGATTGGCCTCTAACAAACTCACAAGAAGAATGATTTCTTAACACTGTATATAGGAAATCTACACAGCAGTCTGTCTCATCTTTACTATATGGTGTCCTATTGAGGAATCTGCCTTGCTGAGGTACACTCAAAGGTAGAAGGCTAGTTTTAAGAGAACAGGAGGTTGTGTATTACAAAGACACTTGTTGCAAACCATCCACCTCACATTGTCTCTCTGTCAAAGCAGCATATTGACACAGTTTCAATCCAGCAGGGCATTTTACATACAGTAAAGGCAGTTTGCCTCTTCCAAAGCATTTTCAGGTCAGAATGCCTCCAAGGCAAGACAGCAGGAGCGAGCCACATAAAAGATATGAGCCCATCTCTACAGAAGAGATTAATGCTCATCCTTCTATACTTTTCAACTTCCATGAAGTAGGCTGCCTTGATTTTTGCCAGAAGATAGAAGAAGTCAAGAGTTTTTCGCCATTAACACACTTGTGCGCCCTGAGATTCAAAGAAAAACACTTCCAAGTGGTGGATCTTGATTTCAAAATTTCTCTAAGGTATGTGTCCAAGGCCACCAAGATCCCATATCATGGCGAAAAGTGGTTTAAACAAGCTCATCTTGACTTAGAGGATTACAAACCTTTCATCAAGCCTGAACATAGAGAGGCTGTCACTGCTATCTTCCCTTTTTCATATCTTCTTGACAGCTATGCTCCACTTATGAAAGCCATAATGAAATATTTCACTTGTGAAGGGAGGTTTAATCAAATTTATGCCTACCATGTCTGTTTATTGATGCATTTTACCAGAAGCAGGCAACTGAACCTCCCTTACTTTTTGTTCAAAAGCATAGAGAAAATGGCATCTACTGTCCAAAAGAAGGCCCCACCTCAGCAAATCCCTTCTCTTTTTCATCATTCTTTGATCAAGATTATCTTCCTATACCAGCTAGAGAAGAAAGAGGTTTTATGGGATTTATTCATCAGCCATCCAGATTTTGCCACTGTTCCTCCTACCCATATTTCTCCTACTCAGCCTGTCCATCGCCTAGTGCCTTTGTCCAGTAGGCCTACTCCTAGAAGGCTCAGAATGACTACTAGACAACCAAGTCAACAGGAGGAAGGAGAGGGTAGTAAACAGTAGCAAATAGATGATGAGGGACAGCAGCAGGTCCATGATGAAGGACAGCAGGTACAAATTGAGGGACAGCAGCAGACAGCAGTTGAGGAACAACATGTTAGGCAGGAAGTTGAGTTACCTCTTGAGCCACAAATTGGACAAGACATTGATGAAGAGTAGCAAACTAATGTTGGCGAACAGGGGCAGCCAAGCGAACAGCAAGGAGAAGATATCTAGCAGCCTCAAGAAGAGCAGCCAATTCAAAAGGATGTCAAAGGTAAATCAGTTTTTACTCCTCCTCTCAAAGTAACAAAGCTCAGCACAGCAAGGAAAAGAGGGACTAAAGCTGCCACCCTAACAGTGACAAAGATTGTTCCTAGCAAGACGAAATTGCCCAAAAAGACACCTTCTAGCATGCCAAGGAGGAAAAGCGCCAGATTGGCTTTCAAAGGTAAAAGCAAAGTTGGGGAAAGTACAAAGCATGGAGGTGAATTAGCTATTATCCCTATCCAAAGCGATGATAGTGACAATGAGGCCCGCCTTCTTGAAAATCTCTTAATCCATAAGGAAGGGAAAATTGAGGCATTAGAGCTAGATCTTCAAAGGGCAAGGAATTTCAATCATTTCTTGGAAATTGAAAACAAACAAATGAATGTGCACACAGCTGTTCATGAGGCACGGGCGATTAAGTATAAGAAAGAGGCAGAAAAGGCGCAAGCAAGAATTGAAGAGCTCATTGGTGAGTTTGATGATGAAGAGGAGGAAGACCAGCCTAGGTGGAAGAGGCCTAGGACTATCGGACTTAAAAGAGCCTTGGAAAAGCAGAGAGCAGAAGAGCAAGCCCAGCTCCAAGCCTTTCCTCTCACTGCACTCCTTGAGCAGGAAATTGAGGAAAACAAAGAGGCTTGGCTTGAAAGAGCTAACAAAAATTTGGAAATGAAGCTTGAGAGGGCGAATAGAGATTTAGAGCTGCAGAGGAAGAGGACACACCACTTCCAGAAGCTGAATCAGTTTGCCCGGCGCAAACTAAAGGCAGCTCAAGAAAAATTGAAGAAGGCAAGGGGAAAGTGCCTAGCACGGAAGGAAGGGAAAAGCATATCAGCCCTTGATATTTTGGCCTCATCTTCGGAGCATGTTGCTATGGACCCTTGAGGGTCATGCATGCCAATTTTGGGCCTATTTCGGCAACTTTTTGTTTTTTGGCATTTTTTGGGTTTTTGGTCGAAAACTCATAATTTCGCCATTTCAGTTTGAGGAGTTTTCAAGGGAGGAGGATGATACCGATGGATGCCATAATTCTATGAGCAGGTCTCCAGCGATTTTCAGGGCATTTGGAGATCATTCGCCCCCTCAAATTGGCGAAAAACACCCTCTTTTTGCACATTCTGCCCGCCATATCAGCAGTCTGCTATTTCCTGGCTTTTTACACACAGGTACAGTTTTGGATGACTTCTAGGCCTCATATTGAGATGGTTTCAGTTGCGCTGGAAAGTAGACATAGAGAGCTTTCCAACGAGCCATCATGAGCCTCATTTCGATATCGGGAAGACTGCCTATTGCATCCAACAAGTCAGGGGACCTTTTTCACGCATAAATATGAAGTATTTTTGTAATTTTTGAACCTCAAAAATCTGCTTTTCCCAAATGTGCGTTAAGCTATTTTTATCCTTGGGAAATGATGTAAAGTCAATATAATTTCCATTTTTAGCAGTTTTTTAGATATTTTATGGTATATTTTGTGCCTTGGGCTTTGCAAAGCCTCAAGGACAAGTTTAGATATTTTGACTTGGCCAATGGGATAGCTAGTTGCTCCATGAGGTTTTCCTCCCTCAAGCCTATTTATTCCATGGGTTTCATTGTAAAAAAGAGGCTGAACTTGAGAGAAGAATTAATACATTGGTCATATGAGCTTTGAAGAACAAACTTGTGTTATGATTTTTGGACTGCCTCTTGGATGCTTTTGATGAATGATGAAGGATTGGTGATGGATTCCATGACATGGTAGAATGGTATAGTTTTTCTTGCTATGTTTTTGTCTTCTAGTTTTCATCCATAATACATGCTTCTTGCTGCTATAGATTAGTAAAGATTAGTTTTGAGATATGCCCATGGAGGCACCTCAAAATTCCTGAATCTTCATAGCTTGATGTTTTCTTCTTCCTTTGTTATGCTAAAGAATTCTTAACTGCTCTTTAGTAACCTAAGGATAATGTTTGCTAGTTTTATTTACAAGTTCTATGCATGTTGAGTAGGATGTATGGTGTGCCCTGCCTACCTATAAGCTGCCCATAGTTCTGTCCATAAAACTTTCTCTTTGACTGATTAGTTGATCATCTTGTTGAACCAAGGAGGCCTAGTCCCGATCTAGCCCTTTGCCTAAAACTATGAAAGCTTGTTTGTCAAAGTGCCCAATAACTTAGAGACTATGTTTAGGCGTTCCGGCATAGTTTTATGAGTTGTTAGTCTGTCTTATGTGTTTTCCCCAAAGTCTGATAGTCATTTCCCGAAGTTAGAGGGTCTTATACCTCTATGCATGGCTGGAATGTTTGATTTCTGTGTATAAATTAGCTCATAGTTACATCTAGCATGGTTAATGGCTTGCTATAACATGTTTATGTCTGCTATCAACTAATTACACTTGAAATCCCTCGTCTTTCACAAGCTTGATGTCCATTTACCCCATTCTGCCCAAAGATCCCTTCTACCGTGAATCAAATCGGCCCTACAGCAACCTTGCATCATCATCTCATAGCTTCCTTGACCTGTTTGACCCCATAGCCCAATTGATTTGACTTCTTGTTATCCATTTTTACATCTTTGATCAGTTTTATCCCTCACAAACTTAAAAACCAAAAATCAAAAAACTCACTTCATAACTAGCCTAATATCAGAACACCATAAGCGAACACACCGATATCTTTTACATTTATAGAGAGAGCCCTCTCTGAGTCCAGGAAGGCTAGGTCCTCGGGCTCCAAAGCTTGGTTTGATGTTACATCGTCATTTGGCTCGCCAATCGGCCAAATCACGGGACCCTAATAGGGGGAGTGAAACTGTAAGTCATATTCTTGGAGAATGACTATCCATTGGGTGTATTTTTGGTTCATTAGGAGGCACATGAGCAGATATTTGATAGGATTAATACCCACGATTACCATTGTGGTCCTTAAGATGATGTAGTGGCGAAGATTTTGGACTACATTAATTAGCAATAAGGTAGTCTTCTCTTCGGGTTCATCTCTTAATGCAGGGCTTGATAAGCTTCTGCGGACATAGTAGATTACGTGCTCCTTCCCATCTGGGCCCTCCTGGATCAATAATATTTCCAAAGAGGTCTCAGATGTTGATAGATATAGGATGTAATGTTTGTTATATTATGGGTTATTGATGAGTGGTGCTGAAGACAATGTGTCTTTGAGTGCGTCGAATGCTTGTTGGGTATGGTCATCCCATTTGAATGGGATTTCCTAGCGAAGGAGGTGCAGGAACCCTTGAGAAACAGTGGCGTAATCTAGGACGAAATGTCTCAGAAAATTGGCCTTCCCCTATAAGCTTTGTAGTTGCCTGAGGGTTTGAGGTGGAGGTACCTATTTTATGGCTTCAACCTTGAGGGGATCCACTCGAATTCCTTGTTGGGACATGATAAAACCTAAAATTATTCTTGCTGTGATGCAAAAGACACACTTGAGGGGGTTCAAGCATAGGTTGTATTTCCAACATCATTGGAATACCAGTCGTAGATCCTCGAGATGGTTTGGGAACTTCTTGGATCAGATGGTTAGGTCATCCAAGTAGGCGAGGATAAGCTATTCCAAGTCATGAAAGATGTAATTCATGTCCCTCTGGTAGGTGGCTGCTACGTTTTTTAAGCCAAATGGCATTAATTTGTATGTGAATGTTCCCCAGGGGGTAGCAAACACGTGTTTGTACCGGTAGGTGTGGTGGATTTGAATTTTATTGTACCGAGAGAATCCATCCATGAAGGAGAGGGCCTCGTGATCCACACAAGAATCGATGACCTGGTTGATGAATGGGGTGGGGTAATTGTCCTTGGGACATGCTTTGTTCAAATCACAAAAATCAGTGCAAACACGTATGGTGCCCTGTTTTTTCATGACGGGAACAGGGTTGGAAACCCAAGATGTGTAACCAATGGGGTAGATAAACCCAGCTTTTTGAATCATGTCAATTTCTTGTTTTATTTCTTCTGCCTCGAATGGGTGCAGTTGACGTCATTTCTGGTGTATTATTGGTATGTCAAGCCAGGTGTCAATATGGTTCTCTATGATAGTGGGACTCATCTAAGGCATCTCTAAGTAGTCCCACGTGAAGATATCTCTATACTCTTGGAGAAATTGGGTATAAGAGGTTATTTCTTCTGGTGAACATGATTCCCCCAGTGATATTTCTTTGACCTTTCCAAGATTTTGAGATATATTCACCTTGACGGTAGGTGAGATGTTTGACATGTTTCCTTCCTCGAATGCATCGGGCGCAAGGATGGGGTTCTTGAACCAATCAAATTTCCTTGATGGGAGGAAATATTTTGATTCAATTGCATAAATATCTTGTTATTCTATTTTTGTTAGGACTTAACACATTTCATGAGAGAAAAATTGAGGGGTGATGCATTGCATCCCATGGATAATCCGGCTCTGTCATGGTCTCAAGGATGTCCTTGTCTAAATGAAATAAGGATCCTAAGGGGGTTTGATTCTGCACAAGGTTGTGCAGAAGAGGTGCAGTCTACATGGATCTGGTTGATATACATGAAAATGATTCTATCGTCAGCGTGGTGGAACCAGACGTGGTCGAGAGAGTGCAGACAGATTGGGCACTATCATTGGTACAACTACTTTCGTAGTTGCAACTGACTCAACACCTATGACAAATAAGCAGACAACCCGAGTCATGGCTCTAATACATGAGGATATGAATCGTATATGGTGTATTATGTCATCTACATTTGGTGGGGGAGTAATTTTCGTGATGGGAGCATGCGTGAGCGCAAGGCTAGATAACTCGTTAGGATGGGCACTTTCCAGTAAATGAAAGTTGTGGCTGGTACAGAGGTGCCTGAATGTTTCCATTAGTGGGCACACCTCTGGTTCATGGTTATGGCCGGTGCAAATGGTGCACAAAACCACTATGCCAAATGAGTAGATTGTGTGGGAATCAACACTGCTATTTGTCCCTGAAGTGGATGCTCAGGAGGGATCAGACATAGAGGAGAAGGTCCTCTGCTACCACTTTCGAGTTTTTGGCTTGGGTATATCTAGCTCTCTTGGGGATTATAGACTTAATGCTACTCTTGCCGCTCTAATATTTGGGAGATGATCACATTTAATTCCATGATGAAAGTGTGAGAAAATCCGGCTAAAGCAGTGCGTGATTTTTTCTTTGTTAGAGAGGTATCTTTACGGGAGGGAGGAGACTATGCGAAAAATGTTTGCAAGGTGCTTTAGTTCTTTGCACTGATTGACCTTGTTATCACTTAGTAATTTCTCAAGGTTAAAGAAAGAATTCACTGAGGTAACCACAAACCTACTTTTAAGCTTTAGGATCTAGCCTTCCTAAGGCTCAGAGAGGTACCTCTCTATAAGATTTAACTTTGTTTTTATAATCTGATTTTAGGCTAGTTATATATGGAAATTTGGTTTTTATATTTGGTTTGATTTGGTGGGAAAAATCACTTATTGAGATGGATAGTGATAGATTTGTTTTTCCATTGGGAAAATGGAGTCAATGTGTCAAGCAGATAGGTTAGGATCAAGGTCTAAAGTCAAATATTTTCAGGGCAAGATAGCAGAGTCACTCAATATATTTGAGGCTGATTGGTGAAGTGGTTTAATCGGGATAAAGAGAAATCAAGGATTCTTTGATCCGAATAAGGAGTGAAGAGAACATATGTCATTCGAAAGAGGGAGAAATTAAGGGTTCCCTAATCTGGAAATCAACAGAAAAAATTAAAACCTCAATAGGATATACGCTGTCAGAAAATTGAAGCTTGGACTTAAGCCAGGATAGTGGAAAATATGCGTTTTAAGACTCTCAAACTCTCGATGGAAGAAGTGAGATTCATTCAGACACACAATGTAAAGCAACATCATTAAATCCCCAAATGCATGACCAAAGAGAGGTATATGTCTAGAAAAACCATATATTCGGAAAATCATAATCATAAGCTAACCTCATATGGATACCATCCTCTTCCTTATGTGTTGGGCACTTCACCTTGGGTCCCACTCATTAGGGTTTCCTTCATCATGCGATTAATCTCCCTCCAGAAGCTGTGGCTGTCTCATCATCAATGCCACTCCTCCATAACAACGTTGTTGATTTGGTCAGCCTTCACTTGATCTCCATGCAATTTCTTCTTCCATACTCAAGGTGGCTTTATTCTCCAACTAAACATCATATTTGCTGATTTATCTCTGTAGTGATCCACTCCCTCCATACTAACTGTTGACATTAATGACTGTATCCTGTATTCATGTGTTACACAGCAGAAGTACATTATCATTTATTAATATGATCCTTTGCAGGTGCCTTTATATAAAAATATTTATGGGCCTCCTTACCCATTCATTCTTAACTTGATATGTCGAAAAGAAAATTAATATTCCATTTAGCTACACATGCTAATTTAGAATATTACGGTCCTCCCCTCCCAAATAAACTGTGTCCTAAATAAAATACAAGGATGAGACTGAATAACCCTGCCCTGTTCCTCTGTAGCATCCTCATAAGTTCCCAAAAGAACAAGATGCATTCTCCTTGATATGTTCTCAGTTGTTCATTCCATGTGTGTAAGTGCTTTTTTGGAGAAGAAAATATAAATGGCTCTCATTATGAAAAAGTGGGGTATCCATGGAAGCAACTATGTGTGGTATAGAGGCCTTCTTGAGGCATGGAATCTAAAATATGTGGGCTCCATCATCCCATGTGACCTCCATCCCCAAGCTATCATCCTGAAGTGAGTCACCCTCCAACATGGTAACTCACAGGGAAATATATCCTCCACCTTAGGCTCTTGCAAAAGGAGTGGGCTACCTCATTTGAATATGATGGATCAAAATGTCCATCCCAGTGTCTCTCTCTCCACTTATGATAAGTGTCAGAGTTGTTCTTGAATATGGGTTACAATAATGTTTCATGTGGAGTAAAAAGGCCAATAGGGTCCTCAAATATCCACCCTTTGGTTCTTGCCCAAATCATCCCATACAAAATGAATATGACATTATCATCATATGGTGTCAAATAAATGTTTGAATGTTTTACATAGTGTGGAAGGTATCCATGAGTTTCTCAAGTAGTCATAAAGCTCGTTTTACCAAGCTGAGTTTCGAGACATGATGTGGCAGTTGCCTTGCTGGAATTTCTGTGCTGCTGTCATCACTTACTGAGCAGATATTGATAGATTTTCTATCCTTGAATATATGACTAGTACCCTTTTAAATCCGTACAATAAATGGATCTTTCCACCATAGATGTTGGTCCCAAAATTACCATGAAGTCCATATAGAAGCTTGTCCTCTTGTGGAGAAATACGCGTATAGAGATGGTAAGAGAATGCAATGCGCTTAGATAATCAATAAGAATGCAATCTTGTGTTAGATAATCAATAAGTGCAAAAACACAATTCTTATCATGTCTTGAGAGTAATATGATAATAGGATCCATAAGACAGGCCCTCCATGAAGGTAGCAATGCATATTACTTGAAAGGAATGAAGTATGTATATGAAGATACATACTTCTTATGCTTGAAATCCAAATCGAAAGATAATATCATGGTAATAGATATCTCCATCCAATGCTCCATCACTCTCATCTCTCTTGCCCTCCAAGTACATCGCTTATGGTAAATCTTTAGGGACACTCCATCGAAACCCAAGCTTATGATGACATTGTGGCCTTTGTAATAAGGCTCTTGTCATCTTATGCCTCCATTCTTTGACATAACACATGTCAACCATCAATCACAATGTTGCTATGTGGCAAATTCCTTCTAGTAGATATCTCGATCTTGCAAGGATAAGTTAACCCCGCACTAACATGATAGTGCCATCTCCTACTCCTACAGCATCATACGAGTATGGGAGTAGATCGGCCATCTCTCAAGAACAACAAAGCAATAACTTTTGTTTCTTATCCACACCATCACCATACAAATCATGGAGCAACAACATGATAGTTGATACAGAAGATATCACATCACCCCAACACACCCAAAATCCTTGATGTCACATGATGTAAGTGTCTGCAATTCCATCCATAACCAACTCTTTGAAATAGAATGTGTCAGGGATGACCAAACTCTTTAAGGTAACTTAATCTTGATCTTGTCTCACAACATGGTGTCCTCGCCATCTGCAAGTGGCTTCCCAACCTCTTGCTCATCAACATCACCACATCCAACCAATGGTGAACATCTTCTTTCATCATGTCCAAAAGTGGCATTCCCTCCCAGTGGAGAATACCATCCTCCCAAATCATATTTTTGTCTTTGCATTTCATGAGATGTTGAAATGAAATATCACAGAATCTCCAAATGAAGACCACTCCTCAATGACCAAGTTGAGCCCATAAGGATCCAAATATGCTAAAGGAAAAATCTTCTCATTTGAGCAATGAAGTACTCTTCAAGAAATGTCCCTGTTTACAATAATATGATGGAAAATAAGATGTTTCTCATCGACCATCTTGCCTATCCTACTGCTATACTTGTAGAAAGGTCATTGGAATGCCCCAATAATGGTTGGAGTCCCCAACTCATCAGCATTTAACTCAATGACGAGCGCTGACCAGTCTCATGATGGTACATCTTGTTTTCTTAAGACCATACTCAATTACGAACACCTAGTTATGCATGGCATGGTTAAAGACAATAATCATCCATCCCTCCGAATCTACACTCCAACCCCAAGAGTTGTGTGCGATTCAACAATGATACACTAGGATGATTGTATATCTTCTCCTTGTAAAAATAAGAAGGCTTCTTAGCACGGTAACGATCCTGGCTTGCTCCAAAATCAAGAATGTACTTTGACCCTAGGTCATGCAATAGTATATTCCCACAATCCTCCATATGATGTGATGCGGTAACAAAAAATGGAAACATTTGCATACCATGGTAAATCTTGGGAACATCTTGTATTGCTACAAGGTCCCTTCCTCGGGTGTGATGGCTTCCCCAACTACGCGACGATGATGGGCATTTGCTCTTCATGGCTTCATCGGTGCTAGAAAAAGTCTACTCACTATCATTCATCTCGAGAATGGTGCATGCCTGGGACTCACAGATGTCAAAGAGATCGAATTACTTTGCAAAGGTGCAAGTGTTCTTTCTCTAATGTAAGTGCTCTTGCAACAAGTAGTGGTGAGAGCTTCTTCTCCTCTTATTTCTTCTTGTCAAATTTCTTAATCAACCTTTGAGTAAAATCTACAAATACAATCACTCATGCATGACTCAAATGGCCGAACCACCAAATGTTTGCTTCACATCCTTAAAGGTACGTGACGCAATCTCAACAACTTCTTTCTCTACTCTTTGGATGTGGCAAGAAAAATGCATCAGCTTATATTCCCCTAGCCCTTTTTGTTCCTATGGATGACCCATCAAGGTTATGCAATAAATCTGTGCCCTCTTTTTAACATATTGCTGCAAGGTCTCTTTATTCTTCAAAAATTTGAATGAAATGTGGTAGAGTTAGATTCTCCTTGAAAGCTCTAGGTGGAGACATATTTTGTAAGATACTCACTTAGGATCTCATGATCTAAGTGTTCTCCATATCTATGCCTCTTGTCTTCAAAAGGAAAGGCCATAGTATGTTCTTTGGGCTTCATGCGGCCTGCAAATCTTCTTTTGATAGGAAGTACATGGACCTTCCTCATCTTGAAACCTAAATATTAGTTTCACTTCTTTTCTCCATTTTCTTTCTTGACCTCCTTGGTGAGTTCCTTCTTAGATACGAAAAAGAGATGAGATGAAACTCATTCCTCCCATCATATTTATCTCTTTATCCTTCTCTTCTTCTTCTTATAGCATATTGGTTGAAACTCTGGTAGGCCAAGATTATGCTACGATACCTTGTAATATTCCCAAATGAGAATGCATGTCTAAGGCACTAAAAATAATTTTTTCATAAATATATGCAATAACGAGTTAAATGCAGCCCATGTATCCATTCATTTTATACATTATAGCGACGAATACAAAAGTAGATCATGAATCATGGTATCTTAGTTAAACAAACCTCCCAAAAGCCATAATAGCCCGAAGCAATGCAAAAATAGGGGTTGCAACCATGTACAAAGTTGGAGCCATATAATGGTATTGTTATTACTTTTGCAACACAATTAGATTTTTCATAAGATCTAGAGCTGCTAAGTGCATAAAACGTTAGATATATATCATATCCATGCACTATGTAAACTCCTCTAATAGACCCCTTGGAGTTTTAAACCAAAACATCAAGCACAAGTTGAATATGAGATCTAAGACTGTGGTCACTAAAAATATAGATACGGGAAAGTGGATCAGATCTATTGTGAATAGTAAAATTATATTCTCAATATATCCAAGTGAAGAAGCTGATCCCAACACCTAGAAAATCACTCTACGGCCAGTGCGGCCAGAAACACACACTGCTTGCACCTAAAAGATAATGCAATGGATCCTATACTACCTCTAAGGGATCAAAATGAGGTTAGCCTCATAGCTGAGATCTGAAAATTATGGTGATAGATTCAATATTGTCCTCCCGGTAAGTAGAATCCTCCGAAGAAGCACTCTGGTAGCTAGATACGAAAGTCTGGTCTCCACTTGTTGTAGCTTACTAAAACAACCAAAAAACTCATGAATCTACTGCTTGTCAAAGAAAGGTGAAGCTTGGCCTTAAGATAGATAGTGGAAGATATGGTGTAGAACCCTCAAATCTCAGTGGAAGACGGTGGATTCCCATTAGAACACCCAATGATAAACAACATTCAATCTCTGCTAAACAACTAGAGAAGTATATGTCTAAATAAACCATATATTTGAAAATCATAATCATAAATTTGAACCTATATAGGCACATACCATCCTCACATATAATAAATGTGGCGTTCTCACCTTAAGTCCCACTCATTAGGGTTTTCTTTATCATGTAGTTAATCTCCCTCCAAAGCTGTTCTCCATCATCGATGCCACTCCCTCATATATCGTTGTTTGATTTGGTCAACCTTGACTTGATCTCCATCACAGTATCTTCTTCCATACTCAAGGTGGTTATTCTAACTATCTAAACTAATCCATATTTCCTTTGGGTTATCTATTAATGATCCACTCCCTCCATACTAGCTTTTTTGACTTGGTCAAACTTGACCTTGTCCACATGCATTAGCCCTTGTTCACACATGAAGGTAATTTATCCAGCTATGAATATGATACCTTTTCATGTTAAGGGAAATTTTATGCATACTAAAAATATTTATTGATGCAGGAGCATCAAGGGTGTTTTTTTTATTTTGTAAATATGTTAAAAGGAGGTGTGATGATTTTTAATATTTTATTAATTAATTTGAATAAAATAGGAGAAGGTGAGGATTTTTGTAAATATCTTTTTATTAATAAAAGGATATGAGGAAATTTAATTAATTGAAGGATTTTAGGGATAAAAACCTATCCTTTAGGGATGTTGAGAGATTTAGGGGTTTGTTGAGGAATTGAAGGGATTGAGCATTTAATTAAATGATTTTTTTAAATTGTATAAATAGGAGGGGATTTTGAGAGAAAAATACATTGAGAGTGTGAGTGAGTGAGTGTGAGTAGTGAAAGGGTTTCTGTTTGGAACCTCCGGCAGTTTGTAAAGGGCCAATAATTGGAGAAATCAGGACACAAAGGAGGACTTTCATGTCAGGTTTGCATGATTAATGAGGAATCTGGTTTTTTTGTTGAATTCCATTATATGGTTATGAGACTGTTGTTTATGAATTCCATGCAATAGAATGAATCGAATTTTATAAGGTATCGTGAGATCGATCTGAAATAATCGATCACTGACATGGTTAAGTTTATAATATAAACTTGTGGAAAGTTGAACGCATTGAATTGGGTGAAAATTTTGTGGGAATGATTGTAATCCAAGCACTGAGTCTGCGGGTTTGTAGGGCTCGATTCTTTTGAATATAATTGCTTGACTGAAATGAGTACTGTGTAAAACATCTTAATGGAACTTTCTAGTCTTGTAATGTAATTATTGGGTTGTGAAATTCTGGAGTTTGAAATCTGTTGAGATTTTGTTAAATGGAATAAACATACACAGCAATTAATTTCCAGAATTCATCGTAGGGTCACTTGACTACAGAAATTGTGTTTTATAGATCTTCTACAGATCTTTTGAAATTCGAACCATGGCTATATAAATGCAGCGTTGAAAATTCTTCAAATTCAGAATTGGACAAACGGTAATAAATGGCGCAGGCTATTGTTTTTCAAATTCGGCTTATTCATTTGAAGTTCGATTAGAACCAATTTTAATGATTGCTGTAGCAGTGAAGAAAAATGCGGAATTTTTTGTCAAAAGGATGAATGTTGTCATTAGAAGATACGATTCCGGAATGAATGTGTGGTTGAATTATTAACTGAACGCTGTCATTAATTCTAGAATGAATGCATTGTTAAACTGAACGTTGTTTTGATGGTGGCTCGAATGCAATTGGAAGAAGGATTGCACAGGTAAGGGTATGCGTAGCGTGTTAATACAATAACCAATTGCTGTAAATCATAGCACAATCGATTTTTGAATCTAGTAATTGGGATTCGAAATTAATAAAAACGCAGAGTTCTGGCATTAAACGCAGAGTTCTATCAAATGGCCGGACAATCCGTCCATTGGCAATGAAACAATGATTTACTGAAATGCGATGTTGAAGAAATTATGGTGGAATTTAACTTGCAGTGAATTTTGAAGTTGATCTGTAGTATTGCAGTATAAATTACTGTGTTGGCCATTTTCTGATGGATAAGGCAGGTGAGGTGCATTCAGAATGGAAGGTAAACGCATTTACAAACAATGTGTTAACATTATGGTAGGGCATCATTGTGTTTTGCAGATATGTAGATGAGTTGTTAAATGAAACGTAGTACTATATATTTGAAGCTGTTTTGACAATGAGTTGAAGATTCATTTGCAAGGATGTGAAAGGCGCAGTGAGGGCGCTGGCAATTTGATACAGAAACGCAGAAAAGCCCTAAGCGCTACCAATACTTTTTCATTTTGAATGTGAAAAGCCTAAGAGCCAAATTTAGTGTGCAGAGAGCACTGGCTGTTTGTAAATGAAGACCCAATTTAGATGAAAGGCTGAAGTCTTGTAGATGGAGGTAATTTAAATAGCATGGCCAGATTGTTTGACTTAAATTCTCATTATATTGAATTCTATTTGAAATAAATTGTGAGCATTGGCATAAGTGCGAATCTCATTAAATTTGTGAGTTATAAAGTTAAACTATATGTTGGGAAAAAGTCTTTGCAGAAAATGGTAAAATATGAATTTGCCAGGAAAGTGAAATTACAAGCTTCCACACAATTATTGAAAATTGCCGTGTGTTGAATTGGAATTGGGCAATTATTTGAGATGCATGTTACAAATGAGGATGGGGATCCTGGGTATTGCAGGCTAGACTCTAGGCCTGCGTCAATTTTGTTATCAGAGCTTGGCTCTGTTGAATTGAAAAATGTTTATTTTCTGAATGAGGACAAGAAGGGTTGTTGAACTAAAATGTATTTTTGAATGTGTGATGAATGATGAAGATCAGATTTTAAATTTGATATGCAGCATATACAATTGCAAGTAAACAGAATGCAGGTAAAGAAGAATTAAGCAGAGATTGCAGAGACAGAAAGAATCCACAACGATGTTGAGAAATGGAAGTTCACTTGGATCGTGCAGGTATTGTGTTTGGTTGCAGCAATGAAGAAACTCAGCAAAGAAGGAATTATTGTGGACAGCTGAAGCTAGAAGATTGGAAGAGAGGATCAGATTTTAAAATCTGATTGACAGTGAAATTTTGCAGAGGAAGCATAAAGATTTGCAGGAGTGGTGAGATTCTGAAGGTAATTGAAGTACAGGTGAATGGAAGGACAAGATCAGACGAGATCTTGGAGGTAAGATGTTATGGTTTTATTTGGATTTGAAGAATAGAATATTGTAGTCTTTGCATTGAGCATTATTGCAACTCCCAAAAGGCAGTGTGTTTAGAATTGCTAACAGATAAAGGAAGCTGGTGAAAGTTTCTAGGTGGCAGAACCTTGAGGAAATCCAATAGAGATTGGATAAGGAGGACAGTTGTGAACAGGTAGATGAGTTGAAGCCCAGGAAGAGCAAAGAGAAGTGCTC
Organism: Pinus albicaulis; assembly: GCA_034641835.2. Taxonomy (NCBI): domain Eukaryota; kingdom Viridiplantae; phylum Streptophyta; class Pinopsida; order Pinales; family Pinaceae; genus Pinus; species Pinus albicaulis. The sequence continues at coordinate 292,274,230 of CM076580.1, read as the reverse complement.
AAAGGAGGTTCCGTAGGAAGAGAACCAATTGCTTGCCAAAAGACCGAGTGAGGAGGGCTTGGTGAGGTAAGTGGCGGCAGGACAGGACTTGCTGCTAAAGAGGCTTTAGTACAACTCATAGTAAAGTGAGTAAGAAACTCATAGAGATGGAAAGGATGATGACTAGTGACAGTCGTAACAGAGGTTCTGAAATCAACCACAGCAGAAGACAAAAGAAGAAGGATGATAAGGCAATTGGCATACAGAGACAGTTAAGCAAAGAGGAATATGAGAGGGAGAAGGCTGAGATAGCAGTTCAGCTTGAGGTGTTAATGGAGATGTTGCAAAGAAATGAGGAAGACCAGAAGCATGGTTATGTCATGAGAAAAAAGCTGAGGTGGCAGAGACTACAAGAGAAGTGGAATCATCAGATAAATATGCAGTTGATAAAGGAACTAAGGGAACTTGAACAGGTTATTGATGCCAGACAGAGGATAGAGAAGCTCGAAACAGTTGAGCTACAGCAAAAGGAAGATGCTAAAGAAGATGTTGAAGTTTCGATATGTTACCCAGAAAGTGGACCATTACTTTTTGAAAGTGATGAAGAGCTAGAGGAGTTGAATCATATGAATGATTCGAAGCAGCGCGAAGACTTGATGACTGAAGCATCAAATAAGACCGTAAGGTCTTGTGATTTTAAAACTAATGATTTGTGTGTGATTGCAGGTTTGGAAGAAGATAGGCAGTGTTTTGAAGTTGTCAAAGATGTGAAAGAGTACCTTTCAGAAGATGAAAGTTTTGAAGCAGAGGCTGGGAAAGAATCAGTTCACTACAGTGGACAAATGCTGAAAGACATCATTGAAATAGTTGATGAGAAGGGGAGACTAGCTGACAGTCTCAAGAGTTCTTTGAGTTTGGATCAGCATATGCTGACAGAAGAAGAGAAATCAACACAACATACTGAAGTGTTGCTAAAGGGAAAAGAGGTACAGAGGCCTTATTTTTTTTATTATAATGATTGTCTTATGATTGAAGATGTTGTTGCAGACGCTGGAACATATTTGGCACAGGTGGATAGCCAAATGGAAGAAGGAGAGGATGAACATCTACTGAAGGATGGTAAGGATAGATTGCTGAAGAAGGATGACAAAGCAGTTGTCATAAAAGAAATTGCAGATGATGAGCAAAGGAATGTTGCAGAGGGACAAGAAGTTTGGGAGGCCGCAACATTTATAGTAGCAGCAGCAGAAAAGGTGCAAAACAGCAGTAAGGGTGAAAAGGAAGTAATCAAAACAAGTGAAGAACAAGCAAGAATGAGAGTTCAGCAATCAAGGGATGGAAACAATCAGCAGACAGAGGACATACTGGACAGAGAAATTGAGTTGATAAGGAGGTTAATGATAAAAACATCCCAGAGAAAGACAGCCGAACGAAAGAAAAGGAGCGACAACAAGAGAATGACAGTGAAAGATTGCAAGAGCAAAGCAAGTGGAGCATTACAGCACAAAATATGGAAACCTGGAAGACAACAGCAGATAACAACAGCAGTAAAGCAATCGACAAGCACGGAAAGATTACAAAATAAAATTTGGGATCCAGGAGGAAATATCCAGACTTATGACCAGGTGGTCATGAATTTTTTTACATGGGGAGTCTGATGCAGGAGCATCAAGACCTTTTTCTCCATTTGTAAATATGGGGTGTGATAATATTAATTTGTAAATATGGGGTGTGATGATTTTTAATATTTTATTAATTAATTTAAATAAAATAGGAGAAGGTGAGGATTTTTGTAAATATCTAATAAAAGGATATGAGGGAATTTAATTAGTTGAAGGATTTTAGGGATAAAGAGCTATCCTTTAGGGATGTTGAGAGATTTAGGGGTTTGTTGAGGAATTGAAGGGATTGAGCATTTAATTAAATGATTTTTTTAAATTGTATAAATAGGAGGGGATTTTGAGAGAAAAATACATTGAGAGTGTGAGTGAGTGAGTGTGAGTAGTGAAAGGGTTTCTGTTTGGAACCTCCGGCAGTTTGTAAAGGGCCAATAATTGGAGAAATCAGGACACAAAGGAGGACTTTCATGTCAGGTTTGCATGATTAATGAGGAATCTGGTTTTTTTGTTGAATTCCATTATATGGTTATGAGACTGTTGTTTATGAATTCCATGCAATAGAATGAATCGAATTTTATAAGGTATCGTGAGATCGATCTGAAATAATCGATCACTGACATGGTTAAGTTTATAATATAAACTTGTGGAAAGTTGAACGCATTGAATTGGGTGAAAATTTTGTGGGAATGATTGTAATCCAAGCACTGAGTCTGCGGGTTTGTAGGGCTCGATTCTTTTGAATATAATTGCTTGACTGAAATGAGTACTGTGTAAAACATCTTAATGGAACTTTCTAGTCTTGTAATGTAATTATTGGGTTGTGAAATTCTGGAGTTTGAAATCTGTTGAGATTTTGTTAAATGGAATAAACATACACAGCAATTAATTTCCAGAATTCATCGTAGGGTCACTTGACTACAGAAATTGTGTTTTATAGATCTTCTACAAATCTTTTGAAATTCGAACCATGGCTATATAAATGCAGCGTTGAAAATTCTTCAAATTCAGAATTGGACAAACGGTAATAAATGGCGCAGGCTATTGTTTTTCAAATTCAGCTTTTTCATTTGAAGTTCGATTAGAACCGATTTTAATGATTGCTGTAGCAGTGAAGAAAAATGCGGAATGTTTTGTCAAAAGGATGAATGTTGTCATTAGAAGATACGATTCCGGAATGAATGTGTGGTTGAATTATTAACTGAACGCTGTCATTAATTCCAAAATGAATGCATTGTTAAACTGAACGATGTTTTGATGGTGGCTCGAATGCAATTGGAAGAAGGATTGCACAGGTAAGGGTATGCGGAGCGTGTTAATACAATAACCAATTGCTGTAAATCATAGCACAATCGATTTTTGAATCTGGTAATTGGGATTCGAAATTAATAAAAACGCAGAGTTCTGGCATTAAACGCAGAGTTCTATCAAATGGCCAGACAATCCGTCCATTGGCAATGAAACAATGATTTACTGAAATGCGATGTTGAAGAAATTATGGTGGAATTTAACTTGCAGTGAATTTTGAAGTTGATCTGTAGTATTGCAGTATAAATTACTGTGTTGACCATTTTCTGATGGATAAGGCAGGTGAGGTGCATTCAGAATGGAAGGTAAACGCATTTACAAACAATGTGTTAACATTATGGTAGGGCATCATTGTGTTTTGCAGATATGTAGATGAGTTGTTAAGTGAAACGTAGTACTACATATTTGAAGTTGTTTTGACAATGAGTTGAAGATTCATTTGCAAGGATGTGAAAGGCGCAGTGAGGGCACTGGCAATTTGATACAGAAACGCAGAAAAGCCCTAAGCGCTACCAATACTTTGTCATTTTGAATGTGTTTTACAATTTGAACAGCGTAAGAGCCAAATTTAGTGTGCAGAGAGCACTGGCTGTTTGTAAATGAAGACCCAATTTAGATGAAAGGTTGAAGTCTTGTAGATGGAGGTAATTTAAATAGCATGGCCAGATTGTTTGACTTGAATTCTCATTATATTGAATTCTGTTTGAAATAAATTGTGAGCATTGGCATAAGTGTGAATCTCATTAAATTTGTGAGTTATAAAGTTAAACTATATGTTGGGAAAAAGTCTTTGCAGAAAATGGTAAAATATGAATTTGCCAGGAAAGTGAAATTACAAGCTTCCACACAATTATTGAAAATTGCCGTGTGTTGAATTGGAATTGGGCAATTATTTGAGATGCATGTTACAAATGAGGATGGGGAATCCCGGTATTGGCGGTACAGACTCTAGGCTCCACAAGCCGAGGGCCGCCTCCCCATAAATTGGTGAACTAATCTAGGTTTAGCTAACTCCAATGCCCTACCTGACCTAGATGTGTGGATCTCCACTTTGGGGAAGTCCTCAAGTTTTTTAACGGCTTAAATAGCTTGGGCTTATAAAAATTCCTAATTCCATTACCCACCAAGTATCAAAGTCTCCATTTATGGTGCCAACAAAGGGGTGAAGGGGCAAGGCCACCAGAAAGATGTAGACATCTAGTTGTTGGAGATCTATTAAGAATGATAAAAACTCGTAGAATTACATAATCACAAAGAGTAGATTTTTCAAAATTATTAAATTTAAAAATGTTTAAATTTAAAATGATTGTAAATTAAAAATAAAATTAAATAAATAAAATAAAATAAAAATAAAAATCGTATATTTATCATTTAAAGATTAATCAACCATGAGAAATATGATAAACAAAATTTAAATTGTTAGAAATTTCAAATAATACCGTGTAATATGAGTGATCTGGGCCCAACATTTCTAATAGTAACTCCATTCGCCATCACAAACCAAATAAAATTAAACAAAATTAAAATTTTAAAAAAATTATAATAAATAAAATAAAAATAAAAAATAATAATAAATTAAATTAAATGACAAGTTTTTTCAGATTATTAGTAAAAATATAAACCTTATATAATGTTATTTTTTATTTTTTTTTCTCCTTATATGGAAACAATTTACGATAATTTCTTTCATTTTGACGATGTTGTTCCTGCCGGGCTTTGGTAAATTTGTAGGCTTAGAACGTCGGCTGGTTTTCGTTTCGTATACTATGTTTTATGTACGTTTTGCAAAGTGTAACTTTTTCTTTTTCTTTTTCAAAATATGGGCTTATATGAAAATGATTTGGTAATCATTTTTTTTTAACTATAATATTTAATTCTATTATGAAAATGATATGAATATAAATGTTGTTTTATAGAGTTTTTGTTTAAAATGTAGTGAAGATTTTCTTTATCAAATTATGATATTGTTTAAAATTATTTTAAAAACTTTTTGGAACAATTAGACGAGAAAGAATTCACAAGTCAAAAATAAAATTTGTCTATTTTTCTTTAGTTCAAAGATAATATAAATGGTTTTTTTTTTTTTTAATTTGAAAATAATATCTAATATAAAATTAATGGTGCAATGGTGTGAATGTGTTTTAAGAAATGAAAATGATATTGTAACATTCAAAAATAAAAATAAAAAATGTTTTTGTCCATATTAAAACAATTTTTATTATACCCGGAACTAAAACCTTTACAAAAGGTCATTACCATAAACATTAAAGGTTCCAAATTAAAGAAAATTAAAATAAATATGAATTGACATATAAACTCCTACCATATGAATTTGAAAAGCTAAGATCCTAAAGTTGAACATCTCATATATTTATTAACCGAATCTATATTCATAAGTTAAACATCATATATATGGAAATATCCTTAGTCTTTATGAGCAGGATAACGTTAATGGCATATCGTATCATGGTATTTGTGAAGGAGATTTTTGGGATTGTGAATCATACGTTTTTGGTGCTAATCTAGTCATGGCAATTTATTATTTTCGATTATGCCGTGTACCTTCCTCAACAGATGGTCAATTGAGCGCAAATATGGTGCAGGATTCAAGGCCACCTGCCCTGATCCTCACCGTTCATTCATCTAGGGATCCACAAATCATTTCTCTGGCGGGAAGTAAGGGTTAATCTTGCTAAACCCTTTAAGCTCCTCTCATTTGACTCGTCTCTTGTCTTTAGGCTTCTTACCCTGGCTCTGCAAGCGATTAACATCTTGCATTCTTTTGAAGGGTCGGCATCGTTTGCTTAAGGTTATATCTCCACCATTGTTATTGTTTTCCCGTTGGCTATCACCATTTGGTTTGCTGTGGAAGAGAGTTCTACTAATGCGGTCTTTCGGTACCTCTACACCGATTTCTCCAGCATCATTCCTTGACAGCTTCCTTTCGATGCAGCTTAGGTAACAATGGATTCCTTGAAGCGATTTTTTCTTCATTCTACTTTATGATTTACATTTTCCATTTCCTGTCACAAGTTTTCTTTCTAAAAACTTCATAATTGCTTGTCTCTTCCAAATTCGAGTTTGGATGAACCTCATGGACTAATTCCTACAAGTATACTCGGTTTCCTTGGTGCCTAACTTCTGTTGCAATTCGGATTTCCGTTCACCTTTTTTTTTCAATTTGGTTCTTGTTTAGCTCACCATCGTTTTCGGGGTTTTACTTAGTTTGCAGGTACGTAGCTTTTCCCATGAAGGGAAACAACTCTACAATTGAAATTATAAATATCAATAATGGAAAATCTAGTTCCCGACTAACCTTCTTGGTTCATTCCAGGTATTTCAAATGGATTTGCACAGTGTCCAAGTTACCCCTCTTCTGGCGTATTCGCTAATTTAAGGATATATATACCCATGTTTAGTAATTTCAGTCGAGCTAGCATCAATAATTTCTGTTTTAAAAACTAAGTCTGGTTACTCTTCTTGTACTATTATGTAAATTATTTACCGGGTCGCATTCTTCAGACCACGGTTAAGAACTTACAATTGATAAACAGTAATCTTCTTTAATTCTTGCTCAAGTACTTTTCGAACGTATAAGTATTGGTTCTTTTCTACAGTTTTAATAGAAATGAAATCCCTTTGAAGGGTTGTTCTGTCGCATAATATTTTTGACTCACCGAACTACAGTTCTTTCCGTTTTTTTGTATATATTCGTACTGTAGCTTCTTGCATTACTATCTCTGTGTTTAGTCTTCGCGCCTAGAAGTCTGTATTTGCTATATATATTTATCTCTAATCTCTAACGTATATTTTTATAGTTAATTCTCGGTCTCTGGTTGTAATATATAATGCATCTATTGCTGTTGGAAATGGTAACTCTAATTTTCAGTTTTGCCGTTTTCTAGAATGATAGTTGTAGCTTCTCACTGTTAAGAAATTTCTTAGTTATTTGGTGACCGGGCCACCTCTCCTATTTGTCTGTGTATAGCTACGCTTGGGGGACAATGCGTCTAGCGTTAGGGTTTCACCCTGTACCCTTGATTGACAGTCCACCCTACTGTTTTGTCAATAAGGAATTTCATACGGCATGTATATGTGTTTTTACCTTTACAGGTTATAAATATACTTTTTTTATTTCATTTACACTGCTTTACAGTTCATTCCAACAGCTTGATTTTTGTTTACTACATAAAAAGGTTCACTGTAAAATGTATGTATATATTTATAACTGAAGTCTGGTTTTCTCGTTTCCTACACTAGACAGCCACTGTTGTATAAATTCGAACTTAGGTATTGCATATTGTCCTTGACATAAACAAAATAAATACTAAACTTTAAATGCAACGAAAGACCTTCACATAACTACAATACTCATACATGTCTGGTGTAATACATAATGAAGTATTAATATTAAAGATTAGTATAAATATTTCCCAACACTTATTTATCATATATTTATTTATTTTTCACTAGTATATAAACACGTGTGCATACATAGAGTAAAAGTATTGCAGTGCTTAATTCACAAAGATTGCACAGATACTTATATGGTTATAAAATTTATAGTTGTGGTCCTCCCAACCATCAAGAGAGGCGATTACGTCCTCCTCTTGCCCTCGTGCTCCACTCCTGAAAGGTACGGGTTGACAGTGGAAATTTCTGTTGTGACCTCAAGACTCCTAGTCCAGTCAATACCAGAAATTTAATCAGGATTTGTTGAGTGTTTTCCGCTGGTCTCTCCTAGCTCAGGAAAAATCTCCACTCTATTAGTTCCTGAACAAAACCCCCACTCCTCACTAGAATGATTCTCTTATCCTCAGAGGAGCTGGTAACTGTCCCCAACTGTCCAACCACCTTTCAGTTCTTGGAAAACATTTACCATCAGCCTTTTACTTTTTATGGAGTCACTTTCCATATCTAATTTTATTATTCATAATTAATCAATAATGAAAATAACTTTTCCATCAAAACATTTATAGTCCCAGTCTTTTCTTTAAACAAATAATTAAAATTTCATTTAACTAATTAACAACTTGTTATCATTAAATGCAGTTGTCGCAACTTCCCCCCTGGAAGTAACAGCGTCCTCGGTTTTTCCCTCTAGCTCAGAAAAGAGTTTTGGGTAGGCCTCATGCAGATATATTTTGTCCTCCCAAGTAGCCTCATCCGGGTCGAAGTGCTTCCACTGCACTTTAACCTGGGTGATGACTCGCTTCCAGAGCATAATTTCCCTTCGGTTAAGTATGTGTTGTTGCTCAACTAGAAACTCATCGTCTGGCTCTACCTTAAAACAACAAAGTTCCTTGTCAAATTCTCATAAAGAAATCATATTTCAAGTTAGGATTTTTAATTCTATCCTACCTGTATATTATGCCAATGAATTACATGATTCGAATCATGCACATAACACTTCAACAGGGACACATGAAACACATTATGTACTCGGATAAGACTGGGTAAAGCCAGCTGATAGGCCACAAGTCCTACCCTTTCCAAAATTTGGAAAGGTCCACAGAACCTGGGAGCCAATTTGGCACAAGAGATCCACCGCAAGGTACTCTTCTTGGGTTTGATCCTCACATACACATGATCTGCCACATCAAATTCCCGATAAGTCCTCTTCTTATATGCATATATCTTTTTCTGATCTTGTGTAGCCTTGAAATTTTGTCTTATCTTCTTTACATTTGATTCCATCTTAGCCAGCATTTCTGGTCCCAACATTAGTTTTGTTTCGAGGTTGCTCCAATTTATCGGTTTGCGACATTGCTTCCTATATAGGGCCTTAAAAGGACTCATCTTAAGGGACTCCTAATAACCATTTTTGTAAGCAAATTATACCAGATGTAGGTAGTCTTACCATTTGGTTGGCTGCTGCATCACATACATGCGCAGCATGTCTCCCAGGACTTGGTTTACTCGCTCTGTTTGACCATCTGTCTGGGGATGATAGGCAGTGCTGAAGTTTATTTGGGTCCCAGACCTGTAAATAGATTTTTCGAAAATGCAGAAGTAAACTTAACATCTCTGTCTGAAATAACAGTTTTTGGAATGTCGTGTAGTTTGAATATTTCTTTCATGAAAATATCTGATATCTGTACAGTCTTGTAAGTAGACTGTGTAGGTATGAAATGTGTAGATTTACTCAATCTATCAACTACCACCATGATGGAGTCATTGTGCTTCTTTGACCATGGTAAACCCGTAATGAAGTCTATGGATATGACCTCCCACTTCCATTCAGGTACCGGTATGGGATGCAACAATCCTGCAGGATGTCAGTGCTCCACCTTGAACTGTTGACACTTCAAACATTTATTTAAATATTCAACAATATTTTTACGCATACCAAGCCAGAAATATACTTTTCTAATAGAAGTTATCATTTTCTGGTATCTTGGGTGACCTGCATAATTACTTCGATGGTATTCATCCATGATCAGCTCTTTTAGGTCCACACGGTTTGGTACATACACCTTTCCTCTTAAGGATAGCATCTGATCTTTATTAACTCCATATTCAAAAGTACTTCCTTGCTTTCTGGTCTCTTCCATTTGCTTCCATAGGAATTGATATTCCGGATCTTTCGGTGCTTCTTCTTTTACTTGATCTAAGAATTTACTTTCAAGCTGATTGTAGTAAAGCTCATAAACACAATGCAGTTTTCTACTTAAAGCATCAGCCACCTGATTTTCCTTACCTTTCACGTGCTGGATGTCCATATCAAACTCACCTAGAAAGGCATTCCATCTTGTCTGTCTAGAGTTTAAATCATCTTGTTTGAAATAACTATTCAAGCTGTTATGATCTATCTTTAACACAAACTTTTTACCCAGCAAGTTGTGTCTCCATACCCAGAGTGCATGTACTACTGTTGTTAATTCTAGATCATAGGCTGAGTACCTTTGTTCATTTTCCTTCAACTTTCTTGACTCATATGCCGCTACTTTTCCTTCTTGAGATAAAATTTCCCCTACACCCTCTTTACTAGCGTCTGTACAAACTTCAAATTTTTTGTTGGGGTCAGCTACCCTCAACACTGGTGCAGTAGTCAATAACTTCTTTAGCCTCTCAAAATTGTTTTGGCACTCAATAGTCCACCTAAAGACTTTTCCCTTTCTCTGTAGAGAGGTAATGAGAAAAGCATTTCTGGAAAATCCTTCAATAAATCTCCGATATTACCCCGCTAATCCCATAAAGGATCGAATATCTACCACATTCTGAGGTACTTGATATTCCATGATTGTCTTGATTTTCTCTGGATCAACAACAATCCCTTCTGCTGAAATGACATGGCCTAAGTACTGGATTTTTGTTTTGAAGAAATTGTACTTGCTAAATTTAGCATACAGCTAGTGTTTTCCTAACATTTCCAACACAATCCTTAAATGTTCTTTATGTTCTTCCTGGTTTTTGGAATATACTAAAATGTCATCTATGAATATAAGTACAAAATTATCCAGGAAAGGATAGAATATACCATGCATTAACCTCATAAAGGTTGTTGGTGCATTTGTTAACCCAAAGGGTAATACCACAAATTCATAATGCCCGTACCTAGTACGGAAAGCAGTCTTGTAAATGTCTTCATCCTTGATTCGGATCTGGTGATATCCAGACCATAAATATATCTTTGAAAATATTGTGGCCCCCTTCACCTGATCGAACAGATCATCAATCCTTGGTAGAGGATATTTATTTTTAACCGTTAGCTTGTTGAGTTGTCTATAGTCCATGCACATTCGCATGGTTATGTCCTTCTTCTTAATGAACAACATTGGTGCTCCCCACGGGGATACACTTGGAATAATATAACCTTTGTTTAGCAGTTCTTGTAACTGCATTTTTAATTCAGTTAATTCTGGAACACTCATTCTGTAAGGATCCCTTTACACAGGAGATGCTCCTGGCATTAATTCTATGGTGAAATCAATATCTCGCCTTGGTGGTAATCCAGGGATATTTTCTGGAAAAACGTCCATGAAATCTTGTACTACTGGTATGTTTTCCATCATAGGTGATTTTTCCTTGGAATTAGCATATCCCACCTGAATAGCATATATCTGACATCCCTTCCTCATACATTTATTCATTTGGGATGTTGTAATTGGACATAGTTGTAGTAGCTTCTTGCTTCCTTGAATATCCTTGCGTGTTCCATCTTGCATCTTGTAATAAATAATCTTTTCCTTGCAGTCCACCAAGGTCCAATGCTTTTCTATCCAATACATGCCCAGCAAAACATCATAGGACCCTAATGGAAGTATGTTCATGTCCACATTTAATTATTGTTCTGCAATTTCTAATGTGCAGTTTGGAATTTTGGCAATTACCTTTCTTTTTGCTCCTGTGGCTAGCTATACCAGCCAAGGGTTTTTGAATTTCTGCCCTTTTAATTTACAAATTTCCACTATTTTGGGACTAACATAACTTAGACTTGCACCTGGGTCTACCAAAATAGAAACACATTGAGACAGTAATTTACCTTCGAACTCAATCATTGTTGGCTTATAATCTGCCTATCGATCCTCCAACGCTGCGTTGATACGAGGAATGTTTCGCGCCACATCACCTACTATAGAAGCCTCCTGCAAATTTGCAATTGTTTCACTTCTCACTCGCTTTGGACACGTTTTATAATAGTGTGCCTCTCCACACCCCCAACATTATAGAGGTGGGTTCATCACCTGCCCTTGCTCTGGTTTTCTAGATGCCTCTGTAGGCTTCTCTTCCGCTGGCCATCGGGTTCTTTGATGATTTCTGCCAAATTGTTTACTAGCAGAACTTCGTGCAGAATTCTTAAAGTTATTGTTTTTGGCGCCTTTGAAGTTTGAGCTACTTTTCTGTCCTTTCCTTGGCTGCCAACTTTTTCCAACCTCCCCTTTTTCCTTGGACTGTTGATAGCACATTTGTGCCTTACGAATGGCTTCGTCCATGGTTCTAGGATTTACAAATTCAATTCACTCCTTCATATGTGTTGGAAAGCTGCTCAGAAATCTTTGTACCTTAGCATTTTCATCTCGAAGGTATGGAACATATCTTAACAAGGAGGTAAACTTGGTGATATATTCATCCATAGTCATCTGTCCCAACTTTAAGTCATGAAATTCTTTAGATTTCTCATCATAGAAACATTCTATTAAATACTTGTCTTTAAAGTATTGCTGGAACGATTCCCAAGTAACATCTTGGTCCTTAATGTTGTGAACATTGTTTACTTCTTCCCACCACAGAGTGGCTTTCTCTCTTAGCTGATATATGGCCAATCTGGCCTTCAGGTTGCTATTGTACTCGTACACCTGAAAATATTTGTTCATGTTTATCAACAAAGCTTCTGCCACTTCCTTAGCTTCACCATCAAATGTTGGTGGTATTATTTTTCGAAACTCCCCCTAAAGCTCCACTTTTTGCTTCTTAACTTCTTGTTGATTAGACAAATTTCCAGATTCTGCTTCATTATAGTTTTTTTTTTTTGCTTCGCTGGGATGGGCTTCTTTCCACTCTGTCAGTGGTTTTGTCCCTTGTTTTTTGTTCATCACCTTCTTGCATGCCCCTATCAGCACTGGGGTGTTCCATTCCCTGATTCTGCTTGTCTGGCAGGCTCTTAAGTATCTTTTCTTTCTCTTGCATTAAACGCTTGTTATCACTTCGAACTCGCACCATCTCTTCCTGTAGTTTCTATACTGTACTCAGCAATATGTTGGTTTGATGTTGATGTTCCTCTAGCAGTCTACTTGTTTGCTGGTGATGATCCACACTCAGCTGAACCCACATCTCAGGGCTAACTACTGGTTGTGTTTGGGGTTCCCCAGTTTTCTAGGGTGGTTGTTGCATTGATCCACTTCTCATGATGTTTCTTGTTATACTTCTATTATGTGCATCAGTATACACACAGTGTAAATTGTTAGTTGACCCTTAGGGTCCCAGCGTGTGAATGTTGCTCTGATACCACTTGTAACACTCAAAAATAAAAATAAAAATTGTTTTTACCCATATTAAAACAATTATTACTATACCCGGAACTAAAGTCTAAGAGAACCCGGTCATCGAGTTTAGATTTACATAAACTGCGACACCGCCTCCATTCATGGAGATGGTCCAAGATATGGACGGCAGGGGTTTGTCTAAAATGAGTCAGCAATTCCATTCCGGAATCATGGTGAATGGGTAACTGAAAATATGTGAGGAACACAGTAGCAAGGGCGCTAGAGGTTCCATGTGAAGTTGAGGGTTTCTCCACGTACCATTTCGCACCTACTCCTATAAAAGTGCATTTAAATAGCCTCAATCGAATAGTGTCGTCAATGATATTGTTCGATGAGCACCACAGGTGAAAGGTCATTACATGATTACCTGGGTTTTCCACTTACTTGCCTTTGAATTTTGTTATATCTGAAGGGAGCTTCATGGGCATGAGAGGCCATGTAGGATCGTGTGCAATGGGGTCATTCGTTAGCTTGGTTAAATCGGGTATATTCAACGAAGCTAAGAAAGCTGACTGTGATGTTGACACCATTGTTATGTGTGAAGACACAAACTTCTGGTTAGAATGGGGGTTATTCTGTGACATACCCTGCTGTGTATTCAGTTGGCTTCCTGAATGGGATGCACTCCTCTGCCCCCTAGGGGTTGAGGGAGGAGTGGTGTGTGGTGTGGTGTTGGGAGACCGACTAGGGTCCCCAACTATGGCTGCTCCAATGAAGGATGAAACAACGACGGTGGCAGTGTTCTGTCTTTGACGCCTAAATGGAGAAAGACCTGGAACCCCTCCCGATAATGGGGGGAGGTCCAAAAGACGTCTAGATCGACGAGGTTTCGTTGGGACCATTCGAGTGTCAACCAGGTTAGGTTTTGGAAAAATTTGAGAGGATAAAGTCTACGATCAAAGAAAAATTATGGCCACACACATAAAACAAAGTGAAAATAAAATAAATTTTCCCTTTAAATTAATCTATGTGACCAATCAAGCAAAAAAGTGGTTTTTGTTTATTTTCGTATGATACTGAAAATCCTAGAAGACCTATTGCATCCTCACACATTCAAAAGTAACTAGGCCTTGAGAAAATTTCTTGCGAGTGCTGGCACAACATCCCATAAGAGCTGGCGACGCCCCCAATCAACCGAAGAGAATCCACCAAGGTAAGGGTAGAGGGCCTGGCGCTTACTTGCACCGTCACCTATAGGGAAAACGATGCCCTAGTTTTTGGATACTAAGAACCACTATCCCACGTGAGTGTTCGAGTCTTGAGATTCTTGGTATTCAACTCATAGTACCGAGTATCAGCCGGATCAGGTAGCCCCAACTGATATCGCACGCACTGCGCCTAAGCCTAACCCCCTCTGAAACGGGTCTCTGTCGCGCTTGTGTTTTCTTTGCCATGGGCTTATAGGTGGATTTGAAGCTCCCTAAATACACAACTTCTATTTTTCAATATGAAGTATGATCAAGGCGGCTTATTGGATGCTTACCCTCTTGATCCTAAATTAAGCTATAAATTATTTTGTGGCCCCTATGGGGAGAATTTAGTGATTTTGGTTAAGTTAGTTTTAGGTGTCTTGGTTTCGCTTAGTGGGTGAGTGTGTGTGAGCATAAGGTGAAAAAAAACATAGTTTGAACGTGTGGATATCGTTGATCCTTTACAAAATACCCTATTTAAACTATGTTATATTGTTCCTGGCTCAAATGGAAAACATGTGCGGATAATGGGCCACTTTCAAATTTTCCTAGTTAATCTATGTGACTAACTATATGGAGATGGAGAATTGTGAATATGGAGCATTCATATGCTTACCTAGGATCACCGAAGGGTGCAAAGGTAGCAGAGATTACTTTCTCTTCTATAAAAAATTCAATCCTAGTCTCGCAATTCCTAATGCAAAAATTGAACTAAACTAAAAAAATTCTACATTATAAAAAAAGAAAACTAGATATGCATGTGTGGTCTTGGGCCACTTACTTGGACTAGTTATCTAGGTGTGAATACCAAAATTTGAAAAACATAAATTGTTCGGAACGCAAGTTAATTTGCCCCCTACTTAAACCATGTGAAGATTTTTCAAAAATCAACTTGAAGCAAAACTAACTCTAAGCCTGCAGAAAGCAGCTAAAATTGAGTTCTAATAAGTTGTGGGGTACCACAACAAGTGTTGGCAGATGCATTAGGGGCTGCCAAGCACCTTACAAGCAAAAAAAGACAGAATCTTGGGAGAAATTTCTCATTTTATGAATTGCACGCAAAAGGCTGAGACAGGTGTGCTTTCTGTGTGCAGGTCAGCACTAAACGCGCCCTGCGCTTCTGTGAGGAACAAACGCGTGCAAATTCCTGCAAGTAAAAAATTAGGAGTTGCTCTTCTTCAGTCTGTCACTCAAGGTGAATATAGGGACTGCAAGATATATTAGAGGACTATTAGCTCCACTCTCCAGCATAGACAAAGGTCTCCTGCAAAAGAAAGCACAACCAGATAAACTTCGTAAAACGTTAGTGGAGTCACCAATCCTATTGTGGTGGATTTGGTGCATGGATGTAAGAAATCACACCAGTTTAAGGGGTGTGGTTTACCCCTTTAAACTATTGGTAACAGGCAGAAAGTGGTGGTGTTCATAAGCATACAATCTAGAGGAAAAATCATGCAAATGTATACTCAAGTTAAACTAAAACTAAAACACAAATATACAGAATTTATTGAAGAGAGTCAAGTGATAATAATGCAAACGGTGGCTCTAGGCCCCTTCTTATTAAGTGTTTGATACGAAGAAGAAATTTTACCCACTTGCCAAAGGGCCCCTAGACAATGGTTCTAGGTTCCAATGCAAGGATGTTTTTCTCCAAGCTCGCCTCAGTGCAGTCTCCCTCTCTCTCTGCTGTGTTGGACTAAGATTGTTGGATGGCCAACAATCAAGTCCCCTCTACCTCCAGCTCCGGGTCACACACTGCTGGTATTGCGTCAGCATAACAATGTGATCACCCATTCTTCATCTCATAGTGGCTTTATATAGGGGATTTCAAATACTCCTTCCCTCCCTTGGTACAAGGTGGATGGTGACCCAAGGGAGGGGTATGATTCCTTTGTGTGCTCTAAATATTCCATTGTGTGCTAACATAGTGTCTAAGGAGGTGTTGGTGGTTGTCCTTAGGCGGAATCATTTAAGGAGTAACTTTTCCTTTGCTTTCTCTGGTCCCGGATAGCGACATTTTTCCACTTTCAGGAATGCACGCTTATTGGGAAAAAAGGCGCGCATAAGGCGCTCTTCTCAAAGGATAATCCGCGCAAATATCATTTTATGACTAGTTCAATTTTTATTTTCTCAAAACCTTAGAGATTTTAAATACTTTCTAGATTCCATAATGTCTTCCTGCCCTGTAAATCCTTTGGCTTGACATTAATTAATTTCATCATCTAATGTACGATTTTCCAGTGTTAACAGTTTCCCCCTAATGTGTGAGGTCTAGGAAGGATTGTGTAGCTGAAATACATCATAGTTTCTTTTATGTATCGTGCGTAGAGAGAGAGGGAGACCTACATGAAGCTTTGGAGTTGAAGACACCCTGCACCAGTTCCAATAATGACCACATCTAAGGGATCCCTGCAAGCAAATACAATTTACAATATATGTACAAAATTTCAACAAGGCGGGCATGTCCCATGCTCATGATGATATGGCTAGTTAAACAAAATTGACAGATACATGTTCTGTCTGTGTCACTACTATGGTAGTGATGTTGGCAGTTGTTGACGACGACTGCTAACGCCCTTAGGGGCATTTTTTCTTTGACAATAGGTGGAATGTGGTACCATATGCGTAAACTTGGTATGGCATATAGCTACGCAATGTTCGCATAGTTGTTGGATGGGACCTTCCCGTGTAAGCATTGTTGACAGAGACGCTTATGGAGGCACGGGGCTTCGACAAATCTGATCAAAGTGAAATGGTTGTAAGGTATGATACCATCTTGACATGAAAGCTTTTGTCATAGTCGAATGTTAGGAGGATTGATGACATATGTGGACAATGATTCCTCCCACAATGCCACCCAAGGATGCCCCTTTGCATGGCGACGGGTGATCCAAGGTACCACTTCCTTTTTGGAGTGAAGGTGTTGAAGTCGACAAAAAGGAAGCCTCAACTGGACGATGGGTCACTGACTTGAGGAGTCGGGGACTTGGATGTGATGGGTTTAACATAGGCATGTTGGCAAGTGGCGAATGAAAACTGATGATGGGGATTTAGTGGCCCGAGTTCGGAGTATACTTAAGCATATTGGTGGTAGTCATAGTTATTTCTAAAGGGGAAACTCCCTAGGGTCGGTAGGACTTCCATGGCGGGTGTAAACCGGCTATGAATGGAATGATGGTGCATGCATGGGGGTGAAATAATCCAACCAAGGGGGATTAGGGACTGTTGCCATGGGATAAAAGATGAAATGAGAGGGTGTAGGGGTGAAGTGCACCATTTGCGGTCATTGTACACTTACCAAAAGAATAAAATAATTGGGTTTGGTTTGTACAAAACACAGAGACGGGTACCCCAAAACATGAAATTCTTCGCTCACTGATGGCGTCAGGAAGGTGTTTTTCTGAGGGTGAGGGTCCCATTGGTGCGCTCAAATCTGCCTCAGGCTGAAAAAGGCAAGACTCGAGGCAACATCAAACCAAGCTCAGCCTCGTAGCTAGCCCTACGAGGACAGGAGAGGGCTCTCTCCGGGTATATCTCGGCAAAAAGTCTTCAAAGGGGCTGAGATGACCTAAATGCAAAACTAATAATGATTTTAGGCTAGTAAATAGATATGAATGAGGTTTTTAATAAATGACTGGGTTTTCTGGGCATCATGGGATCAAGAATAGCGTGAGCAGAGATTTAATCAAAGGCACAGATTATTACATAAGGCGAGGTAGGAGTGAAGTTTAACAATTAAATTGAAATTAAATGGAATGTAAAGACTATTTAAGAAAGCTGAAAAGGGCATTTAAACAATGAATCCTTTCCAACAGAAGAAAATACACAAATCCTGAACGCTTCCTAAAGGCAGAGCAACAATTTGGATTCTACCTCTCTTACTGCAAAAGCATTCAGCTTGAAATGATTATGCATGAAACTGAAAAACATAACGAAATACATATGAGACAAAGAAGATACATATGCTAAACTTTACACCACAAGAATCTGATGAAACAAAGCTGCACCATTTAATTACTTCTCTGTCAAACTGTACAATGATAGCGCTGAGGTTTTTCCTCCCACAGCTTTCCCCAGAACTCTCCAACCTTTTTCAAATGAATTTCAATACAATAAATACCTTTAAAGGTATAATAACAAACTGATAAAAAGCAGGCGCTGTTTAAACTGAAATTACAAAGATAGAAAAGAGTGATTCATCTATTCTAAAAACAAAACAGCGTTCCCCTATTCCACTTTGATTCCTCAAACATAGGAATAAAAATTAAGAAAGTATAAAACAATTCTATCGTAACAATATGACAAATTAATTTTCAATTAAAACTCCAAACTATTTCGAGAACCATGAGAAATAGTTGTTGAAAACAGAAATTTAGTGAATGTTGGCCAAGTGGATTAATATCCGTGTATCTGCTCCTTTAAGTGTGGAATCCATATTCCACAAAATCTGCCTTTTGACTACCTCCTTGCACATGCTTGCACCAATATTGGAATTAGTTGGTCAATTTGCTGATCTTTTGCTTCTGAATCTATGATGAGCCCAATTAATGTCATCTGCATTTAAACTATTCAGCTCATGCAATAGCTCTTGCCAACTTTTTTTTTTATTCGATTCTCATTTTCCTTGAATAACTAACTGCATCCATTCATTTGGAGTTATATTAATGATACTTGGGATATTATGTATATAAGTGATGACTTTGGTATGGAATTTCAACTATCTCCAAACTCTGTTCAAAAGCATGGTCCAACAGATGCCACTTTCTAGCTCTGGAAGCTGCCACTATTAGCTATGCATGTTGACTCCGATCAATTGAATAACCTCAAAGAAACAGCTTCTTGTATACTTTTTCCAAATAATCCCATTCATGTGCCATAGTACATGTTTCCAACATTAAATTGTATATGAAAACATCTGGACTAAGCCTGGAATCACTGCTACCAGGATTTTGAAGACCCATTCTCCCTTTCTTAATTCCCTCAAACAACAGTCTGGATTTTTCAAACATATTATTTTGTCCATAAAATTTTATCATAGAATTGATGGTGTTGATATTTGGGGCACAGAATTCTCGCATATACTGGAAAATTGATACACAGTCATGTATATGCCCAGTTGTTGTATATATGAGTGGGATTATGTTGCTACTGTGTAAAAGATTGTAGGTACATTGGTAATAACATCCGAGCTGCAGGTGGACTGAAAATAGGAAGAGGCCTTTGAACTATCCACGTTTACAAAAGAACACGCAGAACCACTGATTATAAATCATAATTTCCTCCTCAAGCAGAAAAGTTGATCCAAAATACTGTGCTTAGAAGAAAAATACGTTGTGCTCAGATTTCCATTACTCTGCTCCCTCCTCCCACATAGAAACTTTGTCACAAATTAACTATAAATTTTAAGATGAATTTGAAACATGCTTTCCTGCCATCATATTTTCTCGAAATTCTGCAAGAATAACATCTCTGACCTCAGTAAGTTGTGGTGGTATGGGTTTTAGATGATCATGTTCCTCCGGCAAATGGAAAAACTCGTCTTTCTTGAGGGTCTTCTACCCAATAAGAGCATCAATAGATGCATCCATGCGTTTCCATTTCTGCACCCAATGGCTCTAATTCTGAATCTAAATATGGCAGATTTGGTTCTTGTCACTGTAATTTTTTATTGGGCGTTTTGTAGATCCGGCCAGTTCTGAGATCTGACAAATTTGCCTTCATAAAATCAGCAGAATATCTAAAACCGTTCAGATTTATAGAAATCCGCTCGCGAGAGTCGGCTAATTGGGACCATTCCCGACAAAACCCATGTCGCGGTTTTTTAATATTATGCTTCATTCGCTCGAAATCTCAGCCCGAAATTCAGTTGTTCATAACCACTGCATTTTTTCTCCATCTGCACCTTCTGTTGCTCAGAGGCTAACGATTATGTTGATTTGATTCATTGTAGCAATCCCATGGATCTCCAAGGCTGAACCCTGCATAATTTACTTTGGAGGTTTGACACCGCCTCTGGAAACAATAGACAACCCAAACGAGGTTGCAAGAGATTCTTGATCCAAAGGAATAGCCAAGCTATTATTTTCAGCAGGATGGGTCAAAAACCCAGTCAATGAACCTGGATAACCCTGAACACCTTTGATCCCATCACCTGGCATACTCCACGAAGACATATGGTCCAATATAATTTGTCTGTCTAGGAGGCTTCCCAATGTTTTCTTCATCATCATTGTGGAAAGTCCCAAGGCCTTTGTTGTCATTCATATTATCACCTGAATCCATTCGAGCTGGTTGAAGAGGCCATAAACCAGGACTAGGAGCATTAGGTCGCTGCCTACGCCTATGCCGATCCCACGGATTCATAAAAATTGATGAATTTTTGAATTAATAATTTCATTTGGGCATTCAAGGATACGTGCTAGATGCTAGGCTCCAAAACCAAATGCACTGCGTATTCTGAAAAAGTTCCCTTTGTTTACACTTTGTCCAAGATTGTTGCTTGGTCGCAATGGATCAACAAAGTTGAAATGCTTGGAAACAAAGGACTGGCCTTGATTTTT
Source organism: Pinus albicaulis (assembly GCA_034641835.2). NCBI lineage: Eukaryota > Viridiplantae > Streptophyta > Pinopsida > Pinales > Pinaceae > Pinus > Pinus albicaulis. Next base: position 292,253,591 of record CM076580.1, on the reverse strand, counting down.
TTGGCCATTAGGGAAAACTGCATATATCTTTCTATTCTCATAAAGGAGCCCATCATCATTTCGAGGTAGTTCCTCTTCTATATTTGGAAGTGATGAAAGTAGTGGACCCCGAAAACTAACACAATAATCCTCCCATCAAAGTTATTGAAAAATGCCAAAAGCCGACACAAAACCTCCAATGGACCACTAAAAGAGTTATTGAATACATTAAATATGTACAAGGCCAAGGTGTCCAAGGCATAGGTAGAAATAATCCTTGGTGAATTTGAACTCGACGGAGGGATCGACGGAGACCGAGTCTAACGAAAGTTGGTCTCGGGTGGCGGGGTTGATGAAGTGGATGAAAAATATCACAGATGGGATTATGTTGGTGGAGGTATGGTGGGCCAAATGTGATGCGCGATGGTGCACGTTTTATCTGCTTGTACAACCTGGTCGTCTGGGAAGGGGGTTTCAGTTTGCATGGTAAACTTGACCTTATTCATGATGAATGGATGGGCACAAGGTGCTTCCCAGACTGAAGTGGTATGGCCATGGTGTCACTATTGCTGTGATATATGGTCTACTTTGGGTGACGAGCGCCATGGAGGGGAGTCTCTACCGACCAATGTGGATGTTTATCATGTGCAAGGTGAGGTGATGATAAACATGGTCGGATATGAAGACCCTATGGTTTATTTCTGATGGAGAAATGATGTCAGGATATGCAAAGTTTTTTGGGACTCTATCATGTTGGGGGTAGAATGATACCTGCTCTGGAACTTTCAGTAGATGGTGTTGTGAATGGTTTGCGAGTTTTTACTGCAAAAACAACTACCTCAAGTGAAAGCATCTTATTTTCATCAAATATTATTGAAAGGCATGAAATTTAAAAAGGAAGATGAGAGACAGCATACCTGTCGGCACTAAAAAATTATTTTTTCTGGAAAGCGAATGTGTGGCATCGCTTCCGTTCATCATGGAGTACTGATGATGGTTCAACTTACGATTCGCAGCATGGACCTTTTGATCTCTCGTTATGGCCCTCCGAAATTTTTGAAAAGGGCGATAAATAGGTGCATATGGCCCTTATTTGATTCATTTGTACTTGTTGAGTTTTGAGAGGTTAGAGGCGTTTGCGGAGCATTTCTTACCGTTGCGGTCATCTCGTGTACCAAGGACTAGCGATACTATGCCGAGGAACTTCCATGACGTCCTATATTTTAATTTGTATAGTTTGATGGTGCTGGCGTCTGTACATACTAAGTCTGTATAGATTTTGGGTGACTTTTTTCCTAGTTTGTGTGGGCGATCTGGGAAAAAAATGCCTTCCTTGCATGCAATTTTGAGGGACAGGTGCACGAGGGTGCACTGTTCCCCAATTTTCGCGTGCCTTAGGTGCGCCTATGAAAAATACAGGCGCGTGCTAAGCACGCCTGTCTAAGGGACAGTCGCGCAAAGGCTGAGGTGACAAAATTCTATGATTTTTTTCCCCTTTTTGTGTTTTTCCTTTGTACTGATGGGTGTCTGTTTTGGTCACAGGTTATTGTGGAGGGAGCGGGACTAACCGGAGATCTGAACCGCTTTAGCTGCTAATGTTGGGGCACGCTATCAGTTGGCACTATGGGGCCTTCTGAAGTTTTCTGAGAATGAGTTTCTTCGATCACGGGACCGATTACTACGATACATTATTCAGCACTGGTGCAGGAGGGACAATATGTTCGTGCTGCGGGGTACGAACTTGATCATCTGTGCTGAGATGGATATATGTTTTGTGACTGGGTTGCTGCCTCAGGGGGAGGCCTTGAGATATCCACTCTCTGCTAGGTGAGTGGACCTGGAGAGGTTTATCAGATGTTACTGTGGTGGGGCGCCTCTTACGGAGGGTTGTATCAACATTGCGTCAGTTACAGATGTCGCAGAGCAATGTGCTCTGGCGGTGATCGTACGACTGGCGGGGTCGGTTGCTCCGCATCGGGCGTCTGGCCCACAAGTTGGATTTTTGCGCTGGCTGAGGTCCGGGCATTTTTTCGACTTCGCCTGCTTTTGTTTTAACGGGATGGTGTCGCAATTGAACAAGGTCCAACATGGATCTAAGTAATTTTCATATGCCAGCATCTTGTGCAGTATTATGTATGAGAGGGTGGTGCTGTTGAGGCCGGTGGTGGTGGTGCCTATTGGGGGCCACGAGAGCCACGTATGAGGAGGTGGGCTCCAATGATGCCACGGGGCAGTGGTGGCATGGTGGGGCGTTATTGGAACGCCACGATAGAGGCCTGGTTCGAGGCCAACCCACAGATGTTCTCGCCATACTCGCATGCAGGAATGGACTTCCAAGGTGACCCAGACATGGGTCTCCCTTTTGGTTATGTTTGGGGACCTGCGGGGATGTGTTACATTTTTTCTGCATTTGTTTGAGTATGTATGTATTTATGTGTTTCGCTAGTGACACTGACATTATTTTCGTTACTTCGTGTAGATGTTGGCGAGGTAGGTCGCCCCGTGGCTCGACTAGTGGGCCACGATCCTCCGCGACAACCTCGGGGTGGTCAGGGAGGAGGTGATGCAGGTGGACCAGGTGGTGGTGCTGGTGGACCTGGTGGTGGTGTTGGCCCTTCTGGGGAGGGCAGCAGCTCGACTGCTGGAGAGGTTGCAACCGAGCGAGCTCGTGCTGATGCGGCAGAGGCGTGCATTGCAGAAATGACAGCAGAGGTGACTGCTCTTGAGGACTTCCAGGGTCGAGTGGACCACTTGACCCAGGGGATGCCTACTTGAGGTTTCATGGATGACTTCGAGGAGGTCTGGTTAGAGACAATGATGGCCTGCGAGAGGGATTATCAGCCCACTCTACATCGGCTGGTGATCGCAGTTGCGACAGCAGCTCTGGTGGTGGTACCGGGAGCGTTGGTGGGTCCAGGTGCCCCTCTTGAGGGGGCACCCCCCTAGAGTAGTTTTGTACATAGGGAAAGCACCCATTATGAGGATGTTTCCCTTATTTTTGACGACTTTTGTATCTTTGGGTTGGAAATTGGGCCAGCGACACTACTTTTTGTACTCATATATACATATTTTGATATATATAAGAGAGATATTTTTTGTGGCTCTACATGATGTATCAGCTGTTTCGGTTTATGTATTTTGTTATGCTGATGCATATCTATATTTTTGGTTTTATGTATGATGGTTTATTCGAGATGCATTCCAGTTTAGGATATTGTTAGCTATGCAGTCAGTTGTTTGGTTTTGACTCCTTGGTACATGTGAAAATTTGATATAGTCAAATTGTCTGCTTAATCTTTTGGCACGCAAATATTTTCTAAACAGATGTGTATCTCTAGTCTCAAATGTTTGGTTTAGCTGTGATATTACTAACTGGGAATCGAGGAAGATATGCATATGGCGAATGCCCTGATGGAGTGCGTTGTACATGAGTCCGATGACGGCATCATATTATGCCTGATTGTTTGTTGCTGAAGTGATACACACACTGTTTGAACACAGTGGTGATCGGTCAGGGTGGTAAATGACCCAGGCAGCTGCGGCTAAATTTTGAGACCATCTTGATGCTCCATCAACAAATCCGAAATAGGGTTTGTTTTGGTGATTCATGGTGATAATTTGAGCACTTTTAAATAAGTCTTTGGGTCAAAAATTTTGAGTGGTTGGGTTTTTGTGTACTCTCACTCTAGGGGGAAGGGTTGTTGGGGCCCTTATGGGTAGAATTTCTTGAGGTAAAGGCCATTGACGGGGTTAGTGAGGCAAGTCTTGTCCGGTGTAGTCAAGATGTATGCCCCCCTGCGGAGGCAGTGTTTAATGATGTAGGGTCCTTTCCACAAGGTTTCGAACTTTCCTGGTCCTAAGGCCTCTTTTACGACATCATAGCAGAGGACAAATTCTCCCTCGGTGAATGAGTGAGGGGTGATGTGGGGGTCGAATGATGCTTTTACCCTTTTCTTGTGGGCCTCATTGTGTTGCAGTGATTGCTGTCGATTTTCATCGAAAATCTCTATTTGTACTAGGCGCTGCTCTAGAGGTTGGGTGTCATTGAAGAGTTCGATGGCGTCAGGTGGGATCTTGCAAAAATATTACCATTTGTTTTGTATATATTCGTATTGTAGCTTCTTGCATTACTATCTATGTGTTTAGTCTTCGCGCCCAGATGTCTGTATTTGCTATATATATTTATCTCTAATCTCTAACGTATATTTTTATAGTTAATTCTCGGTCTCTGGTTGTAATATATAATGCATCTACTGCTGTTGGAAATGGTAACTCTAATTTCTAGTTTTGTCGTTTTCTAGAATGATAGTTGTAGCTTCTCACTGTTAAGAAATTTCTTAGTTATTGGTGACCGGACCACCTCTCCTATTTGTCCATGTATAGCTACACTTGGGGGACAATGCATCCAGCATTAGGGTTTCACCCTATACCCTTGACCGACAATCCACCCTACTGTTTTGTCAATAAGGAATTTCATACGCCATGTATATGTGTTTTTACCTTTACAGGTTACAAATATAATTTTTTTCTTTCATTTACACTGCTTTACAGTTCATTCCAACAGCTAGATTTTTGTTTACTATATAAAAAGGTTCACTGTAAAATGTATATATATATTTATAACTGAAGTCTGGTTTTCTCGTTTCCTACACCAGACAACCACTGCTGTATAAATTTGAACTTAGGTATTCCATATTTGGCTTGACATAAACAAAATAAATACTAAACTTTAAATGCAATGAAAGACCTGCACATAACTACAATACTCATACATGTCTGGTGTAATAAATAATGAAGTATTAATATTAAAGATTAATATAAATCTTTCCCAACACTTATTTATCATATATTTATTGTTCTGTCACCAGTATATAAACACCTATGCATACATAGAGTAAAAGTATTGTAGTGCTTAATTCGCAGAGATTGCACAGATACTTATTTGATTATGCAGTTTATAGTTGTGGTCCTCCCAACCATCAAGAGAGGCGATTGTGTCCTCCTCTTGCCCCCATGCTCCACTCCTGAAAGGTACAGGTTGACAGTGGAAATTTCTGTTGTGACATCAGGACTCTTAGTCCAATCAGTACCAGACATAAAATCAAGATTTGTTGAGTGTTTTCCACTGGAATCTACCAACTCAGGAAAAATCCCCATTCTATTAGTCCCTGAACAGAACCCCCACTCCTCACTGGAATGAGACTCTTATCCTCGGAGGAGCAGGTAATTGTCCCCAACTGTCCAACCACCTTTCAGTTCTTGGAAAACATTTACCATCAGCCTTTTACTATGGAGTCACTTTCCATAACTAATTTTTTAATTCATAATTAATCAATAATGAAAATAACTTTTCCAGCAAAACATTAATAGTCCCAGTTTTTTCTTTAAACAAATAATTAAAATGTCATTTAACTAGTTAACAATTAATTATCATTAAATGCGGTTGTCACAGATATAAAAATTACATAATATATTAGATAATTAACAATGTATGAAGAGTTGTACACTGTGTTGGATTATCAACAAAATATTTTTATTAATTGAACTAATAACTATTTTATCTTATTTCTAAATACTTAAATGAAAATGAAATTATTTATATTTTATAAACTCAATATATTCTCAAAAAAATGGAAATGATAATATTTTTTTTTAATTATATAATTTAGGTATATATAATATAATATTTAACAAATATCATGCATTAATAATCATTAATCAACTTTGATTTAATCTAATTTTATTTAATTTTTAAAAACTTTGAATTTTATATTTAATAATGTGATAGTAACGAAACTTGAATGGAGCTCTGCTAGGGTTTGGTGAGGTTTCCATAGGTTTGCAGGTGGTTATAGCCATCTTCGTCAGACCCAAGCCATTGGGCTGCGATCAGAGAAGAGTACTTTCATTCTGGTTGTCCATGAGTGGCCCCATGAGGATGGGGGGGATCCTCCTATAGCCAAGCAGTCAGTGATTCTCAAAGGGTTGCAAGAGTAAGCTTGAGGATAACAGTAGGTGGAAAGGAGGATACAAAATCACCTATGATGGGGGCCCAATGGTAAGCTAAAATGTGAGGGTGTTTCCTTCTAAGAGCCACCAAGAACCCCAAATTCTCGATCCCCAATAATAATTTGGAGAAGACACACCATTATAATATCAGGATCATGCCCTCATCTGCAAGCTCTTACATATATGACCGATAAGAATTTGTACAGTGGATTCGGGCCAAATGGAACCCCAAGGGATCAATTGAACTTAGGTTGTAAGCCAAATGATTTTTTACCGTTATTTTTATATATTTGACAAATCTAAAAAGGGTTTTTAAGAACAGTCCATACTTCATGAATAACAGAGGTGTTATAGGTCAATTTGGGTATCAACCCCCAAGACCTGGTCAAACTGGGCATCATCCCCCAGGACCAAAGAATAGGGTCTATCATCCCCTTATATTCCAGTTGCTATATGCCCTAAGAGAAGACATTCCATTCATGGATTCAATTGTGAGGTTTCCAAGGTTTGAAGTATATATTATATGACCCACTGAATCGCCAACGCTCCTCTGCAAGGGACTAACTTCGTTGCAGTGCCAATACCTCCATGCAAGGGTGTACTGCAGTGCACTTCCTGACACTCAAGGGTGCATTGGTCACTTGGGAGCGAAATCATCATTATTCCGGGAATATCCACATGCCCAGTGCCTTCTAGAAGAGTCCATAGGTGTCATACTTCGAATCCAAGTGTCCATCCACCACCTCTGAACTTGTAAACATACCTTGCCTATTATAAGAAATCCATTCAATGAAAAACTACCATCAGTTTCTCTATGAATTAACCACTCATCTAAATGCTAGGGAGGAAGAATTTTTTGAAAACTTATGTTGTTGGATTCTCATTTGATAAGAGATTGGAAGTACTTATATGCTGCTGAGATGATGTTGGATGTGATGAGGCTGGAATGAAGTTGGAGCAGGTTGACGACAAATCGATCCATTGGTTGTAATCTTCTCCTCCTTATAAAGATATATGTTCATTTTCTCAATACATATGTATATATCTTGTGAAATGTATTCTTGGTGATGTATGTATTCTCAGATCTAATCGGTTTGATTTGGTTAAGATAGGTAGATACTTGTATATTGTATGTTGTTTGATGTTCTCTGTCTTTGATTGCAGGAATCAATCTAGCGGCTTGAGTTGGATTGAGAGCGATGACAACAATGACAGAAGGAGAAGGAGAGCGAAATAATCACAAGTAGGTTTCTTTACCTTTCTGTATATCTATTTTCTTTATAGAAAATAGTAGTTGTCTTTCTTCTGCTGTTATGAGTGAAGGAACACCACACTTAGGGAATTTAGTTTATCAGTAGATTAAAATTTCGTATAAAAAATTGGCGACCATAATTGGGAGTTTCCCATCATTCCTGGTGTTTCTGCCTATTCTTATCTTCATCAGTAGCACCTACGTTCCTTTATCAGTCATTTGAATGAAAAAAATTGCATTAGAAGTGTGTTTAGTTGCTTGTTTCACAAACCTAGTTGCGCCCAACGCACTGTTGGTCAGGGTATAGTGGAATGCAGTGCACTGTGTTCCACTCAAGGGTGCACTACAACGCAGTGTCTCCCCTTAGAGGTTGCGTTGCCACCTTAGCCAACCAAATTCCACCAAAATTTGTCATTGCTTTCAATTTCAGCCACTCGTTTGTTGTATTCTCAAATGTTTGATTACTCTTAGAGACCAGTAAACTTTCATGTTCTTCCTCCTTTGAAAAGTAATTTGTTCAATGTTTCATTAGTTTTTTTCTTTATCATTGGAAAATCAAATTCAAAGGAGTTAATTTTTGCATTATATAAATTATGTTTTGGAAAAGGAAATTGTTGTTTCATTCCTCGTTTCCTGTAGGAAAATTGTATTTTCATTCTTCATTTTCCTAAGAGAAATTGTTGTTTCATTCCTCGTTTCTCAAAAGAAAACATTTGTTTGATTTATTTGTGCATTTAGTTTCCTTTCTTTCATTCACATTAAAGGGAGCTGAAAATACAGACATGCATGTGCATCTAGAGAATTGTGTGTCTTTCATAGGAACAAGTTAGGGAAATCTACATTTAGTTTGTTCTATTTGTTGTATGCTCAAAATCTAACTGCTCTTTCCCCTTTAGTAGCTAGGGTTTTCATTGAAAAAGCTAAATTGAAAAGTTTGCTTATCATTTAGTTTGAATTTTTAGGAATTTCCATTACATCACGTCGTGAACCTCCAAGACAAACTTTTAAACAAGATCAACATAAAATTTACATCTATCAACCTAAGAAAGCATTGTAACATTAACGATAAAATTTAGAAGGTCTAGGCTAGAGACGTGTTCCGACGTCGTTAAACATAGTAGATGTCTCTAACTTGTCTGTGATACATTCCAAGTGTGATACCTCACTCTACGTACGTAAGTATATTGGAGCTCGTTCACGTACCTTCAGGTATATATGGCAATGTTCTAGTACGAAAAGTATAAGGGGGTGTTTTCACTGTGCAGTTTCGCATTAGACAGCGCTAATACAGACTTGGGCCTCCACGTACCTTCGAGTATATTTGAGAGGATAACTTTAGGTTGCTTACCATCTATAGGTAACCGAGTCTGTCACGTTGTAACTTGTGATACACCGAACACAGCATTCAGGGAGACTGCCTGCCCGTACTTCTTGGTTCGCTAGGAGGTATTTTTCAGTTCACAATTACTTGGTAAACCTTTTGCCTAGAATTACCCTTTTATTTTGTTTATTTATTTTTGTAATAAATTTAATCAGTTATCGTGGAAGAAGAACATCCCTTTCCCCATTGTTCGCGTAGAATAGTACTTAAACCACCTTTACCACCGGAAGCCATTTCTGGTTGGTGAAGGGGACATCGTTCTACTGAAAGCCATCAGGTGCGTATTGGCTGGGTCGATAGCACCTAACGCGGAAAGTAGCGCTTTCCATTGTTTTGGGCATGATTGCAAGACTTCCAAAGTTGACATGGCAGCGGGAGATTGTGCTAAATTGTCCATGATGCTATAATTATGGGCCACTTTGGAGTAGTTTCCTACTCACCTATTAGGTCCCTTTGACATCTTTGGCAATGGTTCTATGGGCATCTTTGAAATGGTCAAAGGTGCAGTTGGTGCACTGGTACTTTCCCCTGACGTATTGGTGTCTGGTGGGGTATCATAGTTGCGATTCCGTGTTTGGAAAAACATATTTTCTCTAGTCATGTAGATTTCATGGCTGATTTTCCCATAATCATCTGTATTCTGCTAGTGAGTGCTTACTGTCCCTTGGTTGGGGAAAGGCTCTTTCATCATGGCTGGTTGTTGGGAAGATCCTCCTCGTCCTTGGTTACTTTATAGCTTTTTTAGCTCTGGGAGATCAGGACAGTGGTGAGTATAGTTCCCGTACTCACCACATATCGGACAAGAATGGTTTTCTCGAAGAGGTGGCCTTTTACTCTGCCGTTGGGCATTGCTTGGCTTCTAGTTCCGATTCCAGTTGGAGTTACCTCTGGCCTGGGATCGCGATGGGTGTTGTTGGTTGCTGCCCCCCTATTCAAAGTTCCCTTTTGGTTTGTTTTTGGATTTTTTCTTCCCCGCGTTAGGAGAGTAGTTCTCCTGGTTATATTGGTGTGGTTGGTTTTGGGACGGCTGCACAAAGTTCACCTGTGCATTGTTTTGCAAAGGTGGGTTGTGTGTTGGGGACTGAGCATAACTCGGTCTTGGGTTTGCACCTAACTGCTGGAGGGGAGTTCTTCCATTAGTTTTTCTTTCTGCGTACTGATTCCCCTAAGCCAGAGGATAAGATCCTCCCTGATGATACGCTTGCGCCCTATTAGTCAAATTTTACAGAGGCATATGATGACTTTGAAATCCGAGTTGAGACATGTTCTAACTATATGTGTAACCGGGGTTTCAACTTCTACTACCTAGGTAGCCTTGGGTCATTGACCCAATTAGCCCGTCTACAGAGTTCGACGTGCCTAGCACTTCTTGATAAGTTTTCAGATGCGGGGCATTAGGCAAGATGTTATAAATGTATCATGACTGCGTATAAATCAGCTCAAGCTTTTGGGATTTGCTGATTGCGTCCTCTTCGGATGTGGGGTTTTGTTGTGCCACATCCTTTGAAATCTCCGGCATTAGAGTTTTCAAGAACAAATCTAATAGAACCCGGTCGTTTAGTTTAGCTTTACATAAACTGCGACGCCGCCTCGATTCATGGAGATAGTCCAAGATATGGATGGCGGGGGTTTGTCTAAAATGAGTCAGAAATTCCATTCCGGAATCATGGTGAATGGGAAACTGAAAATATGTGAGGAACGCAGTAGCAAGGGCACTAAAGGTTCCATGTGAAGCTGAGGGTTTCTCCACGTACAATTCCGTGGCTACTCCTATAAGAGTGCGTTGAAATAGCCGTAATCGAATAGTGTCTTCAATGATACTATTCAATGAGCACCATAGGTGAAAGGTCATTACATGATTACCTGGGTCTTCCGCTTGCTTTCCTTCAAATTTTGGTATATCTAAAGGGATCTTCGTGGGCATGAGAGGCCATGTAGGATCGTGTGTGATGGGTTCATTCGTTAGCTTGGTTAAATAGGGTATATTCAATGAAGCTAAGAAAGGTGACTGAGAGGTTGACACCATTGCTATGTGTGAAGACACAAAGTTGTGGTTAGAACAGGGGTTATTCTACGACGTACCCAGTTGTGTATTTAGTTGGCTTCCTGAATGGGATGCACTCCTTTGCCCCCTAGGGGTCGAGGGAGGAGTGGTGTGTGGTGTGGTGTTGGGAGACCAACTAGGGTTCCCAACTATGGTTTCTCCAGTGAATCATAAACCAATGATGGTGGCAGTCTTTCGTCTTTGATGCCTAAATGGTGAAAGACCTGGAACTCCTCCCGATAATGGGGGGAGGTCCAAAAGACACCTGGATCGATGAGGTTCCGTTGGGACCGTTCGGGTGTCGACCAAGTTAGGTTTTGGAAAATTTTGAGAGGATAGATTCTACGATCAAAGAAAAATTATGGCCACACACATAAAACAAAGCGAAAATAAAATAAAATTTCCCTTTAAATTAATCTATGTGACCAATCAAGAAAAAAAGTGGTTTTTGTTTGTTTGTGTATGATACTCAAAATCCTAGAAGACCTATTGCATCCTCACACACTCAAAAGTAATTGGGCCTTGAGAAGATTTCTTACGAGTGTTGGCACAACGTCCTGTAAGAGCTGGCAACGCCCCCAGTCAGCCGAAGAGAATCCACCAAGGTAAGTGTAGAGGGTCTGGCGCTTGCTTGCACAGTCACCTATAGGGAAAATGATGCCCTAGTTTTGGCCACTAAGAACCACCATCCCACGTGAGCGTTTGAGTATTGGGATTCTTGATAGTCAGCTAAGAGTACTGAGTATCAACCGGGTCAGGTAGCCCCAACTGATACCGCACGCACTGCGCCTAAGCCTAACCCCCTCTTAAACGGGTCTCTGTCGCGCTCGAGTTTTCTTTGCCATGGGCTTATAGGTGGATTTGAAGCTCCCTAAATACACAAATTCTATGTTTCAATATGAATTATGATCAAGGTGGCTTATTGGATTCCTACCCCCTTGATCCTAACTTAAGCTATAAATTATTTTATGGACCCTGTGAGGAGAATTTAGTGAGTTTGGTTAAGTTAGTTTTAGGTGTCTTTGCTTCGCTTAGTGGGTGAGTGTGTGTGAGCATAAGGTGAACAAGAACATAGTTTGAACATGTGGATATCATTGATCCTTTACAAAATCCCCTATTTAAACTATGTTATATTGTTCCTGGCTCAAATGGAAAACATGTGCAGATAATAGGTCGCTTTCAAATTTTCCTAGTTAATCTATGTTACTGACTATAGGGAGATGGCGAATTGTGAATATGGAGCATTCATATGCTTACCTAGGATCATTGAAGGGTGCAAAGGTAGCAGAGATTACTTGCTCTTCTATAAACAATTCAATCCTAGTCTCGCAATTCCTAATGCAAAAATTGAACTAAACTAAAAAAAATCTACACTAGAAAAAAAGAAAACTAGCTATGCATGCATGGTCTTGGGCCACTTACTTGGACTAGTTATCTAGGTGTGAATACCAAAAATTTCAAAACATAAATTTTTCGGAAAGCAATTTAATTTTCTCCCTACTTAAACTATGTGAAGATTTTGCAAAAATCAACTTGAAGTAAAACTGACTCTAAGCCTACATAAAGCAGCTAAAAGTGAGCTCTAACAAGATGTGGGGTACCACAACAAGTGTTGGAAAATGCATTAGGGGCTGCCAAGCACCTTACAAGTAGAAAAAGACAGAATTTTGGAAGAAATTTCTCATTTTGTGAATTTCGCGCAAAAGGTTGAGACAGGTGTGCTTTCTGCGCGCAGGTCAACACTGAACGCGCGCCCTCTACGTCTGTGAGGAACAAATGCGCGCAAATTCCTGCAAGTAAAAAAATAGGAGCTGCTCTTCTCCAGTCTGTCACTCAAGGTGAATCTAGGGACTACAAGATAGATCAGAGGATTATCAACTCAACTCTCCAGCATAGACAAAGGTCTCCTGCAAAAGAAGGCACAACCACATAAACTCGGTAAAACGTTAGTGGAGTCGCCAATCCTATTGTGGTGGATTTGGTGCACAGATGTATGAAATCACACCAGTTTAAGGGGTGTGTTTTACCCCTTTAAACTATTGGTAACAGGCAGAAATTGGTGGAGTTCATAAGCATACAATCTAGAGGAAAAAGCATGCAAATGTATACTCAAGTTAAACTAAAACTAAAACACAAATATACAGAAGCTATTGAAGAGATTCAAATGATAATAATTCAAATGGTGGCTCTAGGCCCCTTCTTATTAAGCGTTTGATACGAAGAATAAATTTAACCCACTTGCCAAAGGGCCCCTAGACAATGGTTCTAGGTCTTGATGCAAGGATGTTGTTCCTTAAGCTTGCCTCGGTGTAGTCTCCCTCTCTCTTTGTTGTGTTGGACTAAGATTATTGGATGGTCAACAATCGAGTCCCCTCTATCTCCAGCTCTGGGTCACAAACTACTGGTATTGCTTGGGAAATTCTAGCCAGCATAACAATGTGATCACCCATTCTTCATCTCATGGTGGCTTTATATAGGGGATTTCAAATCCTCCTTCCCTCCCTTGGTACAAGGTGGATGGTGACCCAAGGGAGGGGTATGATTCCTTTGTGTGTTCCAAATATTCCATTGTGTGCTCACATATTGTCTAAGGAGGCACTGGTGGCTATCCTTACGCGGCTTCATGTAAGGAGTAACTTTTCCTTTACTTTGTGTGGTCCCAGATAGCGACATTTTGCCACTTTCAGGAATGTGCGCTTATCGGGAAAAAAGGCGCTCATAAGGCGCTCTTCTCGAAGGATAATGTGCGCAAATAGCATTTTATGACTAGTTCAAATTTGATTTTCTCGTAACCTTAAATATTTTAAATACTTTCTAGATTCCATAATGTCTTCCTGCCCTATAAATCCTTTGGCTTGACATTAATTAATGTCATCTTCTGCTATACGATTTTCCAATGTTAACAAACTTCATAATTGCTTGTCTCTTCCAGATTTGGGTATGGATGAACCTCATGGACTAATGCCTATAGGTATACACGGTTTCCTTAGCGCCTAACTTCTATTGCAATTCGGATTTCCATTCACGTTTTTTTTTTCAATTTGGTTCTTGTTTACCTCACCATCGTTTTCGGGGTTTTACTTTGTTTGCAGGTAGGTCGCTTTTCCCATGAAGGGCAACAATTGTGCAATTGAAATTCGTAATATCATTAATGGAAACTTCGGTTCCTGAACCTTCTCGGTTCATTCCAGGTATTTCAAATGGATTTGCACAGTGTCCAAGTTATCCCTCTTCTAGCAGATTCGCTAATTTATGGAGATATGTACCCATGTTTAGTTATTGTAATTTTAGTCGAGCTAGAATCGATAATTTCTATTTTAAAAACTAAGTCTGGTTACTCTTCTTGTACAATTATGTAAATTATTTATTGGGTCGTATTCCTCAGACCACGGTTAAGAACTTGCAAATGATAAACAGTAATCTTCTTTAATTCTTGCTTAAGTACTTTTCAAGCGTATAAGTATTGGTTCTTTTCTACAGTTTTAATAGAAATTAAATCCCTTTGAAGGGTTGTTCTGTCGCATAATATTTTCGACTCACCGAACTACTGTTCTTTCTGTTTGTTTTGTATATATTCATACTGTAGCTTCTTGCATTACTATCTATGTGTTTAGTCTTCGCGCCCAGAAGTCTGTATTTGCTATATATATTTATCTCTAATCTCTA